>OY720458.1:56951822-57551822 GCA_963082715.1 Harpalus rubripes
TGGGCCAGCCTCAGCCTCCAATCTGTTTGGAAGCACTGCTCCACCCCGATCGAAAGTAATAACCAGACTTCATTTACTCGTCGATTGATTTTCACAACATGAACGACACATTGACCATAAATCGAATTCTTGTCCTTTGTGGGGCGGCAGGCAGGCAGACAGACATGTGCCGGGGACAGACTGAACACTGAACACTGTACGCACTTGATAACACAACATTCCACATAATTACTCCAGGCCCTTGACGTTCGATGTTCACATCGGAGCCGATAGTATAAGTGAGGCAAACGCTTACCCATACAAAACGGTAAAGAGGAAAACTTAAAGAATGGGGCGCAAAATTTGACTACGTATTTACAAATCTTCTACCTTTTAAAATACCTGATGTAATGGCTATAACAACACACATTATATCCCAAAAGTGCAGGCTCTAGTACTCAGGAATATTTTAATAAATTCTAAAATAAACTGGAATTAAGGTTCATTCACAAATCGAAATTAGTTTTAGTTTTTTGTTTTAAGTTTTTGTTTTAAGAATATTGGAGTCATGTTATCTTATGTAGCCATTCACAAATCAGTATTTAGTTTTTGTTTTAACATAGAAGCTTGCAAACTTTAAACTTAAGTTTTAGTTTACGTTTTATATTTAAAAATCGACCAATAGGAAGAAGCCTAGAATGATGTAGTAATATATAGTTGTCTCTTTCTATCAGCTGCCATAATGGCACAGTGTCATCGAAAATAGGTGCATAACCAAATTATTTTGAAGTCCAAATATGAATAGCAGAAAAATATTATGTTTATGTACGGTATTATTATTAAAATTGCATATATGTAAATAGAAATAAAAATAGGAGAAGAAGGTGGTGGGTTAGACCCATAAATCAAGTGCGCAGAGAACAAGGCGATTGGTACAATTTAATTCTTACCTTACAACTCTGCTGGCCATAAATGTCAAATGTTAAAAATATTTTTTGAGGTTACATGATAGTTTCACAAAAATAAACATACATGGCATCATATGCTAAATAGTATTATAAATAGTTATCATGAATGGTTCTTAAAACTAAAACATAAAACAAAAAACAGAAAACTAAAACCGAAAACTAAATACAATTTGTGAATGAACCTTTATAGTTAACCGAATAAATTATAAGGATATACCCTACAATAAGCAGTCAGTTTCATGAATTTTTTCACAGTAACGGTAATTATACGTGCAAAGGGCATGTAAAATAATTAAGGTTAAAGTACATTTGACGAAGTATACAGTATGATCACAAGAGAATGAGCCAGTTAACAAAACAAGAAAATGCAATTTTTCGCAAATATCCAGATTTACTAAAGAATTAAAATTACGTTTTACTGATTTTATTACTAGAAAAGTGACGCTATATATGAAGTTATTTTTTTAAAATGAATTTGTTCATGCATATAAAATAATAAAATGTTGTACACTTTTTATTTACTTTATAAATAATTTGAAACGTTCGATATTTTGATATATTATTAATAATTTAATAATTAAAGCAAAAGTTTATTAAACGATAAATAATTAAGAAAAACATACTAAATATAATGAACAATATGAATGAACAAATATAAATAGTAATTAAAAAAGTAATATAGTATATTAAACAACGAATATCGTAATCCTCATTTTATTTTGTGAGAAGGACTTCGAACAAAAGAATCGACAATTATGAAATGAGTTCTTTATACTATTTTTTTTTATTTTGCACCTTTTATGCCATTTTTAAATAAAAAATCGTAGTTTCAAAATTTAGGGAATTTGGTGTTTATGATACTAATTTAAAATCTAACCTTATTTTTGTAACACCAACAATCTACGATATTTTATATTTCTTTCTAACTTAATCACTATTATTTCTTCTCTTCATCTTATTCTTACTTTTAAATTCAAAATTATATAAAAATAAAATTCGTACAATCATTTATGTTCGTTTATTTAGTGATATTTGACATTTAATATTTTTTGACATCCATAGTCATTGACATTAAAAAATAAATTGTACTAATTTATAACAAAACACGAATGAGCTATTAACGAACTCCTTTGGATGCTGTAATAGCTTTGTTACAAAAGCAAAATAAAAAAATATATTTTTAAACACAGACTATTTATTTTAACAATTATTATTTCACTATATTTATATCACTATATTTATTGCACTAAGCGTGTAAACTGACTAAAAATTTAAAAATATCGCTGTAAATAATATAATATGATACAATTATACACTGTAAAAAAATGATTTATAAAAGATCTTGCATTATCGAGTGTATTTAAAAAAAATTTACATTATGCAATTCCACGTGTGCTTTTTTTTCCGAAATCGTAATTGGTAAAATGTACACGCTACATGGACGCGTGGAACTTGTAGTGCAAATATTTTGTTTTTTACTTTACATTTGAGAGATATCTGTAAGTTGAGCATTCCAATTTGCAAAGGCATAAAAAGGCTTGAAGCTGTGAGTTATAAGCAGAATTAAGATTTCTGTTGTCGTTTGCATGTACTAGTAGCAAATCCCGATGGAAATATCGCGAATCCGGGAATCTTCACATGAAAATAAGCAGATAGCAAGTGCATGACACTGAGTAGTTTATCCACATATCATCCAGGCATGTAACACTGTCACAATGCTCCCTGCGTCTGCAAAGCAAATCGCAAATAGTGCCAGGCATGGAAATCCAATACTACTGAATACAGAGACTGCACACTTATATACGAGTATTCTGCATTGGATTTCCAAAATCATTTTCCCTTCTCGCCATAATGCTGCAATGCCATTACCTTCCTTTAACAAATTCCATTTTAAATAACATTCGAGTAGGTTTATATCGTGTTTCTATTTTTTATATAGATCATAGAAAATACAATGGTAAAATTTTCACATAGCTGTAATTTCTGTTTTATGTATAATTTTGTAACAAAAGTGTAAATAAAAGAAAGACTAAAATTATTTTGAGCAGTACAAATTTAAAAAATATATGCTACTGGCTGGTTTCAAATTCAAGTTCCAAGACACTCCGTGTTTTGTTTATTACCAAGTGTACACGCTTCCACTAGGTATGTTATTTAAACTATTTTTTTCTAATATTACACATTTAATTTGATTAATTTGGACCATCACCCACATAATTTGTATCTTCCCGATACCACCATTAAATTCTACGAGCAAAATTACATAAGTATACCAATTTTCATAATGTTTGAACAACTATTACGGTCTCCAGAAGGAAAAGTCTAAAAATTGAAAAAATCAAAAGGGGTACTCCTTACGATTTTTTCAATTTTTAGACTTTTCCTTCTGGAGACCGGAATTGTTGTTCAAACATTATGAAAATTAGTATACCCGGGCCATGAGAAAAAAAATGCTTGGCAATCCCACATCTAATAATGTAACGACTATAATATTCTCAGCCGTTATACGACGCTAAAGTGAAAGATTGTTTCAGCCATCGAGAAAAGAGCAGCCAGTAGCTTACCTTAGTTAGTAAGAGTAAGATAGGAGTCTCGGGTACGAAACCCGATGGCTGATAATTTTTCACAATTTATTTTAAATATACAAACTGTTAACTCAAAAAGTCTAAAAATTGAAAAAATCCAAAGGGGTACCCCTTGCGATTTTTTCAATTTTCCGTTTTTGGGCCATATCTCAAAAACGGTCAATGATACACCCCTAGCGATATCACCATTAAATTCTACGAGCAAAATTACATAAGTATACCAATTTTCATAATGTTTGAACAACTATTACGGTCTCCAGAAGGAAAAATCTAAAAATTGAAAAAATCGTAAGGGGTACCCCTTTGGATTTTTTCAATTGTCCGTTTTTGGGCCATATCTCAAAAACGGTCAATGATACACCCGCAGCGATATCACCATTAAATTATTAAGTAGGTATACAAAATTTCAACTTAGTATCTTACAACGGGTACATACTAATAACAATTAACTGATTTCACATGTTAATCACCTATGTGTCGGCCGGCTTAAGACATCCGGTATAAGTCTGCATGCTAAATTACCGAAATATGTGTACAAAGCAGTTTGGCACACCCAGCAATGGGTATTATGCCGTCATGATATATATATATATATATATATATATATATATATATATATATATATATATATATATATATATATACCGAGTGGAGCTCGAAATCCGTTACATAGGCATTTAACATGGGATAACAGTTTTCCTAGCGCATTGCTCCCCAAATTATTTTAGAAAAAAAATCTTCAAATAAAAGTTGTACAACATAAAATTTTGCATTTGAATCAATAATCAAAATTAATTTTGCCTGCTTTGTAACAGCAGAAATTAGGTATGAAAATGTCGAAAATCTACTCAAAAGTAGTGGTAG
Source organism: Harpalus rubripes (assembly GCA_963082715.1). Lineage (NCBI taxonomy): Eukaryota > Metazoa > Arthropoda > Insecta > Coleoptera > Carabidae > Harpalus > Harpalus rubripes. The sequence goes on from OY720458.1 coordinate 56,956,219, forward strand.
CCATGGAATTAACAAAAAGCTTAACAAACAAACGTGTGTTTATCTGTCATAAAATTTAATTTACTTTTTATTATTTAATAAAATTATCACAACGTAAAATTCTTAAACAGAATAATAATTTAATTCTTCTATACTGTTCAAATACTCATTTTTCTTGACAAAAAGTGACAATATTTGACATTTAAATCATCACATTTGTTTGTCTTTTTTGTTTTAATTCCATGGCTAGCAGTATTAAACAGAAATTTTCAAAATTTTCATATTCAATTTCTGGAGTTACTGAACATACGAAATGAATTTTGTTTACTGATTTACATGCAGAATTTTATATTGTACAACTTTTATTCGAAGTTTTTTTTTCTAAAATAATTTGGCGAGCAACGCTCTAGGAAAAACAGTTTTCCCATGGTAAATGCCTATGTAACGGATTTTGAGCGCCACCCGGTATATATATATATATATATATATATATATATATATATATATATATATATATATATATATATTAATATCTATATTAATATACTAACTAACCAGTCTGTGTTTTCACTACTACCAAATCGATTTTACACGGCTAATATTTTTTAGAGTACATTTTTAATTAAATCCTGACTTTTTCTATAAATGGACAATGACAAACAAATAATTGTAGGCTGAAACTATACTGCTATATCATTAAGCACACAATAGAAAAATAATTAGATAATGGATAAACATCTAGCTGTCTTCCCTCTTGCTGTGTCAATGAGGAAGTAAACAATTAGGTTGTTCTTGTTAGTGAGCCACTAGAGTGTTTAGATGTAAGCTGTTAAAGAAACGATGTTGTACCGGAAACACGGATGAAGCGGAAATCTTTCTCTGCGGCCTACCTCTTCCTAAAACAGCAGGAGTTGAACGTGAATGAGGTAAAGGGAAAGGATAACATACCAGATGGTGTAAAGATAGTAAAATGTAAAAATAAGACAGCAAAACCTACTTTACGAACTAGAATAGGCACATTCATACAACTATAGTAGGTTTATGTACATTTACTTGTTCAGCGTTCCTTACCTGTTTAAGTAATAAAGTATTATTTTTATTATTATTATTATTATTATTATTATTATTATTATTAAGAAACATAAATTTACTATAAAATAAGAGAAAAATAAAAATGGTCTAGAAAGTAGATACCTTTAAGAAAGAAAATTTGAAGAAATTATGAAGAATTTATCAGACGTCGGAGAAGTTTTCGACATTAGCGTTGAAAGTGAAGAAGGGAATGAGAACGTTGGAAATTAATTATTACAACGGTCAATCAGATTAAATGTAAGTTTAAATTACCTGAAAATTAGTTTTGATATGTACAGACATCTGTGTAAATGCTTCAAAATCAAGATTAAAATATCGGTAGAGCAGTATTCAACAAGACACTTGTGCGCCATGAAAGTGTCATTCGCTTGGCATTATTGGTTATATTTCAGAAATTATGTTATGACAGTCTCCATGTTCTTCTCGCATTTGTTTAAAAAACCGAATCCACCAAGTGGATACTAAATAAAGATGGGTGTATATATCTATATCATTTCAGACTCGTTCTCATTGGTGAAGTTTGTGACGTCAAACTAAATCATAAACCTAAAGTTTGGACCTTGCAATGTTTGGCTTTATGATTTGGATTTAGAGACACTAAATTCTGAAGTGTGAATGGAGTCATTACATAATATGCGGCCAAAGTATTTTAATCTAAAGTATAAACCATAAATCTAAACCTAATTTTCATTTGTGAATGCACCTTTACTTAAACCTAAACAAAAACCATAAACCTAATTTTCATTTTTTAAGGATCATTTCTTAAAAAATATTATAAAAATGTAAGTGACAAATTTACTAATAATTTGAAAGTGAAATAAAATTAGGGCTGAAAGCGAATATATTGGTAAAATTCGGTTCATCAGTCGTGAGCAATCACAATTTACCACCGGAAATGTACGGGAGGTGAGAAATTAATTGAAATTGACATGTAAACGAACAAATTTGACGGACAGGGGACCAGGAAATTGACTTAAACAAAGAACGAGTGGGGCTAGTAAGTTGATTACCATCCCTGTCCTTGTCAACGTAACCAGTTCAGTTCAGGTGATCAGAACTCTTGAATTAATCGTCAGATGAATAATTAAAATCCAGCGTCATAGAAAATTATATTTAGTGAGTGTAGGGATTGTCGAGAGTGAGCGAGAAGCGAAGACTCAGGGCTCATAATCTAATAACACAGCGTTGTAATCACGACTTCTCCTTAGTTTCACGGCCGCCTGCCTCCCGTACCCGGAACCCACGTCACAACGACGACAACCAGTACTTACCATGCACAATCCCAACGATTAACACAAGACAAACCATTTTTCACCTTTATGCAGGGTGGTGAGTGGATCTGCCTTAGATAAAGCTTCCAACAAAAGTTGTACAGCTTAAAATTCTGCATTCGAATCAAGTAAAATTAATTTTGCAAGCTTTGTTACGGCAGAAATTAGATGGAATTGAAACAAAAATTAACAAATGTTAACGATTTATCTGTAAAGTTTGGTTCCTTAATTTTTATTATTATTATTATTATTATTATATGGGGTCTCGTAGCCGCGTGCCTGAGTGTCAGGTCGCGAATCTGGGGAACCGGGTTCAATCCCGACCGACGCCAAATATTTTCGAATTTTAAATGGCACAAAATTGGCCCCTGTGGTGCACTCTCCACGCCAGCAATGAGTGCCCGTGAGGTGACGCCTGGTAAGCACCCTACAGTACAAATATTTCGTCATTACCGCATCTGTGTACAAAGCAGATTGGCACACCCAGCAATGGGTAATAAGCCGTGATGATATATTTATTTATATATTTATTTATTTATTTATTTATTTATTTATTTATTTATTTATTTATTTATTTATTTATTTATTTATTTATTTATTTATTTATTTATTTATTTATTTATTTATTTATTTATTTATTTATTTATTTATTTATTTATTTATTTATTTATTTATTTATTTATTTATTTATTTATTTATTTATTTATTTATTTATTTATTTATTTATTTATGTATTATTATTTATAATTTCTGTTCATGTTAATAATTATTTATTAAAATTCTAATACTACAAATCCAAAAATTATATTTCTTTCATATTCCTCTTCGTTGCATCCATATAAAGAGCTGGTTAGATTTTGGTTATAATTGGTCATCCGGAAGTACCCTCATTTGAAGATTTTAACAGTTTTTCTTGAAAAAACGATGTTAAATATAATTTTTTCACATTTAATGTTATTATAAATATTAAAGAACATTGTATTTTCTATGCGATTTGACTGCATTTTATACTTCATATTAAATTGGATATAGAGTTATAAAATTATAAAGAAATTAAATTTCATAAATTAGCTAGCTATGCTAGAAACAGCTACTATATTAAGAAAATTCTGATTGAAAGATGTCAGTGTCAATTGACATATTCGTAGTATATTTGTGTTATAATTTTGCTCGAAATATAGGATATTTTTTCTCGAAACTTTCTGTATGGAATTTGTATAAAATACATACAATTGTCGAAAGGTAATGTACATACAAAAAATATAAAATCTTTTGGAAGGAACTTATCTACCAAATCCATCTACCGGATTTAGGAAGAATCTAATCTCAAAAAAAGGTAGTGATGCAAAGCGAAGCGCGTGCGTTAAAAGTTTGTTAACTACATCAAATTTCTAACCTGTGTCAAATTTTCAATTTTTTTTATAGGTTATGGATCTACCCTATTTACCACTTGCGTTCTTAAAATATCGATTCCGGTAGCTATAACCTGATAAACAGCTGTTTACCGGTAACAGTTCACCGGTAGAATTTTCGTAAATGCCTCATATAACTGACCGAAGGTAATGTGCTGGCCACATCAGATTTTTTAATTATAAAATATATCTAATAAAAATAAATCAGAGTAACTTGTTAATAATTTATTTGCTTCAATTTCATAGCTATCACTATTTTTCGGATGATTTTCGACATTTTGTACCTAATTTTACTTTTGTTTTTGTGCTTATATTATTTTTTACAAAATGGAACAAGTCACATTTTAATATTTAAAAAAAAATACTGATGAAATTCGAAAATTCTTCATGTCTACCAAAAAGCTATGATTTTTAGACATTCGAATAACATAATTGTAGAAACTGAAAAAATACGTGTAATTTTATAATTTAGTCTGAAGCTTTAAACTTGGATCATGTTTGCATGTCCAACTTACCATGTGTGGATTGATTACTTCTTAAGTGCCGACATATTTCAATATTTACTTATTATATAATATTTTTACTTTTTAAAAATCGTTGATCTTTAGCAGAAATATGTAGGTTAGCAGTTTGTTTAGCTATGAACCCGTTTAGTTTTTGTGGTGTCGCTAACCTCGTTGCACTCATCCACAGTTTAGGGTGCGGATCCTAGCTTGCAACTCCGCCCTCACCGAGACACGAGCAGAGAATCTTCCATTATTCGCTCCACAGAATCTCAACCTCATTTTCTCGACCGTTGATTTTGTGTCCCTGTCCCTATGTCTCGTCTTGGTTCCGTCTCACCCGGAGAGAGGAGAGACCAAGGAGACTTTAAGCTGCGGGGCTGGGACTGCTGATGTGGCCAATTTCGGTTTTTATGCTGTTTAGGACTGTTTCGATTCACTGGGAGGTCCAGCTTATTGCATTATGTTTCTGTTATTTTAGGGAGAACTTATCTTAAAGATTATTATAGTACATTAAGAAACAAGTATCATAAGGCAATCTGTTAACGTACGAGTCCAAGTTTGGAAAGCGAGCCGCGAGGCGAGTTTTACAAAAGACGATTGCATTAACAGGCCTAATGAAACATGTTTTTTATAATATTTTTTCCATTGAGGTAATTTTACAATTTAAAAAAACGCGACTTTTTTGTCAGTTATGTTGGTAACACTTCCCGCTAAACAACTGAAATTTCACATTTTGGCAATTTGTATATTGTGTATTGTGAATTTATCTGATTGTAAAACATTGTATGGTAACGTTTTTATTTATTTGAGTGAAGTGTAAATATTAGAAAATTATTATTAATTAAAATAAACGTTTATTATAACAATAAATAGATATTAAAAGACAATAAATTTAGCTGACACTACGATTAAACAAATATTAAACACTAATTAAGACTAAGAATATTATAAAACACTATATAACCCATTTATTTATATGACTATATTTATTTATGTTCACTACTTGTCAACTATTTGTTTATATCACCAACTATTCAATACGCGACGCTTATTTATATCAGACTATCCAATGCCTTCGCTAACAGTGCTTATATACTATATATATACGGCGTTTGTATTCGAGAAATTACTAGAACACTATTCCAGATAAAAACTCAAACACAATAGATTACATCACCCAAGTAATTAAGCAGGTTCAGACAAGTCTGTTGACAACACACGACCCTCCGTGGCTATTGCCTCATCGCTAAAAATAGACACGGCGGGCGCTGCACATTACAGTATCAAACAATGCGCTTATAGACCTTCTAAACGACGTGTTTGCAGTGCTTTTATAGATTCATAAGAAGACCGAAATAGAAAAAAACGTAATTTTGTGTTCTGTGTGCAATCAGTATTTTATATTTTTTTAGAAACTTTCCTTTTATCAATGCTCTTTCATGGTCTTCGATCGATATACTTGTATAATAAGTTTTTAATATTTAATAGTAAAGAAAATCTATGAATATTTAAGCTACAGAAACATATACAGGCTGTTCAGGATAACGTGTTCAATATTCAGTTCTTAAATATTGTAAGAGTTACGTAATCTGGTAAATTAGATAAAAGCTGCCGAATTATTAGGCCATTTTCATTACGTAATCGTTATTCTGAAAAAATACACTGGTCACTTCATATGGATGGAAATTTTCGTTTCGTTATTTGTTTATAATTTTTTTAATTTAAATTTATACTAGGTATTAAATTGCACTTAACAAATTTAGATTACTGTTTTTAAGATATTAATATTAACATTCAATTTCTATATGGATCTAAAGTAGGCTTCACAATCATTACAAACTGGGTGGTAGCGTTTCTGTGTGAACATAGATATTTAATATGTTATATTAGTTTTATGCAAATTCCTACTCTCCTCTTAATTTCACTGCAAAAAACTTGTTAAAAATTTAAAGTTGAATACAAAACTTTTTATAATTTTATTTTGTATACTAAGGTTTCTTCATAATTAAAAAATCAAATTGTTAATTAGTTATACTAGCAATAGCATTTTTTTTCAATTTCATTAATAATTTATAAACGTTCAATTTTCTCGGTTACGAAGCGTGCAAACTAAAATATGATGAATGAATTAGATACAGGATTTAATTCTCTAAAATATTTATTTGAAGCTTTATGGCGCTTTTCGTGTTACACCCGGTATGAAAACATTATTTTGTTTTGTATTCTTGTTTTCATAATTATTTATTTCATTTGAAAGATCAATTAAATTTGAAGAAGAAATGTGCTCTTATTAACATTTGATAAAATACACGTCTAGTAAATATTCTAATCTAAATGGTATAAAAAGCAAATTGACACACGCTCAAATAGGTAGTACGCTGAAGCTGTGATGATATATTTATTTATATAGCAAATAACTTATTACAGTTCATATAAATAAAAATGCTATGTAAGATTATGATGAAATTTTTATTTACTTTAATAAAATGTACCACTATGAAATGATGTAGGTGTAAAATACTACAATAGATATTTTTAATTAAGTGACAGCATTTGTATACATTGCTTGAGATAAATATTTTCTAACTTACAATCCAATACACAGAATATATTCCCGTAGATTCCAAAGTCATACAATTTGTACTCAAACACCGAATCACAGTCACAGAGCATTGCTACAGCAAGTGCTAGTGCTAGCACTAGTGCTAGTGCATCTCACGAAACAATTTCTCCGGTAATGATTTCGTCTCTACTCGCCAGTTGTCGCTAGATATCTCCCACGATGTTTCTCACCAGCCATTATTGTAAACATAGGAATTTAGATTAAAAACTTCACGTATTATTCTTGATTACTAGGGCAACATAGTGGATTTGGTAGATAGTAAACTACGGGCTATTTCATCAGGATTGTTTTGTAAAAGTTTTTTGTGGAATAAATTGTAAGAATGTTACAATTTATATTTATTTGTAAATTATATGTATATAAAATATAGGCATTCGACCTAATCGGGTACAACTACATTATTGATATAATATATATATATATATATATATATATATATATATATATATGTATATATATATATATATATATATATATATATATATATATATGTATATATATATATATATATATATATATATATATATATATATATATATATATATATATTGTTTATTTATTTATTTATTTCAATACACTGCCCAACACACTGGATTGGACATGGACAATAATAATCAAAAAGAACATATCATTATACACACCAATATAAACATTATCAAAAAAATGTATAATAAAAAATATGCTAAGTTTATTATATATACACATATGCATACAATATAGGTATATATGGATACGTGTATGGATAAATGTAAATATGTACGAGTAAATAGTGACCTACCAATAAAAAGTTATAAAAACGAAATTATTAATGGTTAAGAGATGTGGGAATAGAGAAATTTCCTATAACGTGATAAGGAATTACTAAAAATATCAATATAAGATTATAAATATTTCTTGCTGAAACTAAATGAAAGCATGATGATATATTTTTTATTTTGAGAAAAAATATCATATATAGTCTGATAAGGTAGATATTACATTGTCATATCCAGAAAGACAGAAAAGCACATGAAATATTTATTTACACCTATTCATCCAATATTCATCTATTTCCTCAACAGCCATCTACAAATTTGACAAATCTCGTCATAACATTAAGTCAGTCCTCACTTCTCTTTCGTCTTTCCTTCGTCTTGTAACCGGAAGTGACGAACTTCCATGCAAAGAAGAGGCGAGAAAACGTAAAACCAGACCCGACTTCAGGAAAATTTTACTATAGCTATTACTTGTCTTTCGTTGAAATACTAAAATTTATTCGTGGTGTAATAGGAGGCTATTTAATTTTTAAAGACTTGCATTACGTATTCAAAACTGAATAGGGGCTACCACCCGGCAGTATGCATTAGTACCGGCTCGTTCGATAACACGTATAAGCAACGCAGCCAGCAGTTAGGTTCTTGGATGGGTGACATTCTGTAGTCTCCAACATTGTAAATGAGTGACCGAAGATGGTACATGACCAGAATAGTTCTCTCTCTTTTAGGGTCATTACATTACAACCAATTTTCAATAAATTTGTTAATTTTTTCTCGAGTATACAAAAAATTAAAAATCGCAGAAATCCCCTATGATCTGATTTTGATTGTAAGTATGAAATGATCCAAAGCCGGCGCTGGCAAAACCTTAAGACATGGAAACATTCCGCGGCGAGTTGTTTTGTTGGCTGTTGTCGACAGGAAAACATACAACACGCGTCAACGCGTCACAGAGCTGAGCAGTTTGTTTATTTTGTGCTTTTCTACCAAAGATGAAAGCTTTAAGAAACTCTGATATCTCTGTGGTTTAACCTGACCTACAATCGACACGATATGGAAATTAACAGTATTTAGTTGTGACATTTTTTATATGTTCCCTGTCACTGTTACTATCACTCTCACTTATATTTAAAATTAATGTGTCGAAACGATACTCTGCTTTTTCAAATTCGCTCCGATACACCGGTATACAAATAAAGAGCCGAGTTGGGGCGGAGAGAGCCGACGAGTCACGAAGCTGGTCGAATGGAACGTCGCGTCTTGCCATAGGAGTCGTTTTAACTCCCGTATAAGCGCACCATTAGATGTTTCACATCAAACACAAAGGTAAACTTAAATATTGAAATTTGACAGCGTTTTAAACAAGGCTTGTGCTATCAGCCAATTTATTTTATTGGTGTATATTTTGAGACGTGCTGACCACTGGACCGCTGGAGGCTTCTGTAGGATAAGGCGAGTCGAACGCCCTTAAACGTAGCCAGGCTGAATTCCGACCGCCACAATATTAAGAATTTTTTTGTGAAAAATGAATAGAGTTCACTGGAACTTGTTGAACCCAGGACCTTCCTATGTCTAAAAGGATACTCAACCAATTGAAATTTGGTTGTTTTTACTACACAGTTATTTTTATAATATTAAATATGTATAAACTTCATTGGGATTTAAAATTTTATTCATTATTGTTAATCATTTTTTTACTCTATACAATTAATAATTGTTGCAGTTTTGCTGTTTGAAATAAATAAATATCAAAAATGTAACTTTGAAATATGGCGTCTTTATAAAAATCATAACTTTGACCTCATAACTTTAAATCTAATAGTGATAAAAAAATTGAGCATCGTTATTCGAAAGAAAATAAAGAAGTGCAAACCAAAATTCCATATTATTTCATATTTATAAGTTATTTGTAAAAATAAAAATCAACAAAATTTTAATTTTTACATATATCTATTGACCTATAATTTTTTCCGGAAAAACAAATACATTTTACACTGGTTTACTAATGGGGCTGGTGCAACTTTGCCCTAATTTAACCGACATATAGTTTCCGAAATTCCAGTGGTGAGTCTCCGAAAAACGGACATTCTGTATATAGAAAATTTGTAAATTAATAAATTATCAGATAATATTGTTAGTTACAAATATTTGCAACGGGTACAACTACAACTACATAGTTATTATATTATTGCTGTAATAATTATTAAATTTACAGCATCAATAAATATTTTTATTTCTAATGAGTTTGTTAGTTATTTACAGATATGGCAATAATTGTTGTGGGTCAAAATATAATGCATATATATATATATATATATATATATATATATATATATATATATATATATATATATATATATATATATATATATATATATATTATGGCAATTATTATAGAATATAGCTGTACTATTTTTAGTTATTTGTTTCCGAATTATTAAATAAATAAGCTGCCTGTATTACGAACCCACTTTTATAGAGCGCTGTTTAACCTCATATCAATATAATGCAAAAGTGCGCTTCATTATAGTGCTATTATTATAATATTGTGTCTCGTAAATAGGCCACTAATTTCGTTGGGGTTGATTTTTTTCATACTATTGTTTTAATGCATTAAAAATTATTACCTATAATGTGCATATAATTTGTAAAATATTGCTGCTTATATAAATTTTACAAAGTAGAAATTTAAGTTTCTCCTTTATATTGCAAAACTTGTTGTGTGCTCCGCCGTTTATTTTTCTTAGACATTTATTAATATAAAATGAAAAGTTTCCATCCACTTTTATAAAAAACTACTTGAAAGTAATGTTTCTTCATTAAAATTAAAATGTTTATTACGGTATTTAAATTCAAGAGATATTCTGGCATTAAAATATTAACAATATTACGTAATGTAATCCAATATTATTATAACTAAAATGAAAATCTTGACAAATTTAAAGTAAATAATTACATTACTAAAGTCAGCATGAAAAGCATGATGTTAGTAAGTAAATTTGTTTATATTTATAAGTGAAAGGCTCGAATTCTTATAGAAAGCACGTAAAACTAAAATTATTTTTAGATTTACTATGTATAATCTATGCTGTTAGATCTAATAAACTAATTTTTCTGACATTATGTATTTATTTGTAATTCCATGGTTGTTACTAGAAACGGGCATAATTTATAAAAATTCAAATTATGTTTTACAGGTAAGCAACATTTTACACTTCTGTCGGTAAATATTGATTGACACTTTTAAGATATATTAATTAAACTTATTAATAAAGAAATCAGTAACTATGACATTAACATTTGACATCTGACATATCATAACAGTTTCCGCTGTAAGGTCAACATCGATCTGTAACAACCACAAAAATATATTTATCATATATTATAGATAAAGTATAGTATTTGACTCGCAAAAGTTACATTACTCTCGGCTAGTATTAAACTTCATCCTCGTATAATAGCCTACATTATATGCTCGTTAAATAATATACTGTTACTTTAATTGAATTAATAGTATTTGTACTAGCCTAAACTCGGCTTCGCCGAATTCAGCCTAGGGCTCCGCCGATGGTGTTTTACGATAGACTATACGTACATCCAATATGACGGATGACAATGTTTATCTTTTTAACTTTGTACATGTTCTTCGATCGATTGTGATATGAATTGTGCCTTTCTGACCCTTTTCGACAAGTTTCCTTATACATTTTCCAAAATTCTAGTTAAAAAATAAAATATATATTAAATTAACATAAAACATGGCTTAAAATCATTTTATATACCTACCTCGTTTAATTCATTATTTTTTCTTCAATTTTACATATTACTTAAGCATTTTTGTTGCATTTAAATGATGAAAACCGATAATTTGTCATCATTGACACTGACATACCATATGACATGACAGCGTTTATCGTCTTAAATTTTCAAGGAAAACTGGGATCGTTACTGTGAAAAATATTGTTTCTGTCCCAATTTTCAACATTTAATAATTTTTTATTCGAAAACTATGCATCCTACAGAAATTTGAGTTATTACGAGGGCACTCGAGACAATCATTTCCTACAACTTGGTGAAAATTTCACGAAAATCGCTCACACCATTCAGGCTGTAGAGGTGTTCAAAGGATGGCGATCGTCGTGATGAATTCAAATATATATATATATAGATATAACTATAGATAGTGAATCTGATCGTTTAGTATTAGGATGAATCGTTTCATTCGGTTTGTTCTGTAATAACCTATCTCGTTATTAAATTTTAAAAAGATTTCCCAATGAAAAAGTAAACGACATTTCATTAAAAATAATCAAATTTCGAGCAGAAAACAAATGGTTCATTATCTCATCCATCACAGCTACAATTACGTTTAAAAATCCCGAAATGCCGACATAATCCTGAATAAAGTATTCAGAAACAGAATCCGAATCCTTGTGTCCACGAAACAGTTCATTATCCCCTGGTCCGTCTCGGTCTCTCATCTCAATCAGTCGATACTGAAATTACCATCAACAGAGTTAGAGAGGTAAGAGGGAAGAGGAAACCCGGCCTCTCGTTATATACATTATAACGCAGATAATCCGTTGCAAGTCGAATATCGAGTTGTCCAACTTTTTCCATTAACCGTGAACCGTGAATGAACAGCAAAACAGACAAAAATGTGATCTTCACTCTTCTACGACCGGATTACCAAATTCACAAAGGAATTGCCTATTACAATGCCGATCAAACTACTAAAATTCACTTGTATTTAGGTCAAAAACTACTATCAAATGTTGGCTATTATTCTACGAACCAGTAAATATTTTGTTAATGTGGCTCCATTATGATTTACTATCCCTGAGCTGAAACCAAAATAGAGCGAAAATACGTTGGCAATATAGGAATAGTGTCTCATAAGGAATATTTTTTTCATAGTAACACATATATTATTATATTATATTACAAAACGTGGTCTCCTGTGGATCCCTGTACTGCGACCTGTAGATCTATTGTACCCTCCAGATTTACTCCTATTCTAGGAGTCCTGTTGTTTAATAAACTCCAGGGTTTTCTTCAGATCTAAATCTTTTAGTATATCCTGCTGTATCTTTTCTGCCCCCAGGATATTATATCTACTGCTCGTAAAGGCTTCACAGTGGCATATAAAGTGTTGTGGGGTTTCTTTCTTTTCACCACACCCCCTGCATGTTGGTTTTTGTGTTAGTCCCATCGTGTGTAGGTGTTTGTTTAGTAGACAGTATCCTGTTAGGAGTCCTGTTATTAATCTAACGTCTTGTTTGCTCACTAGGAGTAAAAATTTCGTTCTTTTCTTGGTTAATTCATTTAGGAAGAGCTTTGAGTGTCTCTGCCCTGGTGACTCCAACCAGTGATTCTTGTGCCATTTATTCAGCAATGTTTTTATTTCCAGCTTAACTGTCTCCGCTGAGATTCCGAAAGCCGGTTCTGGTCCTATGAAAGAAAAACTTGTGCCCTTTTTAGCCAGACTATCAGCTACCTGGTTTCCTTCGATCTCTGAATGCCCGGGTACTCATATTAATTTCAATTTGTTCCTCGCTTCTGGTGCATTTAATCTGTAGATGCACTCTAGAACAAGTCCAGATTCTGTCTCACAGGATTCTAGTGCTTTTAGTGCGGCTTGGCTGTCTGTTACTATAGAGATTCTTCTGTTGCTAAAGTGGCTCTCTAGTAGTAGTTTGTCGTATAAGTCCCGAGTCCAATCGACTGATTGTGCTTCAGTGCTTTAGCTCAATGTATTCCTGCTCCGGTTCCATTTGGTGTTTTGGATCCGTCTATATACATGACTATGTCATCTTTTTCCACCGGACTATTTACATGTTCCCATGCTTCCCTTGCGGGGATTTCTACCCTGTAGGTTTTATTGATGGTAAACTTTTTGCTGGTCCGGTCTGACACCATTCGAAGGGTGGAGTTGTTTTTTTATATCTTTGAAGATTTTGGTTCGACCATCTGTCCATTTATCCTCTGTCGAGTGAATTCTCATTCTGTAAGCTCCGCTAACTGCCTTCGCCTTACTACCTAACGACATTTGAAGTGTATACATGAGCGTAAAAAACATCGAGTTACCAGCTACTTTTATAGTTATTCTCTTCGAAAGACGGAAAATTAATGATTTTCGATGGAATTTGTGCATTTATTAAAACAGTTATATATTTTTCTTTAATATGCTGCTTATTTTTTATTTTTATAAGATATTTACAATTTAATTTTCTAAATAACCCTAAACTATTGAAAATTTAGAATATCTATTTTTATAAATTCTTTTACTTGACAAAACTTTTGTATGTACTGTCATGAACTATCTAACTATCACTGAAATTTGAAAGTAGTCCTGAGTTGAATAATAAAGTTCAATATGATTGTATCCAAGTCTCCTGAAGTTGTTAATATATAAAATATTTTGAAAGAAGGCGAGTATAGGATATCACATTACCGGAGCCGATTACGATAGGCTTATGCTTATACGCTGATGTCGGTCGGGCACAATTTATCACTGGCTGTCCTCTTCTATGATTAATATTAATATTTTTTTAATGATCAATTTGAGATCGCTCGTGTATAAGGACCTCAAAAAATTCAAGACTTAGACGCGATACGTTCATAATATACACTGCATAGGGTTAGGTGCTTGCAAAATTCAAAACAAAATGAACCAAAATGTTCAAATATTTTAATAATCTCAAGTAAATATCCTTCATTGACATGCATATACAGACCCAAATAAATTTTAAGAACTAAAAGAGATACCTAGTCAGTACAGGATGAGTCCTTGAAATGACCTTCGATATCTCCCTAGTCGTTAGAAATGCAGCATAAATTTATTCAAGGATTTTATTCGTCTACTGAAGGAGTATAAAGTAAAATTATTTTCACATATACAGCATGTTCCATTACAGTTTGGCAAAAAATGTTTGTCTTTTTTTAATGGAACACTCGATATATTTATATATATTTTGAATTAAATTTTATTCATCTATTCTCTAAAAAAGAACGAATACACTCATAACTTTATAAACGCGTACTAAAATTATTTTAATAGTAAAAATTAAGAATTTTTTTTTCTGTACAACTATATACTACACTCTATGTTCTCACATATATTTTTTAAATATAATTATACAGGCTGTTCTATAAAGCGAATCAAATTTACTCAGTTTCAAATGACTATAACTCGTCATTTTCAAAATTTGCCTGAATCATCTTTAAAAAAATGTAGGTAATGAGAGGCTGAAAGCAGTAGCGTCCTTAAAGTCGGTCATCCGGGCGTAAGCCCGGGGCCCCGGGTGGTAGTGGGGCCCCGCACTAAGCTATCTTATATATATGTCACGTATTAATATAAACGATTGAGAAACCGACATTTGATTCAAGTTTCTACACACTTTCTTTTAAATAGAGCTCACTAAAGTTTATAAAATCGTTCAAAAGGTGAGATGCTGGGCGGACTAAAACTATACCTTTTCAACTTCAGTTTCAGAAAAAGTTGATTCAATTTAAGAAAATGTAAATATGGTGTCAGAAAAATTAATATCAATATCAGAAATAGTAAATTCATTTTCGGAAAAAAGTACCTAACATCAATTTCAGAAATTATAAATTCAATTCCAATTTTATGTTTTAACAAAAAAATTATTTGAGATAGATAATAACAAATATTTCAGGCATACGATCACTAATACTTTTATGTGTCAAACACTTTATGTATGCAACAATAAATTCGGATATTGACTGAAATTGAATTTACATTTTCTTAAAATGAATTAAATTTTTCTATAGGAATAGTGGGGGGCTCCACTCAATATTTGTTCCCTGGGCCTCCAAATCGAAAGGGCGGCGCTGGCTGAAAGAGAGCAAAAAATTAGAATTCACAGCAAGGCCTGAATTCACGAGCCACCCCAACCCCAACAGTTTTTTACTTGAAACTACCCCTTCGAAAATATTGTCGGTGGCTCGATTGCTGCAACTTGTTGACACTTGATCTGTGCGAAGCCGCACATTCCGCTCGTGCTCGTGCTCGTTGCCTTTACTCCTTTTCGTTATACACACATCTGCGCTCTTCCTTACCCTGAATGAGTAAATTTCTCATCTTTAACAAATGATGACCCAGAAAAATAAAGAGATTTCTGACAGTGTGAAATGGCCGAAGAGATCTAACGCACTCGCCGAATAAATCCTTTGAATAATTTTCACATTTCAGTTCTCAAATTTCTTTATCTGTTTCCGTGGATTCTGCAGCTATGCTGTAATATAAAGACGATGGCTACATCAGGATCATTGGATCAGATAGAATAGTTATTGAGAGGTCAGAACTAGCCAGTAAATTGAAAATCAATGCTACTCTATGTATTTGATTTGCTTCATGAAAACTTCCTTTTTAGCTTTATTCATCGTAATTCGGCTCTTAAATGTAAACACTTTTAATGATAGCATATATTTTGTTTGGAGTTTAAGGGCTTTTTGAAGGCTGTAGAAAGAAATAAAGTACATGTAACAAGATTTATTGATCTTAATCAGTTTAATATTAGACAAAATTTGTATATTCATAGCCAGCTTTAATATATGTATATGTTTGACGTTTCGTTACTTCTAATTAGTTTTTCCTTGCTCCTTGACATACATTACAATGTTGCCAAAATATGTTTGACAGAGGACTGTTTTAGCTTAAGCTTAAAGCATGCTTTTTTAATATATCCCACTGTATTTACAATCATTTATTATATTTCTATAAATTCAGTTTAAATTCATGTATATCAGCTTTTTTTAATTTAAAATTAACGTGAGTCCCCGTTAAGTATTAGCACTTACATATCGGGTTTATATTATACACATACGTATAATTTAATAAATTAGTTTCTTCTAGGTATTTTATTATTCTGGAGGCCTTGTCGTTTTCTAGTGCTTCTTTCAACTTTTCAGGTATTTGGTGTTGTCTTCTGAGGGTTTTGTATTTCTGGTATTCGGTTATTATATGTTTTACTGTTATTATCGTGTTGCAGATGTCGCATCTTGCGGGCTCGGTTCTTATAATTAGGTGGCTGTGGGTTAATCTTGTGTGTCCGATTTTTAGTCTTGTGATTATGATTTGTTCTCTTCTTTGTTTTGTTGTCGGTTTCCAAATGTCTATATTGTCTTGGACTTCTCTTAATTTGTTGTTTTCTGTTTTTTCCCATATTTTGTTTCTTTCTTCTCTCAACTTATTTTTCATAAGGGTTTTGATGTCTTCTGCAAGGTTTAGCTGGTAAATATCTTCTAAGTTTGTTGCTTCCTTCGCTGCCTTATCTGCTTTCTCATTCCCATGGATACCAATGTGAGATGGGATCCAGGTAAAATTTACTTCTTTGTTCTGTTGGCTTATTTTGTGGAGGAGTTGGTGGATATGTTTTATTAAGGGATTTTTTTGAATATAGGTTTGTAATTGCTTGGATTGAACTGAGGGAGTCGGTTCATATTATAAAGGTATGTGTCTGTTTTTGGGTTATTAGTTGAAGGCTTTGGAGTATACTATAGATTTCTGCTGAAAATATGGTTGTATGTTCAGGTAACCATTTATATGTCTCGTTTTCTATTATTACTGCTGATTCCACTTTTTTGTTTTATTTTGACGCGTCCGTGTAAATGAATGTGCAATTTTGATGTGTGTTTTTTATATCATTAAAAAGATTTTTGAATATGTCCGGGTTGGTGTCGGTGTATATCAGCTTTAAAGGTTTACAATACGCAAATGCAGAATAAGTATATTTGAGTGGTGATTTGGAGCATATTTTACAAACCACATCGCATAACCTCAATCATCCATCACCCGAAAGTGACATAGTTATTATTCCACTTTGCCTCCAATTTTACGATTTAGTCAGTTTTCAATTCGCATTCGCAATCCCTTCAACATGTAGCTCCTCATTAGATGATGTATGATTGAAAGTGATCGCGCTATAAACATAAAAATGATTCATGCAATTAGCAACGCTCACGATCAATTTACCGACTTGTATGAGTGGCATTCACAGCGTTCAAATGCGTCTACACAGAGCAGTATTTAACCAAAATTGTATACAAATATGTGTCACTGGGACAAAACCTATTATAAAATACTTGCATCCTATACCCAATGGTATAGGTACCTACTAATTACATTCTTTATTACCCTGCTGTCAATTATTTTGATGATTAATGAACTGCACAAGTGCTCCAAATAATATGACCTGCGAGAACTATAATATATACAAAGTAAGTTAAATTATTATTTTATTAGTATTTGTTATCCCGAAAAAATACCATTTGATTTTTGATTAATTTTTTTTCGATTGACAATTGTTTTTTATCTCTTCTGTCTTATTATGAAGCCAAATATATAATTTTTAAATAAAGATTACGTATATGTAATACTAAGTCACATATTTAAAAAAAGGATTATTTGATTTGCAAAGATGTATATCTTTTTTATATTGTCGCGTAAGTGGCAACACCATCTACCTCATTTTCTGGACAAAGTGAGTTTTCTATCCATTCATTATTCCAAATTTTGCAGGAAATTAATTGGGCAGCTCAGTTTTCAGATCCGAATACCAGGAAGCACGTGATTCGTAAATATTACAACAGTGGCTAACTAAAATCTATATTTCAGGAAATTTTGAATAATAAATGATTGACAACTCGTCTGACCAAAAATGAGATAGGTGACGATATGCATTTGTTTTAAATAGTAATAATTATTAAACTTACAGGATAAAATCAACGCTTGTGACAATTAAATACAACAAAAAATTTCTTTCTAAAGCCTATAGTACACGAGTCAATACATTATTTGAACAGGGGTATCCAAGTCTGCGGCTTTAAAGAAAAATACTTATCGGATTTCAATGTTCATAATGTATAAGTAATATGAAGGTGAATATAATCGTTAATTTTCTGATTTTTATTAATATAAAATAGCTATTTGTTTATTAAGAGCGCAAAATGGGACAATGTCCTTTTGCGCTCGAAACACATGCAAGATTTTTTCTACAGTCAAAAACTTACTGCTTACAGTACTACTCAATAGTTTTGCAGCGAAGATAGGAACGTATTCAAATATGACTTCAAAATATTGTTTTGGCTTTCGTTTTTTCAAAAAATTAATGCTAATTATGTAATGAATATTATAAGCGTTTTGCGTATAAGTTATTGGTTTCAAGTACATTAAATTAGTGCAGTGAAAAAGAGGATGTCCATTAGGGGCGTTCACGCCAAACTTTTGTAGGTGTGCAACACAACTGTTCACACAATTTATTTTATATTTAATTTTAATTTATCGTTATTTTCCATTCTTCTTGAGCTATTACTTCAATCTAATCTAAGCATTTTATACTTTTGTTTTTGTAAATGAATGCCTTATTTCATTTTCACAGCAGTGCAATATTTTGTTTGGTTATGTAATATACCGACAAAGCAGTTATATATTAGATTGACTTGTGAAGGTTAAAGGTAGTAAATGTGTAGCTAGAGTGCCATTAATTCCTCACTAAACGTTTCTATTAAGACTGCAGACAAGTGACATTTCTCTACTTTGTCGCGAATGGCTAATTTGTATTTAGACTGTAGAAAAATGTAATTTTAATGCATTTAAATTGAGCGGTTAAACTACAATATAGAAAATAGCTATTTGTCCCAATTTTTTCGCCCAGCCTGTATGTTTTCCAGTAGTCGAAGAGAGTAATATAAAATTTATCTTATTTGTAATATAACACTTTATCCTTCTATCAACAGCCACCAGATTATTAACCCAAACCGCAGACATCTAAATTCACTTCATACTGTCATTCTTATTTATTTTTTAATATTTTGAAATGAATTGGTGAGCACCTGAACGAGTATTAGTCCAACCCTGGCCTGTTGGCATCACAGTCACAGTGTCGCACACAAATCCACTCTGATCCGTTCGATTGCCGACTGGCGACTGCTCTAGTGACCGGACGGATTATGGGCTTATCTGTCAACTTGTCCCAGCAAAATATTACAAGCTAATGGTGTAGCAATGAGAGCCGCGATTCGCGATTGATATATCGAAAGCGCTAAGTGATCATCACTTCAGTCCAGATAAATAAATCAATTCTCCGGTTTCTAAAGCCGTAATACCAAATAAAAATAAACCAATTACACCATCTCATCTGCTTATTTTGCTGTGCAGTTCTTCGCTCCTGATTAATAAATTAATGCGTTGTGCTTCTTGTTTTATCTGCTGTTATAATTTTATATAATTTTACGTACAGATTTTACATAGGAAATCATTTTTTGTATTTCCCTTTTTTAAATAATGTGCAGTCATGAACATAGAATTTTGGAGCAACACGAGAGGGATCTACTACGCTGAAGATGCTACTTCTTCTACTGATTATTCCAGCGATGACATACTGACTCTGACTGGTGATAAGGAAAAACATACATACACTAAAACTTTACACTGGATGAACACTTACATTATGACATGGACAATACTGGATATTTCACTGATTAACTAAACGTTTTTTATTTACATGGTTACATTATTAACTAATACAACTAAGCCTAACATGTTACATTCCGTAACCCAGCGGGCAGGCGTTTAGCACGTGCCCCAAAACTAAAAACACTACATGTACCGACAAAAAAACGTCTGCACGACTCGACGAACTCATCTAGACTCTTTTCCATGTTTACTCCATGAGTAACTAATGTTGACTCTTCAGAACAAAGCGCTATCTTCACGACAGGATTATGTTACGGGTAAAAGGTGCATAGGCTAGGGCATTCAAAGTCACGCACATATACATAATAATTTCTAAACCTAATGATCAACAAATGAATGTCATGACTATCATAATACAAAAAGAATTTGTAAACTGAATTTTGACATTTATAACTTGAATAGATAAACAGAGTTAAAATATGATTACTGAAACTATAAGTTAGAAAAGTTTATAAAAAGTTATTTATCTGTTATTGTTCTTACCCTCGCTTTATTACATTTAGCATTTTAGCACGAAATAATGCCAATACTTCAACCATATATTCTTTGAAATATAATTTTAAGCTAACCTCTGGAAGATGATCTAAATGGTATATGTATGTTGGTCGGGAATACGTAAGGTTACTCTTGGTACATTTGTTACATTGGATAAGAATATTATTTTGTAATATTTTGAGATGTTTTGCAACAGTGCATTATTAAAAGTTACTAAAGGGCGATGGGGACCAAAGCAATGGACATTCTTGGTTCTTAGATTATATTGACATTCAATAAAATGAACTATTTTCGAGATAAATATGTTTTTTTGTTATTAAATTTTAATAGTTTTCTTCCATTAACTATAAGTTTTCTTAATAAGAAAATTTATTATAAAACAAGATAGGTTATTGCTTATTTTAACAAACACCCTATTAAAAAATAAAATAGTACATATCAAATATTTATTTATTTATTATCAATCTGATCTACAGGATGCAATATCCAAATTACAGGTAGATTATACAAAAAAGCAATAAAAATACCTTAATTAGCACAAGTGACAATGTAATACCGAAATAAACTCAGATAATATTGGTTTTCACAGCACACATATAACAAAATAATTATTTGAAGCATTATAACTCATAGTAACAATATACTGCGTTCTTAAACTTCACGAAGAGCCAAGAAAGATGTCAATATAATGTGGCAGGGTATTGAAATTTTCACATAACATTCTAACTGGTGATTTTAATTCATAGTTAGTACGCGCTATACTGCAATGAAAAGTTTTTTTAATACGAGAATTATGTCTAGGAACAAATATTGGTATTTTCGCAAGTATAACTGGATCATTCACGATGCAATGTAAAACCTTATACAAAAATAAAGATGACTGAATTTTTCTCCGCTTATTGAGTGACACTATATTAATTTCTGTTGTAGTCAGTTTCAATATATATATATATATATATATATATATATATATATATATATATATATATATATATATATATATAATATTAACAATAGTACTTTTTCTTTAAAATTGTAAGGTATGTCAAATGAAAAAAAAAACATTGAACTCTAAAAATTAAAAGTTTTATTGTTTTTACCCCCATCACTTTTCGGTAACCAATAAAGGGGTATTGTAAAAATTTGAAAATATCCAAAATAATATTTTTCATATGAAGTAGCGAGTACTTATACCAAGTTTCACAATTCTACCTATAACCGTTTTAAAACTAAAGACAAAAAATATATACTTCTTGGTTCATCTACAAAAGGTTGTTTGATACATATATAGGAGACGAAATCAGGCATACGTGATAATTAGCTTTAAAATAGTGTCGTGTACGACGCCACGTTGTGGTTATTGTAACATAAATTCCACGTTGTGGTTCTATGGTTAAATTCGTGTTATTTGATAAACACCTTCATATGAAAATGTATATATATTATATTATCGGTATCGGGCATGATGTTTAAAATGTAGTGAAGGTCGGCAGTGGTGTGGTTAAACAGAGAGTGGGTTCGGTTGCGTCGGTCGGTGGTTTCAGCGGTCGCGACGTGGTGAGAACGAGGCAACCACACGCGAACGTCCTGGGAACCACATTATCAACACCCGGTGCACCAATGTGAACTGCGAGGCGAGCTGTTGCTTTACCTCTACATGTTGTCAAATCGCAACGATATTACGATGCTTTATTTTAAACAAATAGAACAATGGGAGAATAGAAATGTTTTTCGTATTATATTTTTGATGAACAGGTTTGTTTTCTACTCTGTTGTGCATTTTTCTAAATTTGTTACACGAATTTTAATTCATTCAGAGTAATCATTTGAAATAAAAGATGTCTCGAAAAAAACATCGGATTTAATTTTTATATAAAACAAATCTTTTAGATATTAAATCTAATAACGCGACTTGTAAGCAAACCATTGAAATACGCGGGAGCCTTTACACCAAGCTACATTTCAGCGTTACTACTATTGGCACACACTTTTATTTTCAGTATATGTTCAGTGCATTGATATGGAAGTCAACACAGAAGATTTGATTTTGGAAATCGAAAAACATACCTCAATATGGGATTGTGTACATGATGATTATTCAAACAAAATATGAAACAATCCTTTTTCAATTCTATTCTCTAAACTGGTGAATCCAAAATTATCATATCGAAGGCATATATCATATTGGTGATTTTTTTTTATTTTTCGACCATTATGTTTTTTATACTTTTTAACTAAGTGCATTTGTTTTTATACAGACGTATATTCTGGGTGATTATGTTGATCAATAAATGAAAATATTTGCTTATGGAACAAATTCCAATTTTATATTTTATTATGGAAGCGCATGTACTTTTCTTAACAAGAAATGAGAAGAAACTTTTTAAAGAACGCGTACGAAATAAATAAAAACGGTAAATGACGCATATTTATGTATGATTTATTTTTTAAATTTTATTTTAAAATTAGAGTTCATTACAAATTTCTGGAACCATTATAGACATAAGTAAATGTAACTTTTTTACTTTGCGCCTTTGTAATATGATGTATCTATATATTTTTATTTTTTCTTTAGTAATTATTACAATACATCGTCCAAAAGAAAAAAAAATGGTAGTTTATATTTTAGAAAAATAATTATAGGTTACTATTTAAAAAATAAAAGTTTATAGATAATCGTATCTTGTAAACCTGACTTTATAAAAAATAACTACATCTGCTAACAGTCTTCCCAGACTCAGCCTGTATATAGCATAGAACAACATTGAACTATAAATATATTACATAATTATTGTAATTTATATAGTTATACATCGTTGGAGAGCTTAAAAATATCTTTTCAATAATGTGAGTGTCCAATATAGTGTCCACCTAAAAATTAAAACTTCGACATCATAACTGGAAATCCAGCAGTGAAAAAATGAGTCACATCAATCTAAAGAACATAAAAAAGTGCCCTAAAGAAATGCAAACCAAAATTCAGTATTATTTTATACTGGGAACTTATTTGCAAAAATAAAAAACTAAAATTTACATTTTCGCGTGTTTCTAGAGATCTGTGTATTTTTTTCTCAAATAACAATATACCACTAAAATGGTGCATTGTGCGTTTCTGGGATATTGTACTCTTATACATATGTTTAAATGATATAAAATTTTATAAATTTCTCATATTTTAATTTTATGTACGTGGAAAATATTTTTTCGAAAGGTTATTAGAATTATGAATTTAGAAATGTTTTAAATATAAATACTTATAGCAGTATTGTATAAGTCATTTTACTTATAGTGCGAAATAGACATCATTATTATATTTCACAACTTACTTCAGCTTATTTATGACCCAACTTATTACAATTGTAACTTGTAACAATTGACACTTCGCGAGCAATACCTAGTGACTTTTGTCCTACTGGCACATACGCACAAGCGAATTATCTTCTAAAACTGCCTGAAACAAATATGAACTTTAGTTTTATGAAATTAAATTAATTGACTTTAAAATTGCCTACCAATAATTGCTCATATCGGCAACTTATTTTTACGTCGTGGGATACGATTTTAAGTTACCCAATTTAAAATGCTCTTAACTCTAGATGATTTGAGTGTAAAATAGTTTTATAACTTTCATGGTATGACTTGTTTATCTCATGGGCATGGATCAATGATCTAGTTTCTCTCACATATTCTTAGATTCAAATAAACCAAATCCCAACACCCTGCGCTTGATCAGGCTGCTGCTGCTGCTACTACTGCCCTCTACAACGTCAAAATCAGAATCCAGATTGCAGATTGCAGCTGCGAAGTCATCACATCAAGTGCCCAGCTCCCAGCTCACAATTTCCAGCTCTTCGTTTACGCGATATCGTCGTCTCGTTAATACGCTAGACATCAGACAAATACAGTTGTTGTCTTGTGTATCAATTGTGAAATTGAATATTTGCCGTCGGAAATGAATGGAATTCATTAACGGCATGTTTATTTTAATGATGTCGCTTTACTATACTTCCAGTGAATTTCATTTGAGAAGAATTGGGTTTAATTTGTGTTATTTTAAGTAATCACAACTTTTCGAGCCATGTATCACATTTTTTTTTCAAGATTAGAGCTGTCACTGTAGCGTATATATTTTTATAATATTAGCATCATGACCAATTCGTACTGTTTAGTTAGAACAAATTGTGTGATAACTTTGAACCTTTAATAATCATTATAATCTATTTACTGTGTAAACTCATTTACATATACATATATTTGATGTTAAAAAAAAAACTAAGAGATATTTGATGAACATATCGGATGTTTACTTTTTTATGAACCATAGAAAACACAATGGCAATTTTTTTATATATCTGTAATTTCTGCCCGATTAATTTTAGTGTAAATACAAAAAAAAACTATCACATGAGTTTTGGTAAAACTGTGAAAATGAAGTACTATCTTATTTACCGATACTATACCAATTCAGTTCGCAGCCTATGTTTTGCAATCTGGCTACTCGTCTAGGCATTTTATATATATATATATATATATATATATATATATATATATATATATATATATATATATATATATATATATATGTACAGAATGTTGCACAACCAGCGCTTTTTTGGGCGAAAACAAATGAAAAAGAAAAAAATGTTATATACAAGAAATGATCAAGAATAATAGTTTAATTTATTAATAACAACAAACCGAAAATTCGACCAGTTGTTCTCAAACGGCAGAACAAAATTATATATTTTTAAATGGTATCATATAATTTTTTAGCCCATTAGATAAAGATTTTTTTCTGATTTCAACGATATAAATATGGTAGAGGGTTGTATAACAATTATTTCGAGAAGAATGGTATTAAAAATAATGTTGTATTATTACAATAGGCTATGCAATATACAGGTCTGTTGCCTAGTTACGCTAGAAGTAAACCCATTTTTATTATACATTATTTCTAGTTTTTAATACCATTTTTCTCGAAATAATTGTTATACAATTCTATGCTATGTTTATATCGTTAAAATCAGAATATAATATTCTATTCAAAAGGCTAAAAAATGATATAAAATGCCAATTAAAAAAAATATAATTTTGTTCTACCGTTTGAGAACCACTGGTTAAATATTCGGTTTATTATTATTGATACTACTTACTTACTTTCTGATTTCTACTATATGTTTATCAAATTTGAGTTTTAAAATTCTGTAGGTAAGTACAGAGAAACAATGTTTATTTTTGCATAGTGGTTCACTAATGATAAAACAAAAACAAAATAACAATTTTAATATCTGCAGACAATTTCTTTTTTGCCAACAGCATGACATGTTGGTAATTTATTATTTCATTCAGAATACCATGAATTTTAATAATGTTAATGTTTAGTACAGATTTATTTAAATATATTAGTTCATAAAAAGTAATTAATTGCAATTACAAATAATTTATTTTGCATTCAGAAAATAATACGGATGAATAAATAGACTATAAACAAATTATGACACATTGATATTTAGCATATTATTTATTATAATTCGTTTTATGTTAATTAAAAAATCAGAATCACTGCGCAAATATTCATAAACAATGTGTGACAGATGTAGGCTAAATAACCGTGTATTCTATTTCATTTATTATTTGATTTCGAGTTAATAAAAGATAATATTTTTGATTTGAATATATTTAAAATACTAATGTAAATTTAATTTTAAAATATTTATCTAGATAATAATGCGTGTTATTTAAATCATGACAAATAACACCAGTTCATGTATTTCATGAATGTACTAAATAAAATACATTTTAACACATATTGTAACGTGCGAGCACCGCCTGAAGCTTTTGTATTCGATGTTATTATCGGGTTGAATGTTCGAGAACTCTCCAAAAGGTAATTGCAGCTATATAAAAGAGACGCACCTATGCCCGAGAGCCAATTACATAGATAGTGAGTAAGGCAGTTAATGAGTTTAGTAACAAAGCAGTATCGTGGTGAGCGTATGCAGTATAGAGTCGAGTGGAGTAGTCGAGCAGTTACAGGTATACTCGGATAGCTGTAGATATGAATACTTGGTAGTGTTGAGGATTATTGGGAAGATAGAGTATACTAGACAAAACTTTACTTGGTTTGTTTGGATTTCGGCTGGCCAGACAGAGAAACTAGAGATAGAGATATATATGTCTTCTCTAGTCCGAGTATTACTCACTAGAGGTCACCAGTGAGGCCACGTAGAGTATCAGTGTCTAGTTTTCAGGTTGCTCACTAGAGACGCAAGTGTTCTTAGTTAAAATTTCGTGTTTAACATTTAAGGTTAACATTAAATCATTTATAAGGTTTAATGAGAATAGTTGTACACAGGAATGCAGTCAAATTTTT
Source organism: Harpalus rubripes (assembly GCA_963082715.1). Lineage (NCBI taxonomy): Eukaryota > Metazoa > Arthropoda > Insecta > Coleoptera > Carabidae > Harpalus > Harpalus rubripes. The sequence continues at coordinate 56,983,224 of OY720458.1, forward strand.
TGAAATTTATTTATTTATTGACGAACATCGACGTTTCGTCGTCAAATGTAACTTCTTCAGGATCCATTGTTAAACTGCCCGTTGTATTTCGCACAACCCTCACGTGCTAGTTGTTTGATATTTTTCAAAATTAATTTTCCTCAACCAATTTTGATGTATCCACCAACTGCTATTAATTTTTCATTTTATTAACTAATTGACTCCACCCTGAAGAAGTCGCATTTGTCGTCAATAAATAAATAAATTTCAAAAAACTTTACTGCATTCCTGTGTACACCTATTCTCATCTGTTAGCAGTCGCTTAGTTATATTTTATATAAGGTTTAATATTAAAGAAATATCAACGTGTCACTCACAAAACCACAAAACAAAGACAAAATACACATGCTTCTACGTGTCCTCTAGTGAACAAGGTTTAAACTATACACTAGACTATACACTCTACGTGGCCTCTAGTAAGACATACTCGAACTAGACAAGACATAATCTCTAATCTAATCTCTAGTTTCTCTGTCTGGCCAGCCGAAATCAAAACATTCATTGAGGAGGGATAGGGTATGTTTTGTCTAGTTATATTTGGTCGTTGGTTGGTGATACTGGATCGGAAGTAAGTCAGCTAGTGAACTTGGAGCGATTTCAGAAAGAGAGTTGAAAGGAGTGAATTCTGTTCGGGCAGTTGAGTATACAGACAATGTGGAAGTCAGTTGAGTATAACGATTCTGTGGAGCTCAGACAGTTGAATGTGATATAAATAGTGGTATAAATAAATAATGACACAAATAGCGTGAAACTATGTAAATAGTCGTGTTAATTGTCTAAGTAAATAAATAATCTTAGTGTTTAAGTAATAAATTATATTCTTAGTCTTTAATTAGTATTTAATATTCGTTTAACCTAATCGTCATTGTTATTAACTTTTAATATTTATTTATCGTTTAATAAACATCTATTTTAATTAATAATAATTCTTTGATTCACCCAAAAAAATAAAACATTACAGTATTGTTCAATTGTGTTCTAGAATTAAGTATTATGTTGTCATTGCAGTATATTAAACAAATCGGAATGACCTGATTTCAAAAAACACCTGAAGAGATAAAAGGGTTAGAGGAATGAAACAATCGGCAGGTCGCGAAAGCTTTTCACTTTAATCTTGGTTAGCTCGTCCTGATTAAGGGCGTGATGGAGGTATCGGTGCCACTATACGCCGTCTGGGATATACTGCCTGCCAGTGGCGCACACAAAAATCAGAAACCACAGACGCTACTTTGAAAAAAATATGGTTAAAATCATTGCCGCCCAGTGGTTAAGAAGTGCCTTCGTTCAATATTATACTTTAGTGTCTCTATGATATACAATTTTCATATACAAATTCCCTACTATTACTTTTCGACCCTTCCAAGTACGAATTTGAGATTCTGCGCATACAAGGTTAGTCTCACCTAACGCGCGCCAGGTATATCTTCAGATATTTTATTTACATAAAAACAATTTCAATTACATTATGTTTGACTAATAACACACGTATCTCGAACAGACATTGTCTTTATTTTTACAAAAAATATACTACACGACGTTTCGATTGATAATATCTCCAATCGTTATCAAGTGTAAACTGAACAATAATGTTAAAGCTACGACATTTTATACTAGGAGGGATGTGATGAGCTGTGACGATTCCGTTTCAGATGATGGAGTTGACCAATTAGGGGGCGCCACACGGTACGAATATCTGTGCTGGGATGGCTGAATACTCCACTGTTGTTGGTGCTGCTTCTTTGAATTTTATTTTATACCAATGACCTCTGTCAATAATGTGGGCTTCATTCCATTTGATGTGGTGTTGTTCTGTCCAAGCGTGATGTGCAATACCCGACTTTTCAGTTTCTCCCAATTGCGTGTTCTTCCTATGTTCTTTAAGTCTTACGGCTAGAGGTCTTTTTGTTTCACCTATGTATGAGGCACCGCATTCACATGGCACTTGGTATATGCAATTCTTCGTGTTGTCTGGCTTGGGCTTTGTTCTTGTCAGTGCACTTCGTAGAGTTTCTGTTGATTTGAAAACCGTCCTAATGTTGTATTTTCTTGATATTCTGCTTATTTCCTCTGATGTCTCTTTGATATACGGAATCATTAGAAGCGGTTCTGTAATTTTGTTTTGTTCTACGGTGCTGGTCTGATTCGATCGGTGTATGTTATATTAAAAATTGCAGAAATTAATTTAAGTGGGATTTTGCAAAAAATATTCTTGGGCACGAAAGGGCTAAAGCCTAAGACACAAAGCTGCTAATCTGCTATTCAGTTTACTAGAATTGCTTATTTTTTATCGCTTGTTTATTTTAAAGGACACATCACAGGAGTGACCTTGTTTAAAATACAGAGATTGTGGGTAAGGTTTCAAAATTGTTTTAATTCTGCTAGCAAAATACTCTATTAAATTCCTTTAAAAATAGAACATAAACTAAAGAGTTAAATTATTATTGTTGTACTGTAAGTTCTGCAAGAATTTTAATGATAGAAATTTAATTAATTGTTTATATGAAATAGGCAGTTTATAAAAAGTGTTGCTTTGGTCCGCCACTGAGTATGCCAAGAGCATCTCGCATCCGTATAGGCGAAGCGAGTGGATTGCATCCAGTGGCGACAGGCTCGGAGCGAAGGAAATTTACTACCTTGTTTACCACTTAGCCACGTTTACAAGGGGAAAGAGACAGGAGCAGGGGCCTTTGTTTTTCTCCACATACGCACCACCATTTACGATTTTTATAATTCGGTTTGCTCCAAGCATCAATGCTACTATGTGAAAACATTTTTGACAATAAAAGAGAGCTTAAGTAATGGGAACGGCTGTTTCGACGGATTCAATTGTACATGTAAATCTGACAGTTTTTAAATATTAACAGGCACAGGTTTTTATAACCTCCAGAAAAAATTTAAGTAAAGCGGGTTACATAATCAAAAAAATATTTTATTGTTCGCTTAGTTCTCAGTTTTAAAGTGATGAATAAACACCAAAACTAGAAACTATTATAAATTAATATGTAGATATAGACGGCCCTATAGCTGAAATCAATCTGAAACTTCTTGAGACGTTAGTTTAGTACTAAGTTGGTAGTGGTATCAGTGGTGGCTTGTCACGGTAGGCAGGTGAGGCAGTGCCGCACCAGAAAAGAAATTTTGAATTTTAGTTGAAAATAAAACAAGTGTAATGGCTTCGACTGGGACTTTAAAAGAAGGAACTAAGAATTAAATGATAATAATATAAGAAATAATTCTGAAGATATTATTTTTTTAATTAACAAATATCCATTTCATCGAATGTCTTATGAAGATAAACTGTTTGCCAAAGAATTAAAACAAACAGACCATCTCTGCTTTGTTCTGATCTTAATACATCATTAATAAATATTGGAGAAGGAGGCAAGATGCAACTAACACCTGCTATGATAAATATAACTGGCTTGTCGCCAGTAAAGTATTTAATAAATTATTTTGTTGGCCATGCATACTTTTTATTAGTACTACTAACATACGTAAAGATCACATTGCTTCAACTTGTAAATTAGTACTTTTAAGGAAGCAAAATATTTCTACCGCAATTGATAGTGCAAGAAAAATTGAAATTCAAAATTTTAATTTGAAGGTGGAAGAAATGTTTTGTGGTTTGGCAATTTATTTTTGTACATGAAATGGGAAAAACATGCAGCTCCACATCCCTTAAAAAATATAACTTTCAATTATAAGGCATTTGACCTTGAATGAAAAAAAGTTTCGCCTGCGGCGCATTTTTTCTTTAGATGCCATGTCTCACCAAAGTTTTGATGCACGAGCCACCACTGAGTGGTATTGAATTAGGGAATCTGGCGTGTAAAAGCATTAATAACAGCACGCTTGCACCGCTCTTGCCCATGTGTCTTGATTAATAAAATGATGAACTTTACTAAAATACAACAACTCCCATTGAACACAAATATTTATGATTTTTTCGTGTATATAATAAACCCAGAGATAATATAATTGAATATTAGACAGGTGGTATTGGTAGATAGGTAGGTAAGCTATGTAAGCGAATTGACTGTTTATATTGTAGGAGCGAGTACCGAACCACGAACAGTGAAATCTCCGTGTGACCTACATACCCACATCAGATATAATTAGTCCAGTAGGAAGCAAGCAAGCAAACAAGCAGTACGCGATTACCGCCACCTATTGTCTGTTGCAGTCTTAGGCTTTAGCCTCAGCCTCCCCTTGCTAATGGAGAATAGGCAGATGTATAATGAACTAATGCGATATGCGATTGCACGGGAAGGATCAATCAATGTACATGTACAACCACAAAAAATACAATCAAGATGGATATTGAGATGATTCAGAGAGTGAGTAATACTCGTCTCTTCTTATCAAAAATAGAGTTTCTTATTATAAAAAGGAGGTGCAAATCTAAATTCATATTTGGAAATTATTTGCAAAAATAAAAAACTACACAAAAAATATTTTCGTTCATTCATACATACATATATACATAAAATCACGCATTTCCCACTTTGTGGGTTAGCACAAACCCGAATTATAATAATATCAACCACAAAAATAATTACTCTCTCTTTCAACCACATTCTTACTAACCTGACATCATACAACAAATATTCCTTACTCTTAACATATTAAAGTGACCGATTTTCGGTAGCGAAATACCGCAACCGGACCACAATAATAGTTACGAAACAATCATCTTTCGCTACACATTCCTGTCTAAGCACACTTCTTTCGCCTCGGCCACATTCATTCTTGTCTTCCTATTCGGAAACTTTTTCTCTTTTAGCACCATATCAATCATATCCATCCACTTCCACACTGGACGGCCACGCAATCGAACACCCTCAATTTCACCAAGATATATTCGCTTCACAAGCCGTTCACTCTTCATTTTCTCCACACGACCAAACCATCTCAACTGGCTTATTCCTACTCTCTTAACAACATTCTTCCTGACCATACATTCTTCATGCACCAAATTATTCCTCACGCGATCCCGTCTTCCATATCTACATACACCACGTAAATACCTCATATCCACGGCAGTCACTCTCTTTTTATGCTTTCCCGTCCATGCCCAAACATTCGCAGCGATTTTTTCCATTTTGGGGCTATTTCTCAAAAACGGTCAATGATACACCCCTAGCGATATCACCATTAAATTCTATGAGCAAAATTACATAAGTATACCAATTTTCATAATGTTTGAACAACTATTACGGTCTCCAGAAGGAAAAGTCTAAAAATTGAAAAAATCGTAAGGGGTACCCCTTTGATTTTTTTCAATTTTTCGTTTTTGGGCCATATCTCAAAAATGGTTAACGATACACCCCTGTCGACTTCACCATTCAATTCTACGAGCAAAATTACATAAGTATACCAATTTTCATAATGTTTGAACAACTATTACGGTCTCCAGAAGGAAAAGTCTAAAAATTGAAAAAATCGTAAGGGGTACCCCTTTGATTTTTTTCAATTTTTCGTTTTTGGGCCATATCTCAAAAATGGTTAACGATACACCCCTGTCGACTTCACCATTCAATTCTACGAGCAAAATTACATAAGTATACCAATTTTCATAATGTTTGAACAACTATTACGGTCTCCAGAAGGAAAAGTCTAAAAATTGAAAAAATCGTAAGGGGTACCCCTTTGGATTTTTTCAATTAACTCTATTTATCTGCTTTTTGGTATATTATGCTATACTTTCATGCTATGTACTATTGTTTACTTTTTCTTATATTATTTTGTAATTTAATGTATTGGTTGGGTGAAAGAGCAGCCTTTGGCTGAACCCCGCCGTTGACTCTGGTCAATAAAGTTATATTATTATAATAAAAAATACTTTTAATAACACTGGAAATGATAGAGAGAGTGAGTTGTCCAAGTGACAATCCATCTTAGCACCCCATGAATATAGAATAGTATATAATGAATGCCGTATGTTTATGGAGTGAAGATGGTAGTAATGGAAGGAGGCCAGGTCGACGTAAACGCATGACTCATTGTCTGTTCTCACAGCAAGAGTAACTTGCGTTCAAAGTGTCGCTCACAACAACATACATGTATCTTAATGTAATCTTAATTGCTGCCGCTACTGCCTGCTACGCCGCACTAATACATCCGAAATAATTACTTAGATAAATAGCGCAAACCTGTTGAATTGCTGACGGAGTAGGAGCTCTAGTGTTGGTGTTGCTTTACGTACGCGATACAATGCTGTAATTGAAATTGCAAAAGTACCCGGCTAGTAATGGACTCACAGATCCCGTGTTTTTGCAACCTGCATTCCGAGGAATGGATTTTTCAACATTTTTCAACTCAGTTTTTACAAACCAAAACTAAAAGAGGGAGATGTGTTTCCTGAAATCTTTCTTTTTAAACACTCAGATTTCTCTTTTGTAAAACAAGTATATTTTTAATTGAAATATTACAAAAATAATTCCGTAATCACAAATTATTAGAGAATTATTTCGCGTTTATATTGTGACAAGGCGAGTGCAAAGCAAACAATCTTTTTATAAACTTAATATTCCAACTCTGTTACTATTTTTTATTTTTTTGTTTAGTGTTCTAGACATCTATAGTCTTGACAATTAAGTCTATAAGTTATTGCAAGCCTACGTGCAGGGTTAAAATTTGATTATGGCTGCCATATGATACCCTACCTCCTGCACGCGGCATGCTCTCAGGTATCCTCTTACGAAGATTATAACGTTTAGATCAGTCGGTGTTTCAAACTCTTATGGAGCAAACATGTAAAGTCTGTCCTAGATACTCATGTCGACATGTGTATCTAAGACAGTCGACAAGACATGTAGTCTGGTTTGTACTCTTATAGAGTAAACACATAGAGTTTGAGATTTGCGTAACGCGAGTATTTTGGCCTAAGGATGCATCGGCATCTTTAGGATTTAGTTATATTTAGCTTTGTTGTTAATATTAAGTTAGTTTAAATGTAAATAAAAATAGTATAAAAGCTCCAAGAATGTCCGTATCCATAATATATATTAAATAACCAAGTGAAAGTGTGTAAGAGTGTGTTCCTTCTAAATAAATTGGTCTCCAACCAGTCAGTCGTCCACAAGTTAGTTAAAGTGTCATCGTTCGGTGAAGAAGTAAGACCACTAGCATCATAGTCGACTCTCGCATTGTGTAACACGAGGGGGTCTCCTAAGATGAGCTGAAGAGGATGATGCTAATAATACTTATTACTGCTTACTCCTTCTTACTCCAACGATGACACACTGACTGACTGGTGGACGCCTCGGATGATTGGCGTTCACGACTTGGTGAAAAGGAAGAACATACATACACTTATACTTCAAGTGATGAACACTTATATTATGACACGGACAACACTGGTGATTTACTGATTAACTAAACGTTTTAACTAATTAACTAAAGTTTTTATTTACATGGTCTAGCTAGCATTACTTTCTTGTTAAGAAAACTAAAATCGGTTGTTACTATAGATACTCTTAAGCTAGTTTATTTTGCACTTTTCCATTCCGTAATCACGTATGGAACTATTCTTTGGGGCAACTCACCTCTTGTACATAAAGTTTTTGTGCAGCAGAAAAAAGCAATTAGAATAATATATAATTTGAATTTCAGACATCATTGCAAGTTACATTTCATGGAAGCTAAAATTATGACACTACCTTCAATTTTTATTTATCAAACTCTTATTGAGATTCATAATTCGAAAGATTTGTTAAATCGAAATAGCGTTTTTCACAGGTATAGTACAAGATCATCCACTTTATTGCGTAAACCTAAACTAAAACTTACAAAATCTATAAAAAATTCATTAAACCTTGATTTATATAATGTTTTACCGGACAATGTCAAAAATTTAAGTATAAAAAAATTCAAAATGGCAATCAAAACTTATTTGATTAATAATGCTTTTTATCGTATTAATGAATATCTTGAGTCTGATTTAAAAACAATGAAACACAGTTAGGAAATTTTTACTCAAATTTGTATACTTTATTATGTATTTATTTTTAATTTTTTTTTTTTTGTTATGCTTGACGTGCTGAAACATTGTAAAATGTAATACAGCTAATTTAATAAATAAATAAATACATTCCGTAATCCAGTGGGCGGGCATTTAGCACGCGCCCCAAAACTAATAAACAATGCATATTCCGCCAACTAAACGTCTTTACGACGCGACGAACTAATTTAGACTCTTTCATGTTTACTCCATGAATAACTAATGTCGACTATCTAAAAACAAAGCGCTATCTTCAGGACAGAATCATCTTAGGGGTATAAAGTGCATAAGCTAGGGCATTCAATGTCACGCACGTATACACAATAATTTTTAAACCTAATGATCAACAAATAAATGTCTTGACTATCATAATACGATAAGAATTTCTAAACTGAATTTTGACATTTATAACTTAAATAAATAAACAGAGTTAAAATATGATTATTGAAACTAAAATTTAGAAAAGTTTATAGAAAGTTATTTATCTGTTATTACTCTTACCCTCGCCTTATCACAATTGTCAACAGTATCAAAACCTGACGTCAGAGCTGTGCATTAGTTTGCTACTTTAATATCTTATTTACTAGCTAAGCTATATTTTTTACTTGGGAGCTGTAGATGAGCTCTACTTAATAAAAGTTTAACTGTATCTGTAGTAACTCAAGTAGCTAAAAAACTATAGCTTAATAAATTTACGATTAAATTATACTTTTAGTAGCTACTTTCAGTAGCTCATAGCTACATTTGTAGCTTCTTGCTATTTTTGTAGCTTTTCGCTATTTTTGTGATACATTAGGACTTTTAAAGCGAACAAAAATTTATGTTGTATTTCAGTAAAATTGAGCTGTTCTTTGTGTTTTTGACAATTTATGTGCCATATTTCTTGTGATAACTTACTTTAAGTATCAGGTCAAGTTTCACACTTACCAAGAAAAATATACTTTATACAGGTGTGTCTAAAATACGTGGACATGGCTAAACCACAGATTTCTGGGTCCAAAATAAGACGATTTAACTAAACTTACCTATATACAAAAGTTTACCGTTTAGCAAGTATTCTGCTTCAAAGTTCTTTTAAAGAAAAATCATTTTACTTATAATAACAGAACGTATTGTTCAATTTGAATGAAATTTGGAATGATAATCCATAAGGTTATAAGGCTCTTGCATTTTTGTAATTTATTTCTTCAATAAAAATACTCTTCAAGCAAATAGTTGAAATCGTAATTTTACGTAGATTCAAAATATGTAAAAATAGGGCGTCTCATTTGAAATATAAAAGTTAATATAACTTCCGATTAAACCAAATACCATGATTTGTGAGCCCCTAAGTCTAGTTTACAAATATATCAAGAAAATTATAAATAAAAAAGTTATTTCAAGTGGCTCGTTTTTCAGTGTCGAGTTGTTGATGCTCTCTTGCAGTATTATTTTATGTTTATAACATTGTGTTGTTTAGAATTCTAAGCATTTATCCGATATGTCGATACTACTCGAATAACTTGCACACCACAATCTTACTTTTGATATTTGCGATCAGGATAAAACAATATCTTTTTAATTTCGCTTGTAAAGAATCGTAACATAAAATTTTGTGAGTTCCAGTAACTGGTTCTGAAATAAAATGGGCTATTTATGTTTAGTTTAACGCTCAGTTCTCTATTAGTAGAATACCTGCAGTTGCGGAATAGCAGAATCAGAGCTTTTGCTTTTGTTATTATCCTCTTGGTACGTATTTATTATCGGACAAGGAGTCTGTTTCGAATGCAGTTGTTTCCCTTGCCAACTTACGTATGAAAATGGCCGTTTCAGTCAACTTCGGAATTTACTTCTCCCAATAGAAATAAATATTCGGGATGGACCCACTTTGCCAATTTGCTACGATACGGAATAAGAACGACGAACTTCTATTTAACGTTTCTAGTTTTATCGTAACTTAGTTTTTTATTAGATTCCCTATTCTTTCCTAATTGAATTCTTGTAAACTTATGCATTTAGTTACACAATACATGGAAACAAAAACAGAATAAATTGCTTTTCTTTTAATTTAATCACTACATATTGATTGTATTAAGTTTCCAAATAGAAAATATGGCCACTTAGGTTCAGTTTTACAACCGATGGGTACGACTTATGGTTAATTGATTTTGCCTTCGAAGTTCACTGGAGAAATGTGTTTCAATTTCTATACACAGTTCAATAAATAAAAATTATTATAAATATTGGTACTGGGATAATTGAGAGTATATCGAGAACGTTATTGAACTCTCATAAATTTTAATATACAGGCTGTAAATGAAATAAGTGCATTAAATTTAACCAGTAATATAACTCGTCGAGAGCAACAATATTTCTTAATAAATTTTTCTCGAAATCGCATATATTTTTAGCATTCTTACCACCCCGTAAATTGACGAGTTGTTCCAAATATTTTTGTGATAATTGAATGCACTAGCAATAGCTATGAAAAATTTTGTTTTAGCAATTGACAGTCCTGTCAATTGTTCCAATTAAATTTTGACATTAGTAATAAACTTGTTCATAAGGTAAAATTTTGCCAAAATGCGAGTACACGGACATTGTAATTACTTACCTATAGTTTATTTATTTATTTTTTTACTCGTATCTGTACTACATTTTACTTGACAGCACGGTTGACATAAAGACAGTGTCATGGAGTTGCCAACGCATTTACAAGGAGCGTTTCCAAATCATCACCAAATCATTCTGTTCTTAATATTCGCACATTTGTTAATCTTGTACATCTTTATCACATCACAATACGGAGTGTCACATATGACAATTTTAAAAATAGCAACAGTTATATCCATAACATGTGCAAAAAGTTCTATGTTTTCAGCACATAACAGACTTCAATTTTGGGAATGGCTCATAATGTTCATTAATGAGACTGAATTTACTTGGGAAGGTGTATTTATTATGCACAATACACGTCTCGACAGACGAAGATGCTGTAAAAATTTTCATTAAAAAATGTTTGGGCGGGAACAATAAATGGACGACTAATTATTGGTACTCATGTACCTCTTTTAAATGGACAAAAGTTTGTATTTACATTTTTTGAATAACATTTTAACTATTATGATTTGTCCTTCCTTGTCTTCCTCTATCCACAGGTGATTAAAATCCTGGTTTAATACACAACTTTATAATTTTATTATCCAAAATATAATTTATTTATTTTAAAAATTGTACTATTACGTATTAATTAATAATAATGTTATATCCGTTGATTCGTTTATTAATTACTGTGACTGTAAGTGTAACCGATAACTGACAATTTTTGAGTTGTTTGTATCCCACTTGAATACGGCAGCAGCCATTTGTTCTCATCGAGTTACATTACTGGTTAAATTTAATGCACATATTTCATTTACACCTTACGTATATATATATATATATATATATATATATATATATATATATATATATATATATATATATATATGCCGACCCTTAAGCATCATTTGTGAAACAATAATACATAGTTGGTTAACTTCTAGTTAAGTGCAAACTTGTAGTTAACTATCGATTATGAAACTGGCCCTCGGTGATTCTTCAAAAGCTAATTCTGTTCATATTTGTTGCAGGTGGCATGGATGCACTTCGAACAATCCGCGATTCTTACCGTACACAACCACGTGATCACGCGGAACCCGCGCATCAGTGTAACGCATGACAAGCATCGAACCTGGTTCCTGCATATCAGCAACGTTCAGGAGGAAGACAAGGGCCGCTATATGTGCCAAATCAACACCGTCACGGCCAAGACGCAGTTTGGATACCTTCACGTAGTTGGTGAGTCCAAGAAGCTACTTTTCTTCTCATTAATACAAGAAATAAAAAGATATTAAGGGTTTATTCATATTTACGTAAGAGATCACCTGTCTTTGAAGATTTGAAATATATTTTATTCATTTTCAATCCAGACACTTAATATATATATATTTTTTTTACTTCTGACGACAAACCGTATTACTAAGATCTCAGACTACAAAATACAAATTCGTTTATAGAAATAATCCTGATTACCTATGTAGAAATTTCGTTGCCGTAATAATATTTTTTATCTAATTGTTAGTTTTAAATATAGATTGTATGGCTGAGTGCATTAAGTAGCCAATTGGGTTATACAAAAATTTTCAATTATTTTTTCTTAAAGTTTATACAATGTGAAATCGAGCCATAGACGTTTAACATGGAATATCAGTTTTGCTTTGAGTAAAACTTCCCAATTAATTTCAAACAACTATTACTACGTTCACATGCAGTTTTAAAATCGGTTTCAGTTTTCAGTCAAAATTACGGGATACTGTTTACACGCAATATTTAAAACAGATAACGGCCACAGACTAGCACGTATATTCTATTGCACTTTAAATACAAATATTTTAATATCGAGGTATATATTTTTATTTTTATATGCCTTGAGTGAGGCGATATTTTCTATTATATTGTATAAATATATTTGTGAAAATATTGGCATAGTCTACAGCATGTCCACGGGTGAACGCTTTTATGCGTAAGGCTCGTATGTGGACACTATATAAACAAGAATCCTTTTAATTTTTATCAAAAAGGTATTATACAACAACTCACAATATTCCGAGCAAGAATATGTACGTGTTATAAATTTATTTTATACACCAAGAAACATTACGTATCTAAAAAATAATACAAGACGCTACTTATCTAGCGAAGAGTTTTTAAGTAAGTGATATTATGCAAAATATATATGTGGGATTGTGTGACCCTAAATAAATATGTATTTATTATTATATTGTCCCAAATTGTGTATAGACAAGGGTATATATATATATATATATATATATATATATATATATATATATATATATATATATATATATATATATATATATATATATATATATATATGTAGACGGTAAACTCTATTACATATTTTATAATATGTTTTTCTATAAAAAGAAAATGTATTTTCTTTTTGTGTGAAACTGTTTTTAAATTTATAATATTTATATATTATAAAAAATACAGTTCCCTGGTTGATCCTGCCAGTAGTCATGTGCTTGTCTCAAATATTAAGCCATGCATGTCTAAGTACAAACTATATTAAAGTGAAACCGCGAAAGGCTCATTAAATCAGTTATGGTTCCTTAGATCGTACCACAATTACTTGGATAACTGTGGTAATTCAAGAGCTAGTACATGCAAACTGAGCTCTGACCGGAGACGGAAGAAGTGCTTTTATTAGATCAAAACCAATCGTTTTTACGGATTATAGATTGATTTGAAAACAGTTTCGGCGTATGCGCATTTGGCTGATATAAGTGACAAATCCTCTTCGCTCCAAATACTTCGTTGTGCCATTATTCCAATTATTTTATTTACTTCGTACCACTACGCGCTAAAACTACACAACTATCAGTTTAATAATTATAGGTTAATAACACAAAGCAGTAGAAATAACACAAGGTTGAATAATAAGTGTTTACATGTGTAGTTTTTTTTAACTAGTTTTCAAGTCAAATCCATGAATTGTGCTTTTGGTTGAGATGATTCAGACCAATATATGGCGTTTTCAAAACTACATGTAAACTCAGTAATTGTTTCAAATAAAACTTGTAGACAACAGATTGTATTTTGCACCTGCAAAATCGAATTTGAAATTTTATAAATATTGCTCATTTCTAGTAATAGACATGGAATTGAAACAATATATCAAAACAATGCATATAGTATGAATTCTGAATATTTTTTTGAATTTACACTTTTGGTTTCAAATTATTATGGCTGATATTACAACCATATGAAAATTTTACGATTATATTACCTATATTTTATATGAAAGTTGACACCCGGAATAAAAATGTTTAAGCGGGCACGAGAATAAGAAAACTACTTATTTATCACTATCTATTTACCCTGTCAAGAAAATCGATAACCGAAATAACAATAAAATAGAATTGATTTTATATGCAGCAGTTTGATATATCCGTTGACGTGTTGTCCCCGTCCGTATATGGCTTCGAGTTGGGGGTTCTTGCAGGTATTCGGAAAAAAAGTCTCGTGCTGTGCTGTTGCTGAACTTGTATAGCGTCGTCTGTGTCGGTGTCGGTGTGGGTGCTCAGCGTCGCCTTCATGTTGCTACACGTCCGCCGCGATGCGAAACAAGATGGCGCGTGTCTTCTTGATTGCAAAGATGATTGATGATAGCGGATTTCAACCTCTCAGGCAGGACAGGATTCAAAAATATCAGCATGATATTACCACTATCGATTTCAATATAATGAGATACACCCTGTAGATCACTGCTTATCAGAGATCATTATTCTATACACATAATACGCATTTTATATCTTTATTATAATTAATGGTTTATTAAGTTCTTATGACACAACAATTTTTATAGTCAATATTAAACGTCGAACACAAATGTGCACCAACTTTTTAATACAGTTCCAATGTTCATTATTTTGTTGTTCATTGTCGGTTAATAAAGTTTTCCATTTATTTTAATTTAAAAAAACACAAAAACTATCAGCATTTCATAGTATCATTCACAGATTTATCAAAATTCCATTCAGTAACGAAAATTATGAAACAGAAGTAAAAATAATCAAAAATATAGCAAGGAATAATAGTTATGATACAAATATTATAGACAATATAATTCAATAAACAAAATTAAAAAATTATACAAAATACATTTACAATCAAAAAGAAGAAAATATATTTATAAAATTATCGTACATAAGTACAATATCCAATAAAATAGCGAGCATTATACAAAATACTAATGATACCTATAAAATTGCATTCAAAACCTATAATAATTTAGAAAACCATACAAGAAATGTTAAAGAAAAAATTAATATTCTAATAAAATCGGGTGTATATAAATTAAATTGCGAAAAATGTAATACTGTGTAGATAGGTCAATCAGGAAGAAATTTTAATATAAGGGTAAATGAACACAAAGAATAATTTACAAAAAGTCTGACTCAACATTTTCTAATCATTTAATAGAAAAAAATCATACTAGCAATTTAAATCCCGAAATATTACATATAGAAACTAAAGAATCAAGATTAGATTTTTTAGAAGCTATAGAAATTGGTAAAGCAATAAAGAACAACGAAAATATTCTAAATAATAATTCCCCATTAATGAGGTTTCTAGAAACATTATAAAATTTGTGTAATAATTTATTTGTTTATATAAATATGTTTGAACTTTGTAATTTTTTAAAATAATTTAAAAAAAATCAAAAAACAAATATTATTTTAAAAAACATTTATTGACATATTGACATTTCATTTATATTTATTTCATATAATTTAGACATTAATAATAGAAGAATGATTGTAAAAATACGTTTGTAAATATATACAAATAAACATTACAGTTGTACACAACCTCTATATTTGACAGTGACAGCTAACAAACTTGCACTGGAATTTTGTAACTTGTTTAATTTTAAATGCACTACGCATGTGTTTTAACAACAAGTAGTGTCGAGCATGACGTCATTAGCTGCACTGAGTGCAATACTAAATATATAAAGAGAAAACGCTATTGTTATATACAGGTTGGTGACTGGAACTTTTGAATATAATATAGGACATTAACTTGTAAAATTATGCTTTCGTAATTTTCTGCTTTTCTAATTATTTTAGGTAAAAAAGTTTCAAATGAAAGTTTTAGAGAATATAATTCTCCATCTGAATCAATTTTTGCTTATTTTGTAACGGTAGAAATTAGGTATGAAAATGTAGAAAATCACTCCAAAAATAGTGATAGCTATGGATTTATCTTTCAAGCTAACTAAGTTTTTTTTTATTATTAGTTGTTATTTCTGTTCAAGTAAACAATTAACTTTAAATATAAATAGATATTTTACAATTAAATTAACCTAACTTGACACACAAAATATTAAACATTTGTTATCTTATTTGTTTCAATTCGGTGGCTATTGCTATATTGGGATGATTTCCAATATTTCATTCCTAATTTCTGCCATTTCAAAGCATGCAAAATTAATTTCTTATTGATCCAGATGCAGATTTTAATGCTCTGCAACTGCAGGAAATTACGGAAGTATGATTTAACATGTTAAAGTCCTATATTCGGAAGTTCCTGTCACCACTCTGTATAAAAAATTCTTCATAAAATTCCTTTAATCCAAACCTGGTTTTGACAAAGCTGATAGAGAAAGACAGGACAGGCTGGTTATCACTTCGACGTGTTAACGTTACAGTAAACAGGATATAAGAAACAACATCACAATTTCATTTTAATTAATTATAATATAAATCATGTTTATGAAAACATGCCTTGAATCGCTAAATGGCGACATTAGAATTCGTCTTCACGACCTTTAAACAACTGTTCCTGCAAATTAGATTCAGAATTTAAAGTGAGCCGTACAAACGACTGCAACTTTCGTTTTAGTTCGACAAAGAAACACTTTCAGAACTTGCTATACAAATAACTGTTTCATTTTCCTCGTTTTGAAAATAAGTTTAAACGTCAAGAATTTATGACAGATGTTTGCGCTTTTGTATAAATATTTGTTTCGGGGCATCAATGATTTTGCAAAAATGTTATTATTGTTTTCGACTATTTTTACTGTTCTGGATATTGAAACAATAGCATATTCGGATGCAAGAACCTAAATACAATTTTGCTCCAAAATAATTAGGGGGGCAAATAACTGCATATTAAGATTTTAACATTAAAACCATTATAATGCGTCATACAAGTCATCACCCTGTATAGAAATTTCATAATCTTAACATTTTTTTTTCAAAAAATTTCCTTAGTGATATTTTCAGTACAATGAGTTAATATTTATAAAATAAACTGTTTCTGATAACAAAAGAAAAATTGAAAAATTCCAACATCAAAACCGACCACATAACGCACTTAGGGCCAGTTGCATAAAGTGTTGTTAGCTGATCATGTGTTTAACTACACATTGAAACCATGGATATGTATGTAAGAAATCTTGATTCTTGATGATACTTTCTTGTCTTGTCTTGGGAAATAAAAAATACTTCTTGTCTTGGTCTTGTCTTGATTTCAAGACAAGATCAAGAGTATATCTTGACTTTTGTGAAACGCCATGTACCCTATAATAATAATACTTTAGGGGAATATTTTCATTAATAAATTAGTATTTACTGAGATCAATAACGAAAATTCAACTATTAATATAGTGGTATATTAAAATGAATCTAATATGCCAACGGAAGAGTATTTCAGTACTGAAATAAGTTTTCTACCAGAGAATAACATTGATTACATGATAAAACTTGATAAATGACCCATTAGTCGGTAATAAACAAATAGAGAGTTTGGAATGAAGTCATATGGAGCATTAGTAGCACATTACAGCTACACTGGCTTATGCAAATGTTTTTAATTGTTGATTGTTAAACGCAGTTAATCAGTGTGAAGTCATCAAATAATCATTAATTTTGTTTTACTCTGCCAGTGATGGATACACGCGCACTACATAAATGCATGAATAACAAATAATTGATGGAAAATGTACAAAGTACATTCGTTCGTTGCATTATACCAGTACGAACGCAGCAAACAGACTTTTCAATTAAACTTGTAATCACTCACGGTAAAGTATATTCACTATGAGATGAGGAGTGTGTGGCGCCTACGGGTGTGCTTATGCTGCTATTTTCATCATCCATTTAATTGATACACCAAATGGATACAATACAATCACACCTTGCTATATGAATTAGATCATTTTTTTATTTTTATAAAATTGATCTTGTTTTTCATTAATGTTTTACGATCGCGCAATTGCTAATGGTCATACGCATTCGAGAGGTTATGATGATTATAAATTAATGCGAGAATTAATGGAAATGAGAAAGACCAACACTAACGGTGGCTTTAGACGATCAAATAAATTGAACTTTTATTGGACAAATATTTATAACTTAATTTTTGATCAAATGGTTACATTTTACATGTTCAAATTATATACAGGGTGTTAATTAAAAAGCGGGCCATAGGCGTTTAACATGGGAAATCAGTTTTTCCTTGCGCAAAAGTTCCCATTTAATTTTAAGCAATAAAATTTCAAATAAAAGTTGTAGATAGTTAAATTGTACGCCTAAATGACTAAACAGATTTAATTTTGCACGTTTGGTAACGTGTAAAATCGAATTTGAAAATGTAGAAAAATTGCTCATTTGTAGCGATAGCCATGGAATTTTAACAAAATACAAAGAAATAGATATCGTTCGAATTGTCAAAATTTCGATTTTTCAGATTACAAAATAAAATTTAAATAAAATCTCTGCAGTGATTTAGATCTACAATATAAAAACAAAATATGTTCAGTGGCTTAGGTGTAGAATATAATTACATGTAATTTTTATTTGAAAATCGAATTTCTGACAGTTCAAAATAAATGCATTTCTTCATAACATTGTTTTTATTCCATGGCTATCGCCACAAATAAGTAATATTTATAGAATTTCGAATTCAATTTTACACGATACTAAACGTGCAAAATTCAATCTGTTCAGTGATTAAGGCTACAATTTAATTATCTACAAGTTTTATTTAAAACATTTTTGTCTAAAATTAATTGGGAACTTTTGCACATGGAAAAACTGATATCCCATGTTAAACGCCTATGGAACGCTTTTGAATTAACACCCTGTATACATTATTTGCTTATAAGTCGGGAGAATGAAAATGTAGATTTGATAGCAATGATATATTTAAATATATGAATATAATTACATTTTATTTTGGATTAACATTTAATCTGTGCGTTCGACCTTTGGTTTGTCTCTAATGTGAGTTTTAATATTGCGTTCATATTTTCTTTACAGAATTATTGAATATACTGTCAAATTAATTTACAACACATATGACATTTGTCTAAAAAAAATTTAATGCCAATACAAAATTCAGTGCATGTAACATAGTGTGAAATAATCCCTAGAAGTAACTAAAATTTGAATTAATTGACCTCTATATTTAGAACATGAGCTAAGTTGGAATTTTTTGATTAAATGATTTGACATCAAACGTTCAAAATTCTTAGAACGTGCAAAGTTTCGGAATCATCTTATAATAATACAATAACAAGTAAAAATTTATTTAAATCTTTGATTTAAAAGAAATAAATGTATACAGTAAAATATAAATAGTAATTTGTAAATACCTACTGTACTGGGGTTTAAAAACCATGTAGATGATTTATTTATAAATAGAAAACTTGTTTATTTTTTATGTTATTTATATCTCTATGATGGTTTTTTCATGAACATTTGTATATATTCATACATATATGTTAAATTTAGTAAATTTGAACATAATCCATAACATCTACGTACATATTATTACATACTGTTGGTGATCAATAATTTTGATTCTATCATATGAAATGACAGGCGTTCAGACTGAAGCTTTCAGTGGGTATATTTAGTAATTAATACCTTTTGTACATGAAAATCTAATTTGTGGTACAAAATATATAATGAATAGTTAATATAACTAAATTATCAGTTTGTATGCGGTGTGAGAATGGGTAGTGCGTTGCATTAACCAACGTTAACGTAATATTCTATAACGTGAACTTAACAATCCGTCCATTGTCTTGCATGGGTGCCTTGGTGTACACGCTTAATCATATATTACATAAACAATACGCACATTATGGGAATTATACTAATAGATCGTCGAGTTCAATAATTAGTGCTTGTGCACCAACCTGCAATAGCGTCGCAACATCGTTATATTATTTATTTCACCATAGTACATTACATTATAATATTTACAGTAAATCAAAGGTAGTGGAAAAATATAATAAAGTAAAAATTATGTTTTCATATCAATATTTTAATTTTCAATCAAAATTCAAGTAATTTTCAAGGAGGTATGGATCAGCTTTTATTTAATTCGTTTAATTATAAAGTAAAAAATATTAAATCCGTATTTTTTTAAATTTGTTTAATATCAATAGATTCGGGAAAACGGCATAAAAATTTCTTTGACGTCACGGGTGCAAAGTTTTCCTCAGGTACTATTAATATTTCACAAATTTAATAAATACGGGAAGGAATATTATTTTTAACAGTAAGTAATAATAATATAAAAATTTTCTATTAATTTGATCAAGGTAGGTAATTGTAAAAAAACTTACCAAAGAAGTTTTGATAACTTTTTTAAAATCTGGCAATTTATAAAGATCTAGGTTTGATTTGTTTTTTTTTTACAAAAATTTAATGTTTGGCATGAATTTATATATATATATATATATATATATATATATATATATATATATATATATATATATATATATATATATATTTCGTATGAAAGAAAGACAGTACAAATACATTCGATAAAATAATACATGAAGAATAAGAAAAAAAAAACATTACAAATTAAATATTTTTGATGAATTTCAGAGTTTCAAAAATGAAAAAGATGAAATATATAAGAATTTTAAGTTGAATGAAAGCTTCTTGTAAGTGAACTATATATTTGAGCTTAGATTTTAAATAAAAACATGGTCAGTATTTCCATACATTAAAATAGCAGCTCATACCAAATGATATTCTTGTGGATATACAATATCCTCAAAACCGTTCTTGTGGCATTCTTCACACGCCTTGTTTTTCTCATCTAGTGAATGTAGAAAAAATGAGTTAGTCCTTGATTCATGTAGGATACTCTATTATTACATTGTCCAATATCTATGTTCACGCCTAAACGTAGTGGCTCTACGCGAAGTGTTTATTGCACTTTTTATTTTCTAATCTTATTTTACAAATTAGTGGCAGGAATGTGCGTCTACGCGTAATCTATGGTAGTTTACACACACACGTAAACAATGCGTAAACAATGTAAAGATTGACGTTAAATGTAGACAATCCATAAAGAATATAAACAATATAAACTTTGTACAAATTCCACATGAGCAATGAAGGTTTAACAAAATGAAGATAATTTTAAACTTACTTTGACAGTCAGGGGAATTATAATAAAGAAACATAAATGGGAAGTATAAGACAAAACGAGAATTTTAACAAAATGAAATTATACTCTGAAGCACTTAAACAACAAACAGTAGGTAATGTTTTTGTTCTATTTTAAACAAATAATTAGAAATAAATATAGTCTACATGGGCATACAACAAATTTTGATGATGTAATTTACATGAAATAGATTATAGGCATATTTCAGATGAGTAATCAGTGGTATATATTTTCACAAAAAAAAATAATCGTAAATAAACCCATACTGAGAAATATTCGTTTTCCGGGAACGGACTGTGTCATAGTTTGAGTCAGAGCTCAACGTTTCGCACGCAGTCGTATGGGGCATCTTCAGGAGCAAGAGGGATAGTACTGTCTTAAACAAGGTTACTCGACGTGTCAACCACACTAGAGGCCGAGTTTAAGCAACAAGAGGGAGAGACTCAGTTTACAAGGTTACCCGACGTGTAAACCACGCTAGAGGCCAAATAAACCAAGTGACGAAAGGAAGGCCGAGAAGACAGTTATATACTAATCCAAAGATACGGTAGATGAGCAAAGCTAATGAGGACCAGTGGGAATCGAGTTCGTAATGGTAGATTGGGCGTGTCGTGTTCCGAGAATCACCGGTTTCCACATGTGGCTCAAAAAATAGCCATCATCCCGATTGATGTTATTAGGATGTTTCCATATTTCAATAGTTTTCATGTATTTACGTCTGTAAAACTCAGGACAGGAGCTAAAATGCAGGAATTTTCAAATAAGATGTTATGTCCTGTGTTGTGTTGGTGTTCTGCGATCGCAGATGTTAATACCATACCATTACGCAGACAACGTTTGTGTTCTAACAATCTAGTGTGAATACTCCTTCCTGTTTCACCTATGTATACTGTGCCGCAAGAACAAGGAATACTATAAACACCGGGTGACGACAAGGGTTCGCGTTTATCTTTAGTTTGGGGGAGTATTTCTGAGATTTTTTGTGGAGGTTTAAAAAAGACCTTAATATTGTTTTTATTAAAATTTCTACCTATTTTATCCAAGAATCCTTTAATGTAAGGGATAGATGAACTGTCTTCATTTTTTTCGCCCACTAGTTTATATAATGTCATAGTTTGTAAAATGTATATTAATACATTGATGCCAGAATATCAATCACACTTTTTAATATATTTAATATCTCTACAAAATAAAAAATGATATCTCAGAATGAAACTGCGAATCAAGTGAAGATTGTATAAAGAAAACACCATTAAATCATTTCATACCGGCATTTAAGCTCCCTTTTCTGAAGTTAGTCCATTGGTCGAATTGTTATTGTAATATCGGCATTGTTGTGCCACATTAGGGAAAACTCCTCTTGACAAGCATCGTTTTGCGCTCAACAGATAAACCTGACAATACCTCTCTTTGTTCTCAGAAACAATATTAAAAACAAGGTCCATGGCCATCAAGAAAAACTAAGCGGGATCTATGAAAAATTGATCTAGCAGCAAAGTTTCCTTCACAGATACCAAGCAGAATTTGCAATCAGCAACTCTATTGATTAATCAAGGATGTTAGTCTTTTGCTTTTTCTTTTTCATTAGTTTTTCTTCTCTGGATTGGAAAGTTCGCTTATGCATGGTTTCATAAATAAACATCAACAAAATTAACGATAGAGAAAAAAATCTAATTACGCCATTTTATTCAATCAAAAAAACGGTACTAAATTTGTTTAAATTTTTCTCTCTATCATAATAAATAAGATATGAAATATTTTTGAAAAGAGCAAAAAAGGAGGTTTTACCTGTAGCCCATAAACAAAAAATGATCGAAAATTCCTGTAGTGAAAAAACACAATAACCTTTATACCAACTGAAAGATAAAAAATAAGTATTTTTTTGAAGCAAAATTTAAATATGGGTTTCATTTAAATAAATATGTAAGTATATGTTATATCTCGTATTTTCGTACGTCGTGGGATGGACAGTAAAAATATCTAACTTTTAAATTAGAAATCTTTTTCTAGATTACCAATTTGTGAAGAGTTATTTGACAATGAAAATTTCAACCAAAATCGGTTTTTTGTCATTACCTAAGATGTCGCACCAGATGTCCCATTTAACCTAAGTTGTATCTCCTATAGCAGCGTTTCCTAACCTATGGGTCGCGACCCAAATTTGGGTCGCGAAGGGGTTTGAATGGGTTGCGTGAACTATTCCTCCTAATAACCCTACCGAGGCATTGAGTTTATTTTGGTTAAAAAAAGAAAAACCAATCTTGGGAAATAAATATTTGAAAATATTACCTTTTGCTGCTACCTATCTACATATGCGAATCTGGTTTTTCCGCTCTTGTAATCACTAAAACTAAATTTTAGGAACCGCCGCGGTTTGAAGAACTTTCAAAACTTATGCAAACTCAGGGTATATATTAATTTACATTAATTTTTGTAAGATATTTGTATATTCGAAATTTAAATTGGACAAATGTGGGAATGTACCTTGTATTTATGTTTCGGATATTTTGATTATCAGACAAAATTAAATTGTACCAAATTGTAACAAATTTCGTTTTGTTTTAAATAATTGTCGGCCTTATTATGGTATTAAACTTATATTATTTTGTTTATAAATTGGTGGGTATATGACATATTCGTACATATTTATTTTCTGATTTTCATAAATATACTATATATAATAAGACATTTGTTTTTTATTTTGAAAATAATTTTCTAGTGGGTCGCGAAACCAATACAATAGATAAATTTGGGTCGTGCCTTGAAAAGGTTAAAAAACGCTGTCTTATAGTTTCCAAGATCCCAATGATGGTCTTCGAAATCTGGACACTGTATAGTATTCTTCATCTTCACTTAAGAATAACATTGCACAATAAAAAATGTTGTTGAAGACATACGTAATTGAAGACGTTTCTTTTTATCATACAAGTTATAGAATCTCTTCATGAGTCGACGTATGTTCTAACTCTGTCCAGGAAATAATTTGGAACTGTCGGCATAGTTCATATACATTGGTGTGTTTTTCAGCACTCTTGTATCTCGCGTTGATTTACATGATTTATCAATAATGCCATAAAAAAAACTAGCGAAAAGGAGTAGAATATGATATTGTTTGCATGTTCGTTTCTTGATGCCGAAAATTAAACTATCTATAAACGAATTATTTTTGCGCAATTCCATTCTACCTTGAACAATGCTATAGCTCCGTTTTTAATTAATATTGAGCCACGAAACTTACTTGATATGAATTGGAAGATATACTAAATGATTAAAATGTTTATAATGAAATAAAAATTGCTAATGTTGTACTACTACCCAAATGACATATAAGGTGATTTAGTACTTGAGTATGATGACATAAGTATTAAAGGAAAATTAGATCAAAACAGTGAAACTTTCAAGTAGTAATTAAATAAGAAATATTTGTTTTCCGGGAATGGACTGTGTCATATTTTGAGTCAGAGCTCAACGTTTCGCCCGCAATCGTATGGGGCATCTTCAGGAGCAAGGGGGATAGTACTGTCTTAAACAAGGTTACCCGACGCGTCAACCACACTAGAGGCCGAGTTTAAGCAACAAGGGGAGGAGACTCAGTTTACACGTCGGGTAATCTTGTAAACTGAGTCTCCCCCCCCTTGTTGCTTAAACTCGGCCTCTAGTGTGGTTGACACGTTGGGTAACCTTGTTTAAGACAGTACTATCCCCCTTGCTTCTGAATATGCCCCATACGACTGCGGGCGAAACGTTGAGCTCTGACACAAAATATGACACAGTCCATTCCCGGAAAACGATTATTTCTCATGACTCAGACTGTGGAAGCCTACTCAATTATTTCAGTAATTAAATAAAAATTGTAAAGAAGAAAGTATGTTTTAAACTTAAAAAATAAATCTTTTAATTTTTAAAGGTGTACAAGGTTAAAAAATATTTCACACATGCACCATTGAAATTGGCGAATGTAATAGTTGGTCAATTAGATTGTAGGATGAAACATTATATGTTGGCCACGGCCGCGAAAGGCAATAATTGAAATCCATTGGATATCTAGAATTCCCTGGAACGAAGTAATTGGCCGGGTTGTAAGGCTCTGCTCTTTGTCGCAGTGTCATCTTACACCCGCGCCAGCTCCACGATTCGAATACGACTGATTTAGCTGAGAACATTCAAACTTCGCAAACTGTCATTGTCTCTTCAATGAAACGGAACATAATTACACAAAGTAATAAAATCATGTCATTTACTAATGATAATAATAAAACGTCAAACTAATTCAACAACATCCCTTTAAATCTGGGATCCTCATCAGCAACATTATGAGCATTCAGTTAGTGAATTTAAAAATATGAGTTTAATTCAAATATTCTATAATAAATAGGGTAAAAATAACGGCTATATTCTATGGTTCATAAAAAGTAGACACTTGGCATAATTGGTACTTGAATGCTTGGACACGGACTAACATTTTGACTTTAACTATGACTACGTTTATCTCGATAATTCAAGCGGCTTCAAGTATATTATAACTTGAAAAATTCTACTGGTTTATCTCAGAGGATTGAAAATAGGATTTAGTTATTTTCAATCTTCTTTAAATTTGTACCAACCAAAAAAGATAGTTAAATACTAGTTTATGTAGACAGACAGGGAGAGGAATATAATCTAATTTCATTGTGGATATATAACTTCAAAATCTAAAATTTGTCTTGTAGTTATTTGTCTTCTCTGTCAAAAACATTTAAAAAATATTTGTTTCTTCATCACTCCAAATATTTCGCTTTTGGCTTTACTAAGTTTTATGTCGCGACCTCTATAAATAAATAAAATGCATATAACCAACAAATGATATGAATTTAGTAACACTCCAACATATTGCAGATGTGCGCATGCTTAGTTATAGTAAAATGCATATTACAAGAACACCTTGTCGTAAAACGATTTAGCAATTGCATCTATAAACCAACAATGGGGACCTTTAGTTTGCGGTTACGTACCCCTAATACATCATACAAACAGGAAGGACAGGGCCGGTCCCTTTACATTAAGAATTATTTGAAAGAAAATATTTCACGATATTTTTATACAAGATTTAAATGTTATTACAAAAACAAGTACAACAAACGATAAATTTTAAAATTTATGCAGTACGTGGTCACTGTTTTATTAGTACCTTTAAAATATGTCACATTTATCTTATATACATATATGCATTTAATAATTTTTTAATTATAATTTACAAAATATACAATACAGGAAGATGCAAGTATGACTAAACATCACTATCTGAATCTGAATCAGTAGTACTGTCTAAATTAATTATAAGTTCATTGAATTTTGTTGTATGTTTTTGGTAATTTATAATACAGTGACCACGTACTGCATAAATTTTAAAATTTATTGTTTGTTGTACTTGTTTTTGTAATAACATTTAAATCTTATATAAAAATATCGTGAAATATTTTCTTTCAAATAATTCTTAATGTAAAGGGACCGACCCTGTCCTTGCCTGTTTGTATGATGTATTAGGGGTATGTAACGGCAAACTAAACGTCCCCATTTTTGGTTTATAGATGCAATTACTAAATCGTTTTACGACAAAGTGTTCTTGTAATATGCATTTTACTATACATTACTTGGAGCTTCACTGTTTATTTCGATAGAAGTCAAGCCGCTTCATAAATCCAAGCCTGTTATTTTACAGGCTTGACTTGACATTTTCAAGCGGCTTGAAATATTAATCTCAATCGTTTATTTCGAAGATTGAAAAGGGATTTACTAATTTCAAGCGGCTTCAAACGCCCAGATAAACGTAGTCTATGGAAAACAAATACATATATTGTATACAGATTGACATTCAGGTAAAACGGCAGACTGCAACTGAGCACAAAAGAAATTGTCGGCAAATTACGGAATTAATACAAAAATATTAAAGTTAAGAATTGAGAGAACGCGCGCGTTAGATTAATAATCATATAATAATAATATAATAGTGTATGTTTGCTAAAAGTGTATAAATTTAGATATCTATTAATTATCGTTAGATATAAAAATGCAGGAGGAGATAATCCCAATGAGATTAGTACACTCCATTATCGTTTCAATCCAGATTACTAAATCACACAATTAGATCAATTACAATAATGCAAATTACTTCGCACAACAGACAATTATCTGCTCTATTCCTATTTACATTTACATATGTGCAATTCGGAATAGCACTAGCACTAGCATACACAGCACCAACGAGAAAGTTTCTGCTTGGAAAGGGACAAAATGAAATTTCCTGCTGGCTTGAAAAGTGGAGCAATTGGTGCAGGACAGGCTGAAAAATGGCCCACTCTTTCCCTTAGTCTGCAACGCTATTACTGCGATACGGTTGATAATTAACAGACCTGTTACATTACAACGCTAATTACGGATAATCAAATCAGAAATCAGACTGAGTTACGGTCTTCTATCAGTCGAGCACAGGTTTAGATTCATACATAGCAAGATTTATTTGAAATATCTATATGTGACGTAGGCGTCACGGAAATATTTTATTAAAGCGCTATTCAATATATATTTTGTAACTTTTATGCGGTATCAGAATCACGCGTGCGACTGTGTTAGCAGTTTCTACAACATGTAGCTTTTGTGCCACACGCAGGCACAATTGCAATAAATATAGTAAACTTTGAATGTTTGTAGGAATTTTTGAAATGAAATCTTAGTAGCGCTTTATATTTTTTTGGTAGAATAAGTCTACTCATATATTTTTTAGAATTTTAAATGTTCAAGTATTTCCGTTTAACAATAAAACAATTCATGGTTTTTTTCTTGAAGTTCTTAAAAGCTCCCACTTAATTTTCTCTGAAGTGCTTATAAGCTAATTTCTGGCTGACTTAGAAACTGTCAGAGCTGCCAAATTTGTTTTCCACGGCCTACTTACTTGATTTTCATATTCTCAATAATTCTAGCGTGACTCTCATATAATAAGATGCACCTGGATTCGTTTACTATGAAAATCATATTTTAATTAGCATGTAACCGTTAAACTGTCTAATTTTTGGTGATCTTTTATTCTGTACCAGTTCGAAATCTGGCACGTTACCGGTAGTGAACCAATATCGGTATTGGTTCGACGTTCCATCGTTCAACTCGCCTGCTAATTGAAGACGCATCGGCAGAGCGGAAACGGTAAAATACTTATTCGCAGATTTCTTACGAGCACGTTTGAGATCAGATTCACCAATCGAATAAGGTGGAGGAAATTATACCAGAATGTTTATATACATATATATATATATATATATAGAAAAGAAAACAATAAGAAATTGTATTATATACAGGAGGATATTTATCTACGGCAAATTTATTTTTCATAATTAGATAAAGTTGATTATTATCATTATTTAATTTAAAGTAAAATAACTAAATATATCACCACGGATTATTACCTATTTCTGGCTTCAGGGTATACAAATATAGTTCTATTCGCAGATATCGGTATTATCAAAGAGAGAGCACCACAGCGGTCACTTTCGTAATATTTGAAAATAAGAAACAATTTACAATTTTCAATTGTTATTTTTTTTAACAATGAACGATTAACAATCTTATCTAACCTAGTTTTTATAATATTTATTCATAGTTATAAATTATAAACTATATGAATTATTCTGTCATATTTATTACACTGCCTGGGCACAGGGTGTTTCGTAATATACAAATAGAAAATGTACGAAAAAATTCCCAATAAACTTTTCCGTATGTTTATTAGTTTCTGAGATATTCTTGATTAAAAAAATAAATTTGTTGTGCCATCCATATTAGTATGTAAATAATGATGATTTTTAACATTTCAATTAAGCGTAACTATGTATCTGATTTTTCAACTTTATAGAGCTTCTTCTGACAGCAAAGTAAATAACAATGGAAATAAGTAAATAATAAAAGAAAATCCCAATCCACTATGTTTTAAATAAAAATTGTTCTTTTCAAATCAAAATATCTCAGAAACGAATGATTGTTTTTTTTTATATTTTTGGTTTAACGATAGTTTTTTGAAGGAATTCTACTCTACATTCCTTTTAAATTTTTAGATGTTTAAATTTTTATCTTTAAAATACCTTAACATGTAATAGTTACATTATTAGAATACCATTTTAAAAAATAGTCATAAAACCATATTATTTCAGTGAGTTTTGATCTTTTATTACAAAATCATAATTTTTATCAACCCTAAAAAAATATAGAACATATATTCATTTTCAGTCGAAATGTATTATAGAGTGCCTACTGTAAACAGAAATACATTAGGTAATTTCAACATAATATTTTAATATACTTTGTAATTGTAGGTGAAAAGAAAGTGGTTTTTGCTGTCAAATATTTTTTTGTAAAAAGTTGTACAAAATTAATGACAGATTTATAGTACAAAGTATTTTCTGTAAAGTTTTTTATGTATTTTGTTAATAGCAACTTTTCAAAAAAGCTCATATAATGAATGTTTGTAGAATAGAATCAAATGACTTTGTCAAAACCTTTATCCAAGCGAGTTGACATATTTATTGACATTTCCAGATTTATGTTCAGTTTCATATTTACCTTACATTTCACTTTGCTTTTAATATAAACTTCTCCATTCAACGTCACTTCCACATACCGCAAAATTCATTTTATCAATATATTCAAAAATATTTGTAAAGAATTTTCCATAAATACATTTGGTTCGGCCAGCAAGGAACATATTTTAAGGCGTTTCTCCGATTTCCTGAGCCAGTGGAAGTGGAACTGGAGAGAGCACTCGTATATCCAGCGGACCGTCTCTCTACAGAGATCCTTACCTCGAGTTGAGTCCAGTCCGCGCGCTGCTGGTCAGACAGTGGCGGAGAACATAAGTGGACATTCTTCTCTCCACAAGAATCCTTAACCAGTTCCTGATTTTGCACCACTCGGTTTAATGATCGAGTTGACAACATTTTTTCCTCAAGCTTGTTCTTTCTACATGAAGGAATTAGGTTTAAGGTGAATATATTTTTGACCACTGTGTTTCCAAGTGCATTCG
The DNA here is from genome assembly GCA_963082715.1 of Harpalus rubripes. Classification (NCBI taxonomy): domain Eukaryota; kingdom Metazoa; phylum Arthropoda; class Insecta; order Coleoptera; family Carabidae; genus Harpalus; species Harpalus rubripes. The sequence goes on from OY720458.1 coordinate 57,013,340, forward strand.
TAAAATTTTATGCTTGTATGACTTTTATGAATTGAAATTTGAGTTATCTGGGAAAATTAGTGATGCGTGAACCACCTGAGTATTTTCGAAGTAAGCAATGGATATGAATTTAAGATTTTCATCAAATATCCACCCAACTATAACAGTATAATAGCTATTCCCTAGATAATAAAATTCTAACCCGTAATGATCTCATTACTGACCTTGGAGTAAAATTTGACAAGGAATTAACATTTGTGCCACACATAAACTTTATCTGTATTGCAGCCTTACGCTTACTAGGTTTCATCATTCGCAATACACGTTCTTTTACTAATGTAAATGCAATCGTTTGTTTATTTTATTCCTTAGTACGATCAAAATTGGAATACTGTTCTCTTATTTGGAGTCATTCTGCTGAAGTTCATCAGGATCGCATAGACACTATTAAAAAAAAGTTCCTTAAGTTTTTATTTCTTAAAACATATGGAACATATCCCGACCGTTTCATGTCTTATCACCAGTTGCTACTTACATTTAACTTTTTAACTCTTTGCGAGCGACGTAATATTTATTCTGTTTACCATCTTTCTAAGATAATCCACAACAATGTTGATGATCCACAGTCATTAAGTCTTATTAACTTTCACGTACCTATGTACCTCATTAGATACTCATTTACTTTTTATTTACCAGCCGCAGGGACCAATATTTTCTTCTCTTCTCCTATTAATAAAATGTGTCTTTTATACAATTCTAAATTTTCGTCTCTAGATATCTTCCTTCTATCGTCTAAGCAATTTTACCACTGTCTTCTGAAGTTTTCCGTTGGTCAAAACCACAACCCCTCGTTATTACCTCGTTAAGTTATTTCTTTACCTGTCTACTTTGTTCCTCAACCTAGTTTTCCTCTGTACTGTAATTGGGCTCTGCCTGTTGTATGGAGTATTTAATGATAATAATAACAATAATAATAATAATAATAATAATAATAATAATAATAATAATAATAATAATTATAATAATAATAATAATAACAATAATAATAATAATAAACGAGCTACCTCAAATAATTTTTATATTATTAAAGATACAATAAAATTCGATTAAATAGTCCTAAGGTGCATTCACAAATGAAAATTATGTTTAGATTTATGCTTTATACTTTAGATTTAAAGACTTTGGCCGCATATTATGTAATGACTCCATTTACACTTCAGAATTTAGGGTCTCTAAATCCAAATCATAAAACTAAACATTGCAAGGTCCAAACTTTAGGTTTATGATTTAGTTTGACGTCACAAACTTCACCAATGAGAACGAGTCTGAAATGATATAGATATGTACACCCATCTTTATTTAGTATCCACTTAGTGGATTCGGCTGACAGTTTCACGGCGCACAGGTTCCTTGTTAAGTACTGCTCTACAGATATTTTAATCTTGTTTTTGAAGCATTTACACAGCTGTCTGTACATATCAAAACTAATTTTCAGGTAATTTAAACTTACATTTATGAATGACTTTCTTAGACCTAAACAAAAACCATAATAGTATATTAAAGAACGTGTTTTCTAATTGACAAGTGTGAAAGAAAGTCTTATAAAATGAGTTCTTTATACTATTTTTTATATTTTGCGCCTTCTACAATAACATTTACTTACTCAATTTGTGTTTATATTTGCAACCATTTGTACATTTTCATGTAAATAATCTTCCCTAAATAAAAAAAAATAATAAAATAATATCTCGGACACGAAAAGAGATATCGACCTGTGGTTTTAAAATCTAAAATCTACACCCTTTAAACTACTTAAATACAAATTTTCAGAATTTTTAATTTTTTAAAAATTTCCACCCTTTTTTTGATCCACACCATCCTTATACCCAAAAATGGGTGTGCGGTACACCTTCAACGACCTCACCAGTAAATTTCTCGTACCAAAAAACATAAGTATACCAATTTTCATCAAAATATTCCAACGGATACATTAATTATTAAACATTCCTTAAAATTGTCAAATACTGAAAAAATCGCAAGGGGTACACCTTAGATTTTTTGCGATTTTGGTCATTTTCAGACTTTTCCTTCTGGAGATTGTAATAGTTGTTCAAAAATTATGAAAATTGGTATGCTTATGTAATTTTGCTTGTAGAATCTAATGGTGATATCGCCAGCGGTGTATAATTGACCATTTTCGGGATATGACCCAAAAATGGGCATTTTTGAGAAAAGTTTTGAGGCCGAATATCTCGGAAACGAAAAGAGATATCGACCTATGGTTTTAAAATCTAAAATCTACACCCTTTAAACTACTTAAATACAAATTTTCAGAATTTTTAATTTTTTAAAAATTTCCACCCTTTTTTTGAACCACACCATCCTCATACCCAAAAATGGGTGTGCGGTACACCTTCAACGACCTCACCAGTAAATTCCTCGTACCAAAAAACATAAGTATACCAATTTTCATCAAAATATTCCAACGGATACATTAATTATTAAACATTCCTTAAAATTGTCAAATACTGAAAAAATCGCAAGGGGTACACCTTAGATTTTTTGCGATTTTTGGTCATTTTCAGACTTTTCCTTCTGGAGATTGTAATAGTTGTTCAAAAATTATAAAAATTGGTATGCTTATGTAATTTTGCTCGTAGAATCTAATAGTGATATCGCCAGCGGTGTATAATTGACCATTTTTGGGATATGACCCAAAAATGGGCATTTTTGAGAAAAGTTTTAAGGCCGAATATCTCGGAAACGAAAAGAGATATCGACCTGTGGTTTTAAAATCTAAAATCTACACCCTTTAAACTACTTAAATACAAATTTTCAGAATTCCTAATTTTTTAAAAATTTCCACCCTTTTTTAAACCACACCATCCTCATACCCAAAAATGGGTGTGCGGTACACCTTCAACGACCTCACCAGTAAATTTCTCGTACCAAAAAACATAAGTATACCAATTTTCATCAAAATATTCCAACGGATACATTAATTATTAAACATTCCTTAAAATTGTCAAATACTGAAAAAATCGCAAGGGGTACACCTTAGATTTTTTGCGATTTTTGGTCATTTTCAGACTTTTCCTTCTGGAGATTGTAATAGTTGTTCAAAAATTATGAAAATTGGTATGCTTATGTAATTTTGCTCGTAGAATCTAATGGTGATATCGCCAGCGGTGTATAATTGACCATTTTCGGGATATGACCCAAAAATGGACATTTTTGAGAAAAGTTTTGAGGCCGAATATCTCGGAAACGAAAAGAGATATCGACCTGTGGTTTTAAAATCTAAAATCTACACCCTTTAAACTACTTAAATACAAATTTTCAGAATTTTTAATTTTTTAAAAATTTCCACCCTTTTTTAAACCACACCATCCTCATACCCAAAAATGGGTGTGCGGTACACCTTCAACGACCTCACCAGTAAATTTCTCGTACCAAAAAACATAAGTATACCAATTTTCATCAAAATATTCCAACGGATACATTAATTATTAAACATTCCTTAAAATTGTCAAATACTGAAAAAATCGCAAGGGGTACACCTTAGATTTTTTGCGATTTTTGGTCATTTTCAGACTTTTCCTTCTGGAGATTGTAATAGTTGTTCAAAAATTATAAAAATTGGTATGCTTATGTAATTTTGCTCGTAGAATCTAATAGTGATATCGCCAGCGGTGTATAATTGACCATTTTTGGGATATGACCCAAAAATGGGCATTTTTGAGAAAAGTTTTAAGGCCGAATATCTCGGAAACGAAAAGAGATATCGACCTGTGGTTTTAAAATCTAAAATCTACACCCTTTAAACTACTTAAATACAAATTTTCAGAATTCCTAATTTTTTAAAAATTTCCACCCTTTTTTAAACCACACCATCCTCATACCCAAAAATGGGTGTGCGGTACACCTTCAACGACCTCACCAGTAAATTTCTCGTACCAAAAAACATAAGTATACCAATTTTCATCAAAATATTCCAACGGATACATTAATTATTAAACATTCCTTAAAATTGTCAAATACTGAAAAAATCGCAAGGGGTACACCTTAGATTTTTTGCGATTTTTGGTCATTTTCAGACTTTTCCTTCTGGAGATTGTAATAGTTGTTCAAAAATTATGAAAATTGGTATGCTTATGTAATTTTGCTCGTAGAATCTAATGGTGATATCGCCAGCGGTGTATAATTGACCATTTTCGGGATATGACCCAAAAATGGACATTTTTGAGAAAAGTTTTGAGGCCGAATATCTCGGAAACGAAAAGAGATATCGACCTGTGGTTTTAAAATCTAAAATCTACACCCTTTAAACTACTTAAATACAAATTTTCAGAATTTTTAATTTTTTAAAAATTTCCACCCTTTTTTAAACCACACCATCCTCATACCCAAAAATGGGTGTGCGGTACACCTTCAACGACCTCACCAGTAAATTTCTCGTACCAAAAAACATAAGTATACCAATTTTCATCAAAATATTCCAACGGATACATTAATTATTAAACATTCCTTAAAATTGTCAAATACTGAAAAAATCGCAAGGGGTACACCTTAGATTTTTTGCGATTTTTGGTCATTTTCAGACTTTTCCTTCTGGAGATTGTAATAGTTGTTCAAAAATTATAAAAATTGGTATGCTTATGTAATTTTGCTCGTAGAATCTAATAGTGATATCGCCAGCGGTGTATAATTGACCATTTTTGGGATATGACCCAAAAATGGGCATTTTTGAGAAAAGTTTTAAGGCCGAATATCTCGGAAACGAAAAGAGATATCGACCTGTGGTTTTAAAATCTAAAATCTACACCCTTTAAACTACTTAAATACAAATTTTCAGAATTCTTAATTTTTTAAAAATTTCCACCCTTTTTTAAACCACACCATCCTCATACCCAAAAATGGGTGTGCGGTACACCTTCAACGACCTCACCAGTAAATTTCTCGTACCAAAAAACATAAGTATACCAATTTTCATCAAAATATTCCAACGGATACATTAATTATTAAACATTCCTTAAAATTGTCAAATACTGAAAAAATCGCAAGGGGTACACCTTAGATTTTTTGCGATTTTTGGTCATTTTCAGACTTTTCCTTCTGGAGATTGTAATAGTTGTTCAAAAATTATGAAAATTGGTATGCTTATGTAATTTTGCTCGTAGAATCTAATGGTGATATCGCCAGCGGTGTATAATTGACCATTTTCGGGATATGACCCAAAAATGGACATTTTTGAGAAAAGTTTTGAGGCCGAATATCTCGGAAACGAAAAGAGATATCGACCTGTGGTTTTAAAATCTAAAATCTACACCCTTTAAACTACTTAAATACAAATTTTCAGAATTTTTAATTTTTTAAAAATTTCCACCCTTTTTTTGAACCACACCATCCTCATACCCAAAAATGGGTGTGCGGTACACCTTCAACGACCTCACCAGTAAATTCCTCGTACCAAAAAACATAAGTATACCAATTTTCATCAAAATATTCCAACGGATACATTAATTATTAAACATTCCTTAAAATTGTCAAATACTGAAAAAATCGCAAGGGGTACACCTTAGATTTTTTGCGATTTTTGGTCATTTTCAGACTTTTCCTTCTGGAGATTGTAATAGTTGTTCAAAAATTATAAAAATTGGTATGCTTATGTAATTTTGCTCGTAGAATCTAATAGTGATATCGCCAGCGGTGTATAATTGACCATTTTTGGGATATGACCCAAAAATGGGCATTTTTGAGAAAAGTTTTAAGGCCGAATATCTCGGAAACGAAAAGAGATATCGACCTGTGGTTTTAAAATCTAAAATCTACACCCTTTAAACTACTTAAATACAAATTTTCAGAATTCTTAATTTTTTAAAAATTTCCACCCTTTTTTAAACCACACCATCCTCATACCCAAAAATGGGTGTGCGGTACACCTTCAACGACCTCACCAGTAAATTTCTCGTACCAAAAAACATAAGTATACCAATTTTCATCAAAATATTCCAACGGATACATTAATTATTAAACATTCCTTAAAATTGTCAAATACTGAAAAAATCGCAAGGGGTACACCTTAGATTTTTTGCGATTTTTGGTCATTTTCAGACTTTTCCTTCTGGAGATTGTAATAGTTGTTCAAAAATTATGAAAATTGGTATGCTTATGTAATTTTGCTCGTAGAATCTAATAGTGATATCGCCAGCGGTGTATAATTGACCATTTTTGGGATATGACCCAAAAATGGGCATTTTTGAGAAAAGTTTTGAGGCCGAATATCTCGGAAACGAAAAGAGATATCGACCTGTGGTTTTAAAATCTAAAATCTACACCCTTTAAACTACTTAAATACAAATTTTCAGAATTTTTAATTTTTTATAAATTTCCACCCTTTTTTTGAACCACACCATCCTTATACCCAAAAATGGGTGTGCGGTACACCTTCAACGACCTCACCAGTAAATTTCTCGTACCAAAAAACATAAGTATACCAATTTTCATCAAAATATTCCAACGGATACAATAATTATTAAACATTCCTTAAAATTGTCAAATACTGAAAAAATCGCAAGATTTAGATTAGATTTTTTTCGATTTTTGGTCATTTTCAGACTTTTCCTTCTGGAGATTGTAATAGTTGTTCAAAAATTATGAAAATTGGTATGCTTATGTAATTTTGCTCGTAGAATCTTACGGTGATATCGCCAGCGGTGTATAATTGACCATTTTCGGGATATGACCCAAAAATGGACATTTTTGAGAAAAGTTTTGAGGCCGAATATCTCGGAAACGAAAAGAGATATCGACCTGTGGTTTTAAAATCTAAAATCTACACCCTTTATGCTACTTAAAAACAAGTTTTCAGAATTTTTAATTTTTTAAAAATTTCCACCCTTTTTTAAACCACACCATCCTCATACCCAAAAATGGGTGTGCGGTACACCTTCAACGACCTCACCAGTAAATTCCTCGTACCAAAAAACATAAGTGTACCAATTTTCATCAATACGTGTTACACAATAACCATTTCTTTACATATTGTGTAACAAATTTTGACCAAGTCAAATCTGTGGTCTGGGTATAAAGTTAATCGCGATTGACACAAATTGAAATAGACCCCTGAAGCATTAATATAATCAATTATTATTACAAGTAGTTCGTAGCACAATTACTTTTGACATCGTTCGTTATTTTGGTAGACCGCGAGTCCAAATAGAGTAGATAAGAGAGAATTGGAACATCGAAAACTTTTTCTATTTTGTGCTACAAAGATTATTATTAATAATAATTCTCGCTGTCACATGCTTAATCTGAATATTATTATTGTTTTTATTTGGCACATTTTAAATTAAATTAATAAAATTATTGATTTTGATCAGGATTTTAAAAGTTTAACGTTTGATGTTTGGTTGTTTATTTAAATTTAGGGATATTCTTTTAAAATGTTATGTGCATGCACTGAAAACTGACGTTTGACGACTGACACTAAAGTTTTAGAACAATATCGACAATTAAATTCTTCAAACGAGTCACTCTATAAAAATTATTCGAAACTATACGAAGTTGTTGCGAATCTACATAGTTGTGGATATCATATCTCGTGTGATAACGACTTTAAACAAACACTTACCTATGTTGAATTTCTTTTGTTCCTGGTGGAAATCCTTGCTGCACACCACTGACCACGGACATGTGATTTGATCGTCGGTTGTGAGATAAACCGGAGATAGTCCTGCTCTCCGCCCCACTTCGCTGCCGCTGTACTATAACATTTCCCATATCTCCACGTCATCTATCTCTATATGATAATACAGACTCGGAAATGAAACGCATTTAAATTGGTTTCAGCTTCCGGTATACTTACAACAATACACACGTTTTATTTCTTTATTTACTCTACTCTCGGTTTTTCAAAGTAACTTACACGCGTGTTACAAAACAAACCAGTTGATACATCGACTCCTTGAAACAAATTTCTTATCACCGAAATTCAACTCATAATTAGTAGAATATAATTATAACAATTGGAAATTAAAGAGCCAATTTCAATGCTTTTACCTTCCAGCAACTTTAGGGAGGTTTATTTTTCATAAAAAATCTATTTTTTATATCTTGCGTTCATAATGACTTCATTATGAAACCCAATAATTGCGTACCAAAAGAGCTTTCATTTTAGTACGCAATTTTTTGTTTTAGAAGGTTGGTATTAGATGACATTTACTTAGGTTCGTAAATCAGAACTGACTTTCAAATAATTGAATAACCGGTGTAATATAGAGGTTTTTTTAAAAAAATATTTAGTAGTTAAAAGACGCAAAATATAAAAAAATGTATGAAGGACTCCGTTTATAGGACTTTTTTTGCACTTTCCATTTAAAAAACTTTCCACCGCTCGTTTTCAAAATTTTGACGCTTGTGAAAGAAACATGTCTTAAACTTTAGTCAAAATAAAATGCCAATCATCTCAATAGTTAGTATTTGAATCAAGGATAAATAAATAAATAAATATATATATATATATATATATATATATATATATATATATATATATATATATATATATATATATCAATTCGCCATATTACCCATTGCTGGGTGTGTTAATCTGCTTTGTACGCAGATATCGGTAATGGAATCAACGATGCTGTAATAAACATTTTTTCTCAATAATTTTACTTTTGTACAAGCTATAATTTTACGATATCTATTCTGCTGTGAAATAAAAATTGAAAATCATATTTTTTTACTTAAACGTCGCGAGAATTCATGATATTTGTACGAAGAATTTTTATTCGCTATAATAATAAAAAAAAATTGTTGAAAAACGCAGTTATATATCGTTTTTCAATTTATGTTATTATACGAAATAGAAATAAATATGAAAAAATTTAATTCTCCATTTGATCTGATTATATTCCTCTCTTCATTGAATTTGAAGATAAAAAAAAATACATTACCGAAACAATAAATGAATGATTCAAACATTATTTTACTTTATTGACAAATACTTATAATTGAAAAGGTTATGTAATGTAGTTTCAAATATTCCTCTCTATTTATAGATTGTACAATTGAATCTAAATTTCGTTCCGCATTAGCATGCTATAATCTCAATACGGTACAAGTGGGGTACACAATCTAGAATCTGCGTCAAGGGATTCGGAGAGCACTACAAACTCAGATCCCTCCCTCTATAATTAGGGTGAAAATCCTTTTCACTTGCTCTCTCAATTGAATAATTTAATTGTTACACATTCATTTTATCGAATTATTACACAATCATATTCTATACTATATAGTCTATAAATAATAGTCTATATGGCGTCTCGTGGCCGCGTGCCTGAGTGCCTAGTCGCGAATCTGGGGAACCGGGTTCGATCCTGACCGACGCCAAATATTTCAAATTTTAAATGGCACAAAAATTGACCCCTGTGGTGCACTCTCCACGCCAGCAATGAGTGCCCGTGAGGTGACGTCTGGTAAACGCCCACACGGTACAAATATGTAATCATCATTATCGAATTCTGTGTACAAAGCAGATTGGCACACCCAGCAATAGGTAATATGCCGTGATGATATATTTATTTATTTTATTTTAATAATAGTCTATTCTTAATACGTAAATATAAATATCTATAACATCATGACTAGTATCCACTGCTGGGTATGTCCGGTCTACTTTATATTCCAAGATTTCGGTAATGACGATACCTACGACTATATCCGTACCGTAAAAAGTATTTATATCAACTGTCATCAGTGATAAATGAAATCAGTTTTTTTATTAATAATATAGCGTATAATTGAGATAGCGTTAACCAGGGTATGATTTTTTCATTACTCTGATTTTTTATTTAAATACATAAGTTAAATTTGCTAAAATACTCGTATACTGGAGTATCTTAAAAATGACAAATTGTATAACGAAATGAATACCAACTCAATAAATCCCAATTTGTAGTATTAAAATTCAAGTCATACAAGTAGCGTCGTGATTCATCAAATTTATAGCCCTCAATATGAAGAAATAAAAAATGCTGTAGGTAGGATTCGTATTCCGTAGTCCCGCTGGAGAGTGGAGAGACGACTTAAGACTCAAGTCAAGCAATTGATGATCAGTGATTTGGAATGGAAACGGGCGAGTGAGTGAACGGTTGAACTGAAGGGCTTGTGAATCAGCCCACAATTGACAAGATTTCTCGAGGCTGGTTCACACTTCCGACCAAATGCATTAGGATGTACTACATCTCTAACATATGTTTTTCAAATCATAGAATAGATAAGTACTTAGAACTGTTTAGTACTGAAGCCAGGGTTGAAAAGATCTTTTTTATCATTTACTAGTTTGGTTATTTAGAGGGGGTGGGGTGGGGGTTGTTGCAGAAGCGAAAATGAAAAGTAAATCATGCCGCGATCAACTTGCATAGTACTCTTCATCTAGTAAACAACCATTCATGACTAATCATTTTTAAATAGCATATTTCTTATTATTTTTTAGACTAGCATGATACATACATTGGTAGATACAGTTTTAATAATATAATAATAATATAATTTATTACTTCAACAGATATACAACCCAAAACAAGTAAATGATACAAAAGCGGATATAAAATAAAACATACAAAATATTACATACAAAATATATCAAATTCAGAAGAAACATTATTGTAAAAATGACACATTACAAAAATAGGTGATTTGTACAGCACGTAAGAGTTATGAACAGGAAGGTAAAAGCTTTGAATATATCGCGAAGAATATCTAGGTATGCGAAAATTAATAAGTTTAGCTAATAAGTCCGGGCAGTCAATTTTATTATGAATAATACCGACTAAGTAATTTATAGAAATATTCCTATGTCTAGTTCTAATGGAATCAATATTAATTGTATGAAATTATATATCAGTGCGTGTGTATTGGTCCGGGAAGACATGGAAATGGTTAAACCAAACGTACTTCAGAATTTTCCTTTGAAGCCTTTCGAGTTTCATTATATGACTTTCAAAAGTGGGAAACCATATAATAATAGAGTAATCGAACTTGGATTGTATAAACGAGAAGTATAACGATCTTAAAGCAACAATATTTGAGAAATGTTTACAGTTTCTAACAATAAATCCGAAGATTTTACTAAATGATTTTATAAGATTGTCTAAGTTAAAAGAAAAGGACAAGTCCGGATCAAAGTAAACTCCTAGGTTTTTCGTGAGTATAGAACGGGATAAAGTCTCTAATTCTATTTTATATTCATAAACAATAGGAGACTTTTTCCCAGTATATGTCATAACCTAGCATTTACTGATATTTAGTGTCAATTTATTAGTGACACACCATTCAGTCAAAGTATTTAGATTATTTTGGAGATTCTGTATTTCGCTAAAAAAAAATATGTCATCAGCATAAAGTAACACCTGGCAAGATAAATTATCCACAATATCATTAACTACAAGTAAAAATAAAAGGGGCCCTAAATTTGACCCTTGTGGTACACCGGATTTAGCGACGTAATATTCAGAACGGTAGCTATTGTAAGTTACATACTGCTGACGGTTACATAGATATGACTTAAGAAAATAATAAGGCTCTCATGGATACCAAAATTTCGGATTTTATGTAGTAAAATGGCATGGTCTAATTTATCAAAGGCTTTTGTAAAGTCTGTATAGACTACATCTACTTGGCCTACTTTATCCAAAATCTCAGAGACGTGTTGAGTAAATAAAGATAAATTAGCCGTGGTTGATCTATGAGGCATAAAACCATGTTGGTGTTAAGCAATGTGGTGTCTTAATTGTGGAAAAATTTGATTGTATATTATAATTTCAAATAGTTTCGATATAAATTCCACCGTCCGAGTTTACTTTATACAAATATGTCAAAATATTTTCAAAATCATTTTCTCCAAATTTCCTTTCAAATACCCATGTTCTAATTTGTTACTACGATGGAGAACCCCCATTATATTTAATTTTCTTTTTAAAATATTAATTAAAGGAAAATTCTATTTTAAATGTCATGTAATTTATTCTATAAATAAATTAATATTTAATTAAAATTGTCTTTATCTCTTTTCAATATTAAAAAAAATCTGTGATCTTTTGTAAAATAGTTAAATTTTTATAGTCGAGTCACATATATTCGAGTAGTTAAGAACGACGCTCCGCTTTCCGCGTAGCGGATGGTTATGTAAATTGTATAATTTGCTGATGCATATATTTAACAAGTCATTGAGATGGATAAGAGATTTTATTTAAAATTGATCATCTAGTAAAATAAATACTGTTTGGTATTTGTCTTGTCTTATGCTAGCCATTTGAGTGTATATTGAATATGTAAAACTGTCAATATCAATTACAAATAAAAGTAGATATCTTATTGAAAATGTGATTTACAGTGATTTAATTCGTGGTGATTGGTCCCATAATATACTTTCTTTGAAGATACCATTCCCTCGTGACCTGATGTGAACTGGTCTTAAAGGGCTGCAGAATCAGTGGTCGATGAGACACAATTGATAAGTTTTACGTTACACAATAGAGCACAATTTAACTAGCGTCTGTGTCCCCCCTGACATATGTCCCATTGCGCCTCTGTTAGCGTCACTGCATTGCGCTCAGGCTCGAAACGAGAACGAGAATGAGATCGAATCCAGCGAGCTGACAAGTTTTTCACAAAGGAACTTTGTCTTTGGAAATTAGATCTTTACAATGCATACCACTTTTCAAAATACGCGTACCTACAGTATTACATTTCACTAATGAATGAATGGCGAACTAGCAAGTGAAATTAATTTGTAATGAGTTCATTATTTTTGTCAGTAAAGTCGGGTACAATATATTTGTATCACAATTTAAAAATCACACACAGAATTTGTTATTACCAAAAACAACTTAATTCGTTCAAATGAGATTCATTGAGTAAGTTTGCACTAGGCGACACTTTTTGCTCTAACAGGTCTGTGCGTTTATTGCAGCATTGAGTCGTGCTTAAATTTAGTTTATCGGTATCTTTGTCGGTGTAAACAACATTTGCAATGCGTCTAAATGTTATTAACTATTTATATTGTTAATAATAGTATTTTTAGTGTATGTTAAGTGTAAATAATAATGTAACGTTCATTGTTAGTGGTAGTAACAATTAAATAGTGCAATAACAGCCTGAAATTGATGAAGCAGCAGATATTGTAAGTCACTTTATTTGTTACTAATTAGTAATTATTCTGTTTTTGTATATTGTTATATGTGTATTAATAAACGTATATAAATAAATACCTATCCAAAAACTTAATAATATATATATATATATATATATATATATATATATATATATATATATATATATGTATATATAGAATGTCTCACAACTCGCGCCTCAGAGCGAATGAGGAAACACGGGACTGCACTCGGATGTGTAATTTCGAAGAAAAAAAATCTAGCTTAAAAGATGTTCGAGAAAAGACGTCTTAAAATTGACCAATAAAAGACCCACACATTTAACGTGTGTTTGCCGTAATTTTACGTTACTATGGTTTTATACAAATCAAATCTTTTTTAAAATGTGTGTGTCAAATTAAATTTGACAAGGAGAATAAAAAAGGCAAATTCTTACCATGTATTCAGTCGCTGATTACTTAGATATGATTATAATTTTCGGAGAATATGGACGTAACGCCAGAGAGGCAGCACGAGTCTATTCGGAACGTTTTCCGGATAGAAATCTTGACCGGTCAAGTTATGCCAGATCAAATGACAATAATATTTTCGTTTAACACATTTTACACAGCTGCTACAACACGCTGCACTGTACGATATAAATGATGATATCGGATGACACCTTCGCTAACCTAAATTTGTTGACAGAGAAAAGTCAACTCTAAAGTGTCAGAATTACAGTAAGTCAAACAAATTTTGTAACTCACTAGTAGTATTTTTAAGACCTAGCAACCAATTTTATTTTGTAATAATATCATCACACCTCAAGATATCCTTTCGGAATTGCTGGATTAAAAAGTCTTATATATATATATATATATATATATATATATATATATATACATACATATATATATATATATATATATATATATATATATATATATATATATATATCAGTAGTTATATTATTAAATCATATATATAACAGATTAGAACTGCCCAAAAGTAATGGAACGAAAGACTTTTACTATTTGTTACGAGTGGAATGAAATTTGCATTTGTCTCAAACGAATTCGAATTAAATGAATGGCCAAAAATACCATTACTATGGTTTTCGTTCGTTTTCGCGCGAATACAAGTAACGTAGGCAAATACGAATGCTTAAGAAGACAGGCCCAGTTTCGGCTCAAAAACCGACACGAAATCAGGCCGGCTGTAAGCGGGGCCGGGCCAAAGCTTTAAATTGAGCACATTCGGCATTCCTAATTTTGATTTTGATATAAGACCACAAGTTAAAATTTTTCGTGTCACATTTATAAAAAAACTATGCCTCACTAAATCGTTACGCATTGGTTAATATAAAATGTTAATAATGAGACGCTTTTAGTGTAATCGTTTTAAGAAAAAAATACTTTATAATTAGTATTTAACACCTTGTTTACCGAAGAAGTCTGAAAATGTATAAAACTTTTTTAACAAATCTTGTACTATCGTACTGTTGCCCTACGGCTTGTCACCCCAATTTTTTTATTGGATATAAAAGTGTATGACCTCCTTAATATTCAGTTAAAATTTGAAACAGAAACTATTTAAATTATTGTACATAAAGATGATAAATAATGTACTACACTTGCCCTACGGCTTGTCACCCCAATTTTTTTACTGGGTATAAAAGTATATGGCCTCCTTAATATTCAGTTAAAATTTGAAACAAAAACTATTTAAATTAATGTACATAAAGATGAAAAATAACAGAACAGAACAGAAACTATTTAAATACTCATGTAAACACTTAAAAATCAGTTTCGATATTGCGCATGCGTACATAGGTATAACGTTTCTGTCGCTTTGTGTTATTTGTTATTACTAACCTACAAAATAAAGTGACAATTGTGTAGTTTTGGTACGTAGTGGTACAAAGTAGAAAAAATAATTGGAATAATGGCAAAACGAAGAATTTGGAGTAAAGAGGTTCTGTTACTTACATCAGCTAAATGCGCATACGCCGAAACTGTTTTCAAATCAATCTGTAAACCTGTTTTGAAAATTGCATGTAAACAGTTTCGCGTAATTTTAACTGAAAACTGAAACCATTTTTAAAACGGCATGTAAACGTAGTACATATATGACACGAGAAAAATTGATGGCAAAGTAGGAAGTGGTTGCAAATCAACAAATAGTAGTCGATATCAATGCTCGTGTGACAAAACCTTTAAGCAAGTACTTATGGAAACGCTAACGTCAAGAATCCGATTTAAATAACATTACGATACCGCGTTACACAGAAATAAAAGATTTTTAATTATATTACGAAGCAGGACTTTTTTTGAAAAATAAGGTACAAAAAAATCAAAGTAATGAAAACATATCATGACGCCATCTAGTTCCTGCGAAAGTCAGAGTCCTTGAGTTGAAACGACAACGAGTTGCAGACCAAAATGAAAAGGAAAAGTATAATTCCTTTCACTTAACCCTTGTAGTCTGGTCCGCTGTGCTCCTGCCTCTACCGTAGGATTCATTAGGAGTCAAGAGTGCGATAATGAATAATTTAGGGAGCTTTGAA
Organism: Harpalus rubripes; assembly: GCA_963082715.1. Lineage (NCBI taxonomy): Eukaryota > Metazoa > Arthropoda > Insecta > Coleoptera > Carabidae > Harpalus > Harpalus rubripes. The sequence goes on from OY720458.1 coordinate 57,029,045, forward strand.
ATAATTATGAATGGCACTGACGATATACCTACAGCTACACAAAATAGAGGGTCTTTCACTTACACATTCAAATGAAATGTCATATTTATTTTTGCAAATTCAGAATCAAGTTAGCAAAGAGACAAATTTATTATGCTAAGAATTCAATTTACCTACCATATTTTATACTTAGTAAATACCTACGAGAGTAAATTTAGATCACAAATATTTAACAGACTAAAAACAGTAATACGATTAACATATATTTCTAAATAAGGTACAAAAAATTAATAAACTTTTTTTATTTTATTCAAATAAGCAAATATAATAAATCCATCTGTTCGCACTGTTGGTCACAACACCCTATACAGGGTGAGTCTGGGAAGACGCCCCTTCCCTTTAACTTTTTTATTATAAGTAATAGAACAAAATAGCTCATATAAAAGTTTTATTATTTTACATATACTATTTGATGGCAGATGTAGATATTTTTTATAAAGTCAGATTTACAAGATACGACTATCAACTTTTATTTTTCAAATCGCAACCTATAATTATTTTAATAAAATAGAAACCGCCATTTTTTTCTCTTTTCAACGATGTATTACTTTTTATTAATGCATTTGAAAAATTTCGAGAAAAATGACAATTTATAAATATTAGAAATAATTTTTAAACAAATATTATAGGTGGCTATGTGAAAATAAACAAAACGTCGTAACAATGTAAAACAATTAAAGTAATGTCAAAAAGTATACATTTGTTTGTTACTTAATTTAGCTTATTTTGTAAACAAAAAATTTTTTTTGAATTGTTTACGAAAAACGAATTAATTGATATGATTCTAATAATCGGTGAATGGAGACGATAATTTTTTTTTTAATATGATTCTCTCGGAATTATTAGAAGATATTCCATTAAATGTCCGCCAAAATTTAATATTCCAACATGACGGAGCGCCACCACATTATGCCGGTAATGTTCGGAATTATTTAAATAATCATTGGAGGAAACAATGGATAGAACGAGGTGGACCTATTTCATGGCCAGCAAGATCTCCTGATCTTACGCCTATGGATTTTTTTCTTTGGGGATACGTCAAGGATCTTGTCTATCAGAAGATACCTGCAGATGTAGAAGACATGAAAGAGCGTATTCGAAATGCTTTTCAGAATATTTCGCGAAACATGCTGGCAGATGTTCGAGCACATCAAGTTCAACGCTTGATTTTTTGTATTACAGAACATGGTCGTAATTTTGAACATTTGTTTTAAGTTGTTTTTGTTACTAAATTTGTTGTTTTAGTTTGCTAAGTTGTATAGCACTGTTACGTTTTGTTTATTTTCACATAGTCACCTATAATATTTGTTTAAAAATTATTTCTAATATTTCTAAATTATCTCATTTTTCTCAAAAAATTTCAAATAGATTAATAAAAAATAATACATCGTTGAAAAGAGAAAAAATGGCGGTTTCTATTTTATTAAAATAATTATAGGTTGCCATTTGAAAAATAAAAGTTGATAGTCGTATCTTGTAAACCTGACTTTAAAAAATATATATCTACATCTGCCATTAAATAGTATATGTAAAATAATAAAAAATTTATATGAGCCATTTTTTCTATTATTTATAATAAAAAGTTAAAGGGGGGGGGGTCGTCTTCCCAGACTCACCCTGTATAATGTTATTGTCTCAACTTTCAAGTTATTGGTTGATAAGTGTACTACAGAAGAAATGAAATTAAAAAACCCTTCTCTGACATATGTATTTTTATTGAGCAAACTCTCTTAGTGTTGTATTGAGTTGCAATAGTTAGCCCATTTCGTTATTGAATGAAAAAGTAACATCGGTAACCTGTACAAAACAGAACACGTATCATATTTTCCTTTACACTGGTTCGTGTAGTGTGTGGAGCTCTAACGCCAGTGATCACTGAAAGAACGACAACGACGTCAACGACAGTACAAAAGAGACAAGTAATTCGTCACACGTTCTGAAGCAGGACTGCTGTGGCATTGTGCTTGAGCGAGTACAGCACCACCGAGCTAAATGAATGCCACCGCCCAGAATAGATGTATTCACGGTAATCCAGTTAGTGCAATTGCAACTCCGAGTCACCAGGTTCTTTATAAAGATTTCCTATTCGCTATTATGAGAGATACTCCACCGTACGGTAGGTATAACATGATATACAAAAGTGGTGTGCCGGAGCCGGAATGATTCAGAACACTGTTCAGGTATATTTTTTCATGAATGCGTTGTAAAACTATTTTAGAAAAGCATACAGTGTTTTCCCAAATTTCTCTAGATAATCGTAAAAAATTAGTACGTACTGTACACCCAACGAAATGAAAATTAATAAGCATTTATTAAATCATCTTTTGCATAACTCTTTTTATGATTATGGCCAAGGATACGAGTACAGATTATTATACTACCTGCACTCTCGGTTTAAACAGTTATTTATCTGTCATTTGAAATTAAATTGGAAAAGTTGAGCCGAGCCGGACTTACGGCATTAATTTTTTTTTAAATATTTTAATAAAAATATAATTTAAATATTTTAATTTAAAAAGGATCAGAATGATTTAATAACATCTTAGTAAAAAAGAAAACGGTTACTTTACTTCAAGAATTCAAGGATCGCCTTTACAACAATTTTAATTTACAAAGCAGATTGGCACACCCAGTAATGGGTAAAATACCGTCATGATATATTTATTTATTTATTTAATTTAAAATTGAAGTCAGTCAAGAACGAATGCCAAAAAGTTGATTTTTGTTTGTAGCATAATGATATCTTTATCTTATTTTTCAGTAGAAACAGAATATTAGATAGAATAATCAATTATTTTTCATCTTTATGTTCATGAATTTAAATAGTTTCTGTTCTGTTATTTTTTATCTTTATGTACATTAATTTAAATAGTTTCTGTTCTGTTCTGTTATTTTTTATTTTTATGTACATTAATTTAAATAGTTTCTGTTTCAAGTTTTAACTGAATATTAAGGAGGCCATATACTTTTATATCCAGTAAAAAAATTGGGGTGACAAGCCGTAGGGCAACAGTAGTACATTATTTTTCATCTTTATGTAAATGAATTTTAATAGTTTCTGTTCTGTTTTATTTTATGTACATTAATTTAAATAGTTTAAAATTAGTTTTCAATCCAAACCCATGAAATTCAGTTTTGGTTTGAGATAATTCAAAACCGTTTTGACACTGTATACATGGCGTTTTAAAAACTAAAAACGTTTTGAAAACGGTTTGAAAACGGTTTCAAAACTGCATGTAAACTTAGTAATTATGTGATTCATTTGAAGAAACTGGTTTTGGTATTGTTCGGAAACTTTAGTGTCACTCGTCGATTTTCAGTGAATGCGCATGAACATTTAAAAAAAATATTTCCAGATCGAGATCTAGATTTAAATAAATAATCAATCATCACACGTTATACTTATCAGTATCACTTGTAATTTGGAACAAAATAAATAATCAATTAATTCTATTTGTATATAATTTAACCACTGCCGGTTATATTTGAGTCTACATTTTATGCAGGCTGTTAATAGATACGGGTTACAAATTTACAGGGTATGTAGGTGATGCAAAATAGACTAAAATTTAATAATAAACGGAAACGCATCGTTTTTAAGCTCTCTTAAAAGAGTAATTAGTTACCTTAATTTTAGTTGGGTGTGATTTATCACTTTAGTTCTTAATTTTGATTGTCTATAGTCTATATTCAAAATTATATATTGCATCCAAAATCAGGCAGTTTATAATTATAGTCGAATAACGAGAATATTTATTATTTACATTTTGTCTGTCTGTTCATTTATAAATGGTTGAAGTGTTGCGTTGAATAATTTGCGGGTAAACAGGAATGAGGCAATGTTCTGGTAGATTTGAGTGTGTGAAAAGGCCATGGAAAGAAAGAAAGTTAGGTCGTAGCAGTAACAGTAACGGTAGCGTATAACAGTGGTAACGACTAACGACGGAATCGTAATGAAACTAGTGAGGAAGGAGGAAGTGTTCGAAGAAGAAATACGACCGCAATCAAGAGGGCTTTTAATGTGTTAAGAAATTGTCAAAGACACTCTGTATCCTGTTTCAATTCTCCCTTTTCTAGGTACTAAACCGAAATAGTTACAGTCGCCCCATATATGGCAATACTCCAAGCCATTCAATATATTGCCCACAACGAATTGCTCGTCTTAAATAATTAAATATCTTTGGTTCCTCTGCTTGGATTAAGTGTACATACAATGCCCAGAACAAAATATTATAACTCCTTACCTAATATTATAAAACATGTATTAGCATATGGGGTCAGATCAAAAAATAACGAATTTTTTTGAGTTTGAGTAGGCTTTTAGCGAGGAAGCTACGTCGAACAAATTTAACCTTTTTTTCACCTCATCCCAATTTTTTTTACTCAAGTGGCACCTTACATACATACACACGGCATTTTCGCCGCTTATAAGCGACAGTGGTACTCAACAAATCAACCGCCGCTTGTAAATGACAATGGTACTCAACAAATGGGCCCATCCACAATTGTGGATGGCACAGAGCCGGCGAATCCTTTCTACTTTTACGAATGATACAATCATATTTAACAGTAGAATGAAGTCGTGGAAAATGAACCACCACCGACAAAAATGTAGCAAAATTACAGATATTGTAATAGACATTGTTGAATCACTTTAAAGGTAGTTGCTTAGGAATTTCAAACGGCTCATGAAAAAAAAATCGCCATGGTAATGCACCGGCTAACAATTCACTACCCGTTCGTAATATTTTGGCCAAAATCTGCATTGTCGTGATGCTATAGCTACCGTATTCACCAGACATTCATAAAAGCATTATACAGGCTGTAACAGAAATAAGTACATTAAATTTAACCAGTGACACATGTCATCGAGAGCAACAATATTTCTAGGTAACTTTTTTTGTAAACCTTTTAGATATTGTGTTGAAAATTTTCAAGTTTCGTCATAAATTTTATTGCCAGCCTAAAAACACTATAAAATGCGATTTCAAAAAAAAGTTACAAAGAAATATTATTGCTCTCGGTGAGTTCTATTACTGGTTAAATTTAAGTACAGGGTGTAAATTGAAAAATGGAGCATAGGAGTTTAACATGGGAAATCAATTTTTTTTAAATTATTTTATGCAAAAATACGTTAAATAAAAGTTATAGAGATTTAAATGCAGCATCTAAATCATGTGAAACGATTATTTTATCTCTTTATATTAACGTAAAATTTAATTAGAAAATTACAGTTTTTATAAATTATTTGTCTAAGCAGCCATGGATTTATGACAAAAAAAAACAAATGCGTTGTTTTTTGTCTTAAATCCATGGCTGCTTAGACAAAAAGCTCATAAAAAGTGTAACTTTGTAATTAATTTTTACATTTATATGAAGAGATAAAATAATCGTTTTACATGGTTTAGATGCAGTATTTTTCCATAAAATAATTAGGTAACGTTTGCGCAAAGAAAAATTGATTTTCCATGTTAAACGCCTATGTTCCACTTTTAGATTTACACCCTTTACTTATTTCTGTTACAGCTTGTATCTAATGAAGAATACTTTGAAGGAGACAATATTAATATTGATAACCACATTAATATTTTTTGAAGCAAATAAAAATTCTTATTATTTTTTATCAAACCTTGTAGATATTTTCGAACTTTATATTTCAGTATATTTCATTCGAAATGACGTATTGTATGTTATTGTGGGACAATAATTCTCCATATCAAAGTATATTTATTCTTAAATATGTACAAACGCTTTCGACAATAAAATAAAACATAATAAATAAAATTTGGTTATTTGTTATGTACTATAGTTACGGGCCTTATGCTTAGGTTTTATTCCAAAAACTGCACAAATTGTTAAGCACTTCTGTACACATTTAAAATTTGTTTTATTCCTTATGGAAAATTACATAAACCAACCTTTAGCTCAATGTGTTTATTTCAAAATAACAATATAAGAAATGTAGAGAATGGAAAAATCAGTGTATAAATATCGGAGTGAAATATTTGTGGAGAAATTGAATGTTCTTATTTCCCAGTTCCCACCCAAACACTTGTGCAATATTGAAACACACATTGTTCTTTAACATCATAGCAAAGTTTCCCAGTTCAGCTGGAGCTGTAGCGCAACACAAAGAAAGCTGTTTCTTATTTCTCGATTAAAAGCGTTATTTTCATTTGCAACGTTGCATTCAACTGACTTTGGAGTGAACAACAATCAGAGAGACCGCGCAGACCGAAATATGCATTGGAAACTTTGAAGTGTTGCTACTGCCTGCTGCTGCGGCACAAAAACGAACTACAAATATTTTCGATTGGAAATTATGATTGCTTTTACCATTAAATGGACCAGGAGAAGTTGAAATGCGGCGACTTCTACTCGAAAGAACCGGAGCCGGAGAAAGAAGATTGTTAAGCCAATCGGATTGCTGCTCGCAGACTACTGAAAAAAGAATATGCTATTTCAATCCGGCTGCAATCTACGGCTTTAAATTCATTTATAAACAATGAAAATTAAAGTAACATTTAATGAACTATTTTTTTTTTGTATATTTATTTACTATATGCAATTAAGTAAAATCTGTGCAGAGTGTAAGGGAAAGTTTTGGCCAAAATTTTAAGACGTTTTTAAAATAAAACATACAGTTAAAAATTCCTGAATATTTTTTTCTCTGATTAACAATTTCGTAAAAAAATGTTTTACACATACCAAAGATTTTGAGAACTACTAAAAAATGTAAACTACGGTACTTGGCTACAACAGTATACACGATGCAAGGAGGAATTATTACTTCAGCAGTTCTCCAAATTGATGGTAGGTATATCCTGTATATACCTACCATCAATTCGCGCCCCAGACGAAACTGACACTTGCCGACGAAAATAGGTTGCCAACAGTAGAAGAAAATAATTTGCGGCTGCTTGCATAACGGAGTTACAAGACTTTTTAATCCACCAATCCCGGAAGGATATCTTGAGGTGTGATGATATTATTACAAAATAAAACTGGTTGCTAGGTTTTACAAATACTACTAGTGAGTTACATTATTTGTTTGACTTTCTGTAATTTTGACACTTTAGAGTTGACTTTTCACTGTCAACAAATTTAGGTTAGCGAAGGTGTCATCCGAGATCATCATTTATATCGTACAGTGCAACGTGTTGTAGCACCAGTTTCTTTTCCATCTGGCATAACTTGACCGGTCTCATGCGTCCTTGCGATGGCTCTCAATATCACTTTATGATCCACAACGTTCCGAATAGACTCGTGCTGCCTCTCTGGCTTTACGTCCACATTCTCCGAAAATTATAATTATTTCTAAGTAATTAGTGGCTGAATACATGGTAAGAATTTGCCTTTTTTCATTCGCCTTGTCAAATTTAATTTGACACTGACATGTTTCGAAAACTACAGTCGCCCACACATTTTAAAGAAGATTTGATTTCGTATAAAACCATAGTAACGTAAAATTATGGCAAACATACGTTAAAGGTGTAGGTCTCTTATTGGTCAATTTTAAGACGTCTTTTTTTCGAATATCATTTAAGCTAGATTTTTTTTCTTCCAAATTACACATCCGAGTGCAGTCTCGTGTTTCCTCATTAGCTCTTGAGCGCGAGTTGTGAGACAGCCTGTATTACATAAAAAAAATTGAGAAAATCGCAAAATGGTTGAGGAATTTTTTATTGCAATTTTCATTGTGGAACTGTCCTTGAATATTAACCAAAGCATTCCCTAACATCCTGCATAGCTATTTTGCGAACAATTAGTGTAAATTACGGCATTGTCTACGCGTAGATAGCTCTAACTGCGAAAGTGTGATATGTCTATACAAGGTTTTCATTGTTTACATTCTCTACGCATTGTCTATATTTTTATATTTTTTACGTATGTAAACTATCATACTCGTAGATTAGACGCACATCCCTGACTTTGGTATAATTGACATGTTGAATTCTAATTACTCTTTACCCTCTTACGATGTCGCGTAAATTTTATTACTGAAGATGAAAACTTTGCTCTAGAAATACATGGGTATATTTTTTGTTTTCATGTAATGTTAAGGTTAAACGTAATTTTTAAATATATTATTAATTATATTAGCTTTAGACTTAATATTCAATAATGATTTACATTTACTGAATAACTCTGTCTTTGTGAAATCAAGGAGTGTTCTTCGTACGAAACTATGAAGACAGTTAAAGTGTTGAGTGTATTTTTCATTGATGCTGGTCCCGTAGGACTTGTTCGATATCTATATCTGCCCGTAAGATTATCGTAGGGTAACTCTTCCACTACAAACATCAGCGATTTTACGCATGAGACAACCGGAGAATCGAGCAACTTTATTAATTGAAAGACGTAAAAAAGTTTTATCTAAAAGCACGTCCATTATTCGACAGACGCGACGCGACGCAAGGCAGACGTCGTGCTAGGGGCATTGGGCGTCGAGCGTCGGGCGTATAGTGAGCAGCGTTGCTGAACGTCGCGATAACGAATATTCGTGACGCTTCTGTCAGATAGCCGACGATGTCGCATCCAGATCATTGACGTACTTATGGGGTCATTTATAACGGATGTCGGAATTTTATATTACTTTGTTGATTTGATTAAGTCGTTCAAACTTAGAAACTCCACAGATATAGATACTATGTTGACAGTTTGAGTATTGGTGTCATTTATTAAAAGTCCTAATTGGAGACTTCCTAACGATTTGCTACCAATTCATAGTAATGGCTAAATTACTAAATAAAAATTATTGCTGTCGACGAACATAGTCTCGTAAAACCAAAATAACAATATCAATACATTCTGTTTAAACAATATCACTGATATTGATGATAAAAAATAATTGATGATTTAGGTGGTCTGTCACTACTTTCTTCTTAAATAAAGTTTGATTTACGTAACACTTATGCATAATACAGGACAAAATAGGACATTCATTCAATAAAATTCAATTTTAAAAAATAGTATTTATTCGATTTCTTCCCGAGCAGCATTGTTGAGGCCGTGCATGCGGATTTTTTTTACTTTTGACACACATAATGCAGGTATGATGCGCCTGTACTGTACACGAACTGTAAAATGACATATTAAAGTTCTAGGATATTAATGTTTCACTTATTGTTTTATAAATCGTTACAAAATGTTGCTTTAGAGACCAGTATGAGATAAAAGTAATTTATTTGCAGATGTCAGTCTCAGATCTTGATATCTAGTTGAGATTAGTATTTGTTTAACCAGTCTGTTTGTTGTTAATGTATGAAAAAAAAAAACTATATGTAAATTAAATATGTTTAAATCGTATTGAATGAACTATGTATGGTACAAACCCACGAGAGTTAATGCTCGGATTAAACACCGTGGATGAAAATGACAAGATTCAATAGCTGGTTCACACCACTGGACTTGGCCAATATAACCAAGACAATATTATGTTGCGAAACAAACGAAGGAGCGAACGAACGAACGAGCACAAACGAACGAAGACCAGTCAGTTTACGAACTAACTACGTACTAAGCTTTATTGAAACAAAAATAACAAAAACAAATAAGAATCAATTTTAAGAGATGTATGTTATGGCGTATTGAACACAAGCAACCTAAACTACAATCAACCAAATATACAACCAAGTACTATATGGTAGAAATTAGTCAGATCAATTAATAAGTATATGTATAATGTATTTATACTACGACGCCACAACAAAAAAATGCAATCCGACGATGTCGCTCGAAAAAAACATATGCAAACCCACTCTACAGCGAAATACTATTATTAAAAACAAGAATATGAATCAAACCCTAACAACGCGGGTTTCCGTTAGAAGTCAAGTTGTGTAACACGGTTTTACAACTGATCCCTGAGCAACTTTCGGCTGTATAAAATGGCGACGCAATAAGTTTCACGACCCAACAACAAGAACAAAATCAAATAAAGCTTGGTTTATTTGACGTAATTGACAAAACGAATGATAATTCTAACAGTAAATAAAGTACTAGTCGTGGTAGACAAGCAAAGTTAAATTTTAATTACAAAATTACAACTACGACGCGAGACAGCGGGCAACGCGTATGCTTTCTGCGACAGCCAAAACAGATACTGACATTACTGACGCCTACCGATCGAAACGGCAGTCGGTCTGCTTGGGGTGTTTGGAGGGGTTTGCGCGCGCACTTGGGTTTGTAACCAAATTTTTATTTTTACTTAATATAATAGGACATCAAGTTTGTGCTGCCTTCTTCTATGAACTTACAACTGCCTTATCCAATATGTAAAAATGGTTGCTACCTCAAAGGGGTTAACCATTTCAAATTCAGTAATTATTTAAGACCTGTTGGTCTTAAACACAGTCTTCTTCCAATGATGATGATGATGGTGAATTAGGAACTAAAATTAAGTGAAAATATCTATTATTAATTTTAAAAAGTCAAGCGTCAAGAATAATCCAAACAGTTTGATTTGCAACCAATTTGAAACCACGCATGCGCCATCAAGCTCGAACTTCAACCATTAAAAATTTGTTCTATGATCAAACCTTGCAATTTGTACGAATTAACAAACTGAATTCAAAAGCGTATGAGGACGAAATTTAATTATGGCTCATATTGTGCTTTATTTCCCCTTTGTTGTAATAATTATCTTCTAATAAGGAAGGAAGATTTCAAATCATATGTAATAAAAAAAAACTAATTCGTGGTTATTAGAAGTTACATCGTCATCAATAAACAAGAGTTTGTCTAGTTGAGACAGAATGATTCGGTGCTCGAGTGAAGTGGCGTCGTCCTCGAGTGTCTAACTCTAACTCTTGCTCTTGTATTCCTCGACAGACACGGAGTTTCAGTGCCGATAACCCGAGTTTCGTTATAGAAATTATACTTCGCCAAGTATTTCCATTTCAGCAGCAATTAAATCATATTCCCTATATTCACATTCACGTGAACATTGCAAATAGTAATTTGATATTAACGTGTTTTAATGAGAACGAATATATGGATTAAAACGATGATTGCATACAACCAAACCAATCATTATTTGTATTGTCTATGGTACTTGGTTTGGGTGAGAAAACTTTGTTTCGAGAAATATATTTTCGGATGTACGAGGGACACACTAAAGTTGTTAACGATAAAAAAAAAACAGGTAAGCCGTGGAAAACAAATTTGCATTATTGTTTTAAACAATTAGGTACTAAGTTTGCATGCAATTTTGAAATTGTTTTCAAAACGTTTTTTATATGTAGTGTCAAAACAAAATAAACAAAAAGAGGCTCTAAATTTTGGCTAATTATGGAAAATCTGTTACGTATTTGTAATTTATTTTTATTATGTTATTAAAAAAACTTGATATTATGTCTGTAACTTGTTATTTATACTTTAGCGTTAAAAATACACAAAACATGTCTCATGTTTTTACTAATAAGGTCTGTATTTGCAATTCATTTGTAATAAAATTTAAACCCTCGCTCTTAGCAAACATGAAATTAGGTACGTAACTTTTTAAAAATTTTAAATATTTATTGTTTATTTGAAAAATTAATTTCAAAATTAACCAAAAAATCAACAATTTTAGAGCTTTACCACAGATATAAGAACAATGACTACGTTTATCTAGACGTTTGAAGCCGTTTGAATTTAGTAAATCCTTTTTCAATCTTCGAAATAAACGACCGAGATTAATATTTCAAGCCGCTTGAAAATGTCAAGTCAAGCTATATAAAATAACTGGCTTGGACTTACGAAGCGGATTGACTTCTGTCGAAATAAACAGTGAAGATTCAAATAATGTAACTACGCATGCGCACATCCGCAATATGTTGCAGTGTTACTAAATTCATTCAATCATTTGTTCGTGTTTGCATTTTAGCTCATTTTATAAAAGTCGCGGCACAAAACTTAGTAAACTTGTCGAAAAGCGAAATATTTGGAGCGATGAAGAAATAAATGTTTTTTTAATGTTTTTGAAAGAGAAGACAAATAACAACATGACAACTTTTAGATTTTGGGGTTATATATTCAGGATGAAATTAGATCATATACCTCTCCCTGTCTGTCTGCATAATCGAGTATTTAACTATCTTTTTTTAGTCGATACGAATTTAAAGAAGATTGAAAATAACTCAATCCTATTTTCAATCCGCTGAGATAAACCAATAGGATTTTTCAAGTCATAATCTACTTGAAGCCGCTTGAATTATCGAGATAAACGTAGTCAATGATATTGAAAAAATAAAAAGTTACATAAAGATGTGTTCGGTTCGCTACTTTGCGTCTACGGTTTACTGCCGCCTCCATAAAATTCTAGTTCTACTGAAAATTTTCTATAGAAACAAAACGCAACATGTTACAAAAAAAATAAACATGAATATAAATTTTTTGTTGACAATATACCACATATTTCCTTTTAACCATTTTTTAATTATTTAATAAATTTGATACTCCTCGATAATGGATAAAATAAAAGTTACTTTCCCACATATAATGGATGTTGATAAAAATATTTTACTCAACTCGAATAACAATTTACTTTATTTTAACTCGTGGGATGTCTTAGTCGCAAAATAATAAATAATTTTTTAATCTTGTATATTCTAAAATGCAATATTATCATTTTATTCTAGTTGAATGACATTGCTTTGTAGAATATTTGTAATTAGAAAACAAATCGCAGATGAATGAGAACAATAAACAAAACATTAAACAACACATCGCATTCAATGAACAAAATCAAATTAAATATGTTGTGTATAAATAGAGTGCATAGTTTTTGTATATAAATACAGCTATACAAACAAAACCGACTTGTTCCATGAAATTAATCCCCTGAATCGGTAAATCTGCAAATCCGGATTCCTTTCGTCTGTGATAAAAACCGGGTGCTCGTTGATCAGCTTCGGTAGCGGTAGCGGTAACGGCAACGGGAACCGGTAACGGAGTCACCACTGCAATGCACCAGAATTTCACATTTCACTACATTTTCAGCTTCTAAATAAATTTTTCAAGCGCAAGCAAAATATCATGCTTTTAGTAAAAATCAAATCCAATTATAAAACTAAAAATATACAAGGAAAATGCACAAGCTGAATGTTAAGTACTACAAAATTTTTAAAATTATAGCGTCCACTGAATAAGCAAGGTGCTTCTAAACATGGTGCATTTACAAATGAAAATTAGGTTTATGGTTTTTGTTTAGGTTTAAGTAAGTCATTTATAAGTGTAAGTTTAAATTACCTGAACATTAGTTTTGGTATGTACAGACATCTGTGTAAATGCTTCAAAAACAAGATTAAAATATCGGTAGAGCAGTACTCAACAAGACACCTGTGTGCCATGAAACTGTCATTCGCTTGGCATTATTGGTTATATTACAGCAATTAAGTTATGACAGTCTCCATGTTCTTGCATTTGTTTAAAAAGCTGAATCCACCAAGTGGATACTAAATAAAGATGGGTGTATATATTTATATCATTTCAGACTCGTTCTCATTGGTGAAGTTTGTGACGTCAAACTAAAGCATAAACCTAAAGTTTGGACCTCGCAATGTTTAGCTTTATGATTTAGATTTAGAGACCTTAAATTCTGAAGTGTGAATGGAGTCATTACATAATATGCGGCCAAAGTCTATAAATCTAAAGTATAAACCATAAATCTAAACCTAATTTTCATTTATGAATACACCTTAAGGGTACTATTGGACATACTGTTTTAAGCCTATGGCACACTTGTCGATGAGCATCAAGGAGCATCGATGAGCTTATCGATGAAACAACAGTACGCACCCGTCATCGATGAAAAATATGGAGCCGCTATTTTCATCGAAGAGCATCGATGAAACGAACGTATCTCATTTCAGACGTATCTTTTGAATATCATTTTACATTAGCGTGCGTTATCAAACGTCAAAATTGAAAATAAAATGTCACGTGTCACCTAAAAAACAGTGTTTTGAAAATATAACCCGCAAACAGCATGAATACACTAGGGAAATATTAATTTAAAACCGACAGCATAGAAACATTTCACTGGTGTTATTAGCAACTTAATTTTTTACGTCACAGAAAAAATCGCTGTATTGTCATCGATGAAAATGAAAACCATCGATGTCGGGTGCGTACTGTTGTTTCATCGATTAGCTCATTAATGCTCCTTTATGCTCATCGACAACTGTGCCATAGGCATTAGAAATGCAACGAATTTTTTCAATTTTTAATAAAAATTAATTTATTTGCTATAGAACATCAGTTTTGTGATTAGATAATTTATTATTTATTATTAAAATTCATGTCATTATTAATAAGAAATAATTTTCCGAATTTTGGAAAAATTCTTTTTGGTTGAGAATCAGGCCATCGAAAAAATACCCTTTTTTACATTCAATATATGATTTTCATACCTAATTTCTATCGGTACGAAGCACGCAAAATTTTACTCATTGATTCAGATGCATAATTATAAGCTCTACAACTTTTATTTGAAGATGTTTTTCCTAAATAATTAGGGAAGTAGGATATTACAAAAATATGATTTTACATGTTAAAATCGTATGTTTGGAGTTCGAGTCACCACTCTGTATAAAATATACCGATTGGTGTAAGGGTTAACATAAAAATTTAACGTGTGGAATTAGTTTTATGCAATTTTCTGCTATCTGTATATTTTACGGCAAGAAATATTCACTGCAGTTATTTAGAAATAAAAGTTACATACCAAATAATTTCAAAAAGAAATTTAATAATTTCTGTTTATATTCGGTATACGAATATTTTTCTGCAAGAAAATGAACCGAAGTGAGACACTAGAGAAATAAAATTAGTTTTGAAATGACTTGCCTATTGAAAATCTATTGAAAGATGTTTAGGTTATAAATCAAAAATCAGTTTTTCTTTGCGCAAACCGTATCTAATTATTTTGTGCAAAAAAAACATTAAATAAAAGTTATAGAAATTTAAATTCTTCATCCAAATCATGTGAAATGATTATTTTAGCTCTTCATATAAACTTAAAAATATATTATAAATTTACAGTTTTTATGAGCTTTTAGTCTGGACAGCCAAGGATTAACAAATGCGTTATTTTTAACTGTCAATTACAATTAAATTTAGATTACAGTATTTAATTAATACAAAACACAAAAAGGTCAATTGGTTTACTTCTAATTTAAATATATCTGCAATATATGTCATCACTTAACTTTTCAACAACTTGATGTTCTTTAAAATTGTAAAATAGGATCTCAACTATTCCGGCCTTGTGAACTAGCAAATATTTCTTTCTACAATTGAAATATATTTCACAAGCGCAACGCAAATCCAATTACAAAAATAAAATTATAGACGGGCAGGCTTTTGCTCTGGAAACGCACGAGGCGGGTTGTTGTTTTGATTATTTAGAACGCTTGGCTTTAAGAACTGTGTAATTTAATATATCTTGATGTACGGCAATTTATATCAGATCATATTTATGTGTCTGCAGCTAGAAGTTAGGCGCGGAATCTAATTCCCACTTGTAATAACTGGCATCGAGTCGAGAGATTGTGCCATTGTAAGTTGTTCGCATCTCCACTCAAGTCAAAAGTAAGGCAATTAATTATAAGTTGACGGCACATTTTAGCACTGTTCATCTTTTTGCATACGACGATACGGAGAATTGGGCGGATTTGGTTGCTTTGGGTTCGGGCAGAATCCCCTAAGTAACGACTGATCGATAAGTCAAAGGTGCTGTTACTACTCCCCTACAACCATGTACGACATGATCAGGGCCACTCAAACCCTCATTTTATATATATATATATATATATATATATATATATATATATATATATATATATATTATAATAAGCTCTTTTATTTAACTAATAATATTGTACATAAAATATTTATAATGTGAAAGAAAAAAAAACAATTATTAAAAGATTACAAATTTTATGTATTTGGTAAAATGTATGTTTCATTCTGTTTCTTTTATTAGTTAGTGCAATTCTGGACAAAGGCTTCCTCCAGTGCTTTCCAGTTTTCTCTCTCTTTTGCTCTTCTCCACCATGTTGTCCCTGCTGTTTTTTGAATGTCGTCTGCCTTGGCGTCTTCTCTGGTACCGTGATGTCCATTCAGTGGTTAGTTCTTCCCAGTGGGTGTCGTCCATACGTGACAAATGTCCAGCCCATCTCCATTTTAATTTTGCCGAGACAACTTGGGCGTCAATAACTTTTGTTTTTTCTCACAGGTTTATATTGCTTATTTTGTTGATTCTTTTGACATTTGTCATGCTTCTCTCCATTTTCCTATGTGCAATTGCGATCTTATTTTTCTGTGTCTTGGTTAGGGACCATGTTTGGCAACCGTTATACAAGAATCGAATACTTTTTTCTTTATCGATATGTGTAAATCGCTTTTCATTACAAATTTCAAAGACCAGAATTTATTCCAAGCCGTTGTGATAAGTTGCTGTAGTTCTTTGTCATTACGGTTTTTAAAAGAAATTGTTTGACCTAAGTATATGTAATCCAAGGTGTATTCAATTTCTTGGGCTCCTATTACGATATTATTATTGGTATTTTTGGTTCGTTTGTTAAGACCTTTGTTTTGGCTGCATTTATTTGTAGGCCAGCTTTTTTACTTATATATATATATATATATATATATATATATATATATATATATATATATATATATATATATATATATATATATATAACAATGGTTTCATCATTTTATTTTTTCTATAAATTTATTCTTTATAAAAACATTACTTACTCTTGTTCTTATCATCAATAATACAATTTTAAAAAAAACTAATTACTGAAGGAAGCTATAGTTTTATTCTCGAAGAAGACCATTTAATGTCATTTGTTCGAAGAAATAATAAACAAAACTTTATACAAAGTTTACATTTTATTTTGTCCACTATTACTATCTCGAGAACTATAAAAGCTATGAGATCAGTTAAATCATCAAAGAATTACTGTTTTACTAGATTATTGTAATAAGCGTAAAATTAATTATATGTTTCCACCAGTGGTTTACAAACTGATCATATATTTTTTATTTAGCGGTAGAATATTTGCATATTTTGGGAAAAATTTTATGTATGGATTTATATTGGTTTTTTTCATTCTAGCTAAAATAAGTATGCCGTGGAAGATATAAGTGAATATGAATTCAGATTTTAGATTGCTGAATACAATTATAAATTGACAAAATGGAGGACAATTTGAGCAGAATTTGTAAATTTATGTGTTTGTTATTTTTTGTTACAAAATAATTGTTTTTCACATTTATTTGTATCATCCATGGCACATTTATTTTAGCCATACTAAAATAACTGATATAAATCTAAATATCCATTTAAAAGAAATACATAACTGAATAGAAAATAAAATTCTCTATCGAATAAGTAGATTAAAAATATATAGTTCCATTTAAAATAACATAGAATATTTATTTCCGATGCGTCCTATATGTACGTGCGATGCCGATTAGTGAACGCGTACCTTTATAGTTCTCGTGATAGTAATAGTGGACAAAATAAAATGAACATCGTATATAACTAGCATAGTTTTTCGATGAAATTTAGTTTTATTTGTCAACATAGTATACTCATCCTTTTATATCAATACACTTT
Source organism: Harpalus rubripes (assembly GCA_963082715.1). NCBI lineage: Eukaryota > Metazoa > Arthropoda > Insecta > Coleoptera > Carabidae > Harpalus > Harpalus rubripes. Next base: position 57,046,704 of record OY720458.1, read on the forward strand.
TCGGCAATACTCTAACCTCTTTAACCCGTCTAAATAGTAGTTTGCGTTTTACTATTCAAAATAGGCATTTAGGGATGTGATGACCTACTCATTCGATGAAAATCTCTGACTTTCGGTCAATCAATTCAAATTGCAATCCGTGAATTTTGACTATGTAACACATATCCTGCAATAATCTTCTTTCGTAATTCAGACAGTATGTAGAATAGACCACAGAAAAATTCCGTTTTTTTTTGCCAGTTATATTTTGTACTCACTCATGTAAATTATGGAAAACATATTTTGTCATTACAAATGACAAACCTTTACATTTTACATTTTTTTTAAATACAAATATGTCATCATCATTACCGATATCTGCGAACAAAGCAGATTGGTACACCCAGCAATGGGTAATATGCCGTGATGATATATTTATTTTATTTATTTAAAACTAACGTTTGGTGAAAAGTTTTGGGTGTTCTGCATTCTTGTAGAGAATGTAATAGGGAAGCAAGGGGATGCTTGGACACTTGTTCACTCGTTAATTAATGCCAGTGTTCAGTGTCACTGCTCAGTGTTCGGTGTCATACGGCACAAACGTTTGTTACTGCATGTTCGTCGTCATTGTTTTCAACGGTCAATCAAATGTTACACGTTTTATCATTATTAATGCCATATCCGTGTTCAAAACAGAATCATCACCTATTTTTTTAATATGAATTATAGCATTTGTAATGAATTACGTAGTTTACAATGATTTTTTTTAATTTCCGTAGATGACCGTAGGTAATCTACAAATACATACATATATACATAAAATCACGCATTTCCCACTAACATTAACCACAAAAATTAAACATGTGTACTTTATTTCCAAACCTCCCACAATAACAAACAATAGTAATTTGTACATTTGATATTTATCTTAAATAAAAATATTGTAATAAGTTCATTGATTTATAATTATTGTACTGTAAACTGAAAAATTTATTGACAATATTGTTACATATACAATTTATAACATAAAAACTAAAATAACCAAACACAAACACATGTAACATGAATGCATTGGAATCGGAAACATAATGTTAATGCGCTAGCTTAGTAATACAGATAAAATTTAAAAATAAAATATGATAACATATATGCAGTCATAAATGTAATGTATAAGACATATATATATATATATATATATATATATATATATATATATATATATATATATATATATATATATATATATATATATATATATACCGGGTGTCTTAGGTCGACCGACACATGGGCGATTAACATGTAAAATTAGTTAATTGTGAATAGTATCTCCCCAGTGCAAGATATTAAGATGAAATTTTGCATGCTTATCCGGGGATACTATTTCTATGGATTTCAATTCAAATCAGTCAATTTACAAGTGTAATATTAGAATAAATTAAGAAAAATTGTAGAAGTACCATGAATGTTATTCATATCTTGAAAATAATAGTATCTAAGCAACAGCACTGATAGAGTAGTGGTAACGTGCGCGCTCCACAATTTAGAGAGTCGGGTTCGAAGCCAACCGACACCAATATTTATTTTTTAATTTTTTCTTTTCAAAATAATTTTTATTATTAATATGTTTTTAATCTTTTATTAATATTTAATTTAATAAAGTGGATACATTGTACGTAACAAGATTTATTTATTTAAAAAATATTAAATCGTACCTACTAATTACAACATTAAAATTTAAATTTAATTAAATTAATTAATAATTAAAAATAATTAATTTAAATTTTAATTTAAATTAATTTATTTTGAAAAGAAAAAATTAAAAAATAAATATTGGTGTCGGTTGGTTTCGAATCCGACTCTCTAAATTGTGGAGCGCGCACGTTACCCCTACTCTATCAGAGCTGTTGCTTAGATACTATTATTTTCAAAATATGAATAACATTCATGGTACTTCTACAATTTTTCTTAATTTATTCTAATATTACACTTGTAAATTGACTGATTTGAATTGAAATCCATAGAAATAGTATCCCCGGATAAGCATGCAAAATTTCATCTTGTTATCTTGCACTGGGGAGATACTATTCACAATTAACTAATTTTACATGTTAATCGCCCATGTGTCGGTCGGCCTAAGACACCCGGTATATATATATATATATATATATATATATATATATATATATATATATATATATATATATATATATATATATATATATTAATAACGCGCCAAAACTAAACCTGAGGTTTAAAGTAACTAAATACAACTTTAGTGTGAAGCTAGGGAAGACCGAGGCTGACGTTGTGTACATCACATCATTTAATAACCAAGGAAAAACGCGATGTTATTTATTTTTATATTCAATCTCAAAAAACATAAATATAGGCTGTCTTACAACTCGCGCCCCAGACGAAACTGACACTTGCCGACGACAATAGGTTGCCAACAAATAGAAGAAAATAATTTGCGGCTGCTTACATAACGGAATTACAAGACTTTTTAATCCACCAATCCCGGAAGGATATCTTGAGGTGTGATGATATTATTACAAAATAAAACTGGTTGCTAGGTTTTAAAAATACTACTAGTGAGTTACAAAATTTGTTTGACTTACTGTAATTTTGACACTTTAGAGCTGACTTTTCACTATCAACAAATTTAGGTTAGCGAAGGTGTCATCCGAGATCATCATTTATATCGTACAGTGCAACGTGTTGTAGCAGCTGTGTAAAATGTGTTAAACGAAAATATTATTGTCATTTTTAAGTAATCAGCGGCTGAATACATGGTAAGAATTTGCCTTTTTTATTCACCTTATCAAATTTAATTTGACACTGACATTTTTCGAAAACTACAGTCGCCAACACATTTTAAAGAAGATTTGATTTGTATAAAACCCTGGTTACGTATAATTACGGCAAACATACGTTAAAGGTGTAAGTCTCTGATTGGTCAATTTTAAGACGTCTTTTCTCGAATATATTTTAAGCTAGATTTTTTTTCTTCGAAATTACACATCCGATTGCAGTCTCGTGTTTCCTCATTCGCTCTGGGGCGCGAGTTGTGAGACATCCTGTATAAACGTTACTATAAATGATTTAAAATTCATCATACATTTATATGAATAATTGAAGTAAATCAGTATGTATTGCTTGTTATTTTATTGACAATTATAAATAAACAAATTATTAATATTTGTTGTTGCTTAGCGACTTTAAACCACGGCGTGTTTTAATCTTAAAATTTTGTGCGCTTTTCCGTCCGCTGATCAATGATTATGATGCAGTTTTAATAAAAATAATATTCTACGAAGTACTATCTATTCAATGATTTTGGTTGATGAAACGAAACTTTGACTAATCGATGAAAAAATTTATTCGTCAGATAAGTACTTGTGAATTTATTCTTCAATAGTGAAATTGGGCATAAGAGTAGTACATTCTCTTATTAAGAGTATTAAATAATTGTCTGATACCGCGATAAACTTAAGGGTTAAAGTATCACACCTATACAAATATTTTTTATTGGATGAGCTTATTGGGGCACACGGTATAACACAAATAAAAAATTCTAATACAAACGTGAAAAAGCAACAAAACATTAAATAGTATAAATCTGTAGGCTGCAAAACTTATTCATTTACGTTATAATCCTGATGCGAGAAAGTGTTGCACGGTAAAAGGAAAGTTGTTAATCACAGTATGATATTGACATGGTGTTTGCTTTGTAGCGAAGTGCGAAGGGATAACCGTGAACGCATTAATGTGGCCACTAAGCACTAAGCCCTCGACTGGATGAGATGATAATCGTGACTGGTGACGACACAGGACAAGTACTGCTTCGGCCTGACCTCTTAAGATTCTTGAGAGCCTGTATATCACGCTTCGGTACGGATTACTGATTTACTGATTACTCATTCCTGATTTACTCGATTGACCTAAGACTGAGACCTGATATCTATGTCTATATCAGCACACTGTTTGACTTTGTGATAACTTGACCACTCCAACTAACTAGAGCGCAGTGTCCCAAGTATGAATGTTCTGATACCTGATGCAACGAATTCCATGATAAATAGTCTAACTTAAACTATTATAATTACCCCTTAACCTTAAAATTAATTTTAATAAAAACTAAATACGTATTTCGAGAACTAAGTTCTCGTCATCAGTAGTACAATAAGGGAAAGTTAAACAGAGTAGTCAAGATTACTCAACATGTCAACCATGCCAGAGGTCCTAACATTTTCTTCTGGAGACTGTAATAGTTGTTCAAACATTATGAAAATTGGTATACTTATGTAATTTTACTCGTAGAATTTAATGTTGAAGTCGCTAGGGGTGTATCGTTAACTGTTTTTAAAATATGGCCCAAAATCAGAAAATTGATAAAATCCAAAGGGGTACCCCTTACGATTTTTTCAATTTTTAGACTTTTCCTTCTGGAGACTGTAATGGTTGTTCAAACATTATGAAAATTGGTATACTTATGTAATTTTGCTCGTAGAATTTAATGGCGAAGTCGCCAGGAGTGTATCGTTAACCATTTTTGAGATATGGCTGAGAAACGTAAAATTGATAAAATCCAAAGGGGTACCCCTTACGATTTTTTCAATTTTTAGACTTTTCCTTCTGGAGACTGTAATGGTTGTTCAAACATTATGAAAATTGGTATACTTATGTAATTTTGCTCGTAGAATTTAATGGTGCAAGCGGCAGACGCGTATCATTGGCCGTTTTTGAGTTATGGCCCAAAAACGAAAAATTGAAAAAATGGCTAGGGGTACCCCTTATGATTTTTTCAATTTTTAGACTTTTCCTTCTGGAGACTGTAATAGTTGTTCAAACATTATGAAAATTGTAAAACACTAGGGGTGTAGGATCTCAGCTGCGCGCAAAAATTAAGTCAATCAAATCAAGACTCAAATGTACTTTTTAAGTAAAGTATAGGTAGCTACTAGTATTTTGGGAAAAGTACATAGTACTTTTTAATTACTTTTAAAGTATTTTGTAAAGTACTTTTTACGTAATATAAAATTATTTAAAAAATCACCTCTAGATTGTTTTAAGACAGTTATACAAAAAAATGTAATTGTATGGCAGAAATATGGTAATTTCATATAAAATTAAATATTTTCGAATAGAACACTAAGGTTTTATTTCGAAATTATATAGATTAGCTTTGTTAAAATATATCACCACTCTTTTTATATTGCGCGACCACGATAGATGATATAGCAGTTCGTTTGCAATATTAAAACCAATAAATATTTTGTAATTACTGGCCGGATAAGGGTGCTAACCTACATCTACAACAGCAGAAGCTGCAACAGCTGTGAGCTCACTACGCAGCTGTGATGCGTCGTCAGCTGCATCTTGTGTAATTGCATATCGTTCACTTCGTCTACAACTGATTGCATTTAATTACTAACTTCTTTAATCATATAGTGTTGTGGTCTGGAGAAATAGACGAAAGCTAGGAAGCTTAGTTATTTTGCTTTTTATCCATACATGATCATGAATAGTTTGAAAAAAAAAATAAAAGCGTATTCTTGAGATAATTTTGAGTAAAAAGTGTTCTATTCCTTTTGGTTACGGAATTAAAAGGGTTCAAATTATTATAATAGCAGCAGTTTTTTAACAAAATGTAATCAAGATTCCTACTTTTAAAATAAAAGAACAAAATATGGAAACATTAAATATGTATTTTCATTTCTTATAACCAAGTGTTCAAATGTTCAAAATGTATTTCTCGAGCTTCAATCCAAGCTGACATCGACGAATCAGAGAATTATGAATTCTATAAATTGTATTCCGCAACATTAAACATCCATTCGAAAATAATTTTTTAAAAATCAATAAAAGAATGGAAATTTCAGATCAATTTTGCAATCTTCTCGCACTGTTTGTTCTTTTATTTTAAAAGTAGGTATCTTGATTTTTGTTAAAAAATGCTCCTATTTATTAATCTTTGATTCCTTTTATTATAGAGGTTTCAACTACAAGGTCATTAACCTCTAATGCGGTTAATTATTTATAATATCATACATTTGATACTTATTCAATACATGCATATATATGTATGTATGTATATGTATATATATATATATATATATATATATATATATATATATATATATATATATATATATATATATATAATATTTTGATAGATAGTTATATTTATATTTCTTTGTACAAGTTGGTGGTTTTTAGGTAGCTTATTACGTTGTTCATAGTAGTGGGGTCGTCTTTTAAGGCTTCTTTCAGTTGTCCTGAGATGTTGAGTTGTGTTCTTTGGTTGGTGAAAAGGAATGTTCATTATAACATTTTTTTTACTCAAAATGATCTCAAAAATACGCTATTAATTTTTTTACACTAGTGTATAGCATCCGAGGATGATAAATTCAAGTAGCTGTATATATTTTTCACGACAAATCACATAATTGTCGATCGACGGGAATCGAACACGAAACAATAAACAAATACTATCTCGTCCGAGAGCGCAATGATGGCTTTACTTTAGTTGCATTTGATGAATTCAGTTTTTGTGTTGTGGAGCTGTGATCCTAAAGAGACCAAACGTATCTTTTGGAAAAAAGTTTTCTTGAAAAAAAGGATACAGGAACAATGTACTGAACGGTCCTGGCCCCAATACACTACGTTAAAGGGTGCAAACTGATATTTTACACCATTCAAATGCAAATAATGTCAATAAAGACTTTGGTCACGTCACAATAAAGAGTTCAAAAGTAGAGCATCATGTTCATTATGGAATTGTGTACTTCGAAAAAACAGCCTTATACTTCTCAATACGTTTATACTAAACTAATGAACCGAAATTTTGACATTTCTTTTCAAAATTATAAAGAAATCAAAAACGTAATAAAAAGATTAAAAAGAGTTTTGTATGCAATTTTTAATTCCGTTTAACTTTACACTCTACATTTTGCCGGAAAATGAACAGGGGAGCAGAAAATTATACCACCACCCAGTATACCTTCATAATTTAAGTATTTAATAGTTAATTTTAACACATTATAATCGAAACAATTTTTATGCTGGTAAGGATTGGCCTGGTTTGAAGCTAGCCTATATTATAGACATTCGCGGGAGTAAAATATGCAGGAACAAACATTGTTATTTTAATATATTTCTAGTACGGATGGTTTCTGTTTCGGTTTCGGTTACTTTTCAGTTCTAAATTCTAAATATTTAAAGTGTAAATATTGAGGAAATATCCAGTACAAGTCTAATATTTGTCTATGCCTTACTTGTACAAAATTTCCTGTTATTGTTAGTGTTATGATTGTAATAATAAAGATGTAATTCTATTTGTATTATTATTTATTGAACACTAGAAATTATCGTACAGTCGTTTCTGTTTATACATAAACAATTATGTATCTAGCAGAGTTACCAACAGTGAACAATTGTTTTTTTTTTCTCTATAAATATAGAAGCGGGAAATTTAAAACTAAACAAACAATTCTCCCACCTTAATTAACAGGATATACATAACATTATTTCATAAATTTAATCTTATTACGGGTTTCCTTATTCTTGCTGAACGACGTAGTTCTTTGGCTGGACTTGGCGCTGTATTTCTCGTATCTTCCTTTAGCGGAGTCCCAGCTGTTGCCATTTCTTGTCTTGGAAGTTCTCTCTGGTCTACGTCAGGTTCCAATCGGTTATCTTGAGCCTCCTTCTGGTCTTTATCTGGTTCTTGTATGCTTTCCTGCGTGATCCCTCGTTCCACAGATGTTTCAGTTCTTTCTTCTTGTCGTGGTTGTATAGGTTCGTTGCATCGTAACGGAGGATTTTTTTCAATCTCACAGGATCTCAATTGGTCGTAGTGTCGTTTAATTGTATAGCCGTCATCCAATTCGACCAGGTAATGAAGTCGGCCTAGTTTTTCCACTACTTTTCCGTATTTCCATAAGTTTGATCCTACATAATTTCTTGATTGTATTCTTTCTCCCAGTCTGAAATGTTTGGTGAACGGAATGGATGATGATTTATTCTTCTGTGCTTTCGTTGGCTTTAACAAGTCCAATTTAGTTCTAAGCTTTCTTCCGATCATGTTTTCAGCTGGCGTTTTTCCATCTTCGAGTGGAGTCGCTCTGTATCGAAATAATAGTTCACATAGATTTTCATGGAGTGAGCTGTTATTTGCACTCATGCACGTTAATTTCCTTTTTAAAATTTGGCAATATCGCTCCGCCTGCCCATTAGTCGCCGGATGACCAGGAGCAATAAACTGTTGTCGAATACCAAGCCTTTGGCTAAATAATTGGAATTCATCGGATTTAAATATGGTGGCATTATCGCTTACAAGTATCTCTGGAAGTCCGTGGCGGCTGAATATTTCTCTTAAAAGATAGATCGTTGAAGCAGATGTTGGAGAGTTTTTTATAGCAAAAATCTCAGGCCATTTAGATTTGGCATCAACTAAAATTAAAAAATGATGTCCCATGAATGGTCCTGCATAATCTATATGAACTCTTTGCCAGTTTTTTGTAGGAGTGTCCCAGTGATGCAAAGGAGCTTTTTCAGGGTTTCTTTTTATAGCACAACACTGAGGGCAGCTTTTTACAAGTCCTTCTATGTCATGGTTTATGGTTGACCAGTAGCAGTAGTTTCTTGACAGGGCTTTCATCTTAACGATTCCTGAGTGTGATTTATGTAATTCCTTCAATACTGCTGGTTGAAGTTTTCTTGGAATGACAACCCTGGTTCCACGGAATAATATGTCATTTTTAATGGTATATTCAGGGTCATGTAAAGTTCCTGCACGTAATTTCTTGATTACGGAAGCAATTTCTTCATCTCTAGCAGATTCTACAGCAATATCTTTTGCAGTTATTGTTTCCGAGGAAATATGATTAACTACCTGTTCTAAGATACGATTATCTTCATCAATCGCCTTGACATCTACTGGAAGAGGATTTCTTGAGAGATAATCCGCATTTCCATGGTTTTTGGACTCTCGATGCTGTATTACGTAATCAAAACCAGATAGAAATTGTGCATAGCGTAACATTCTTGTTGAAGCTAGGGGTGGTAACTTCTTCTCTGGGTGAAGTAGTGTCATCATCGGTTTATTATCAACAATTAGGGTAAATTTTCTCCCATAAAGATAATCGAAGAATTTTTTACATGCCCAATATACGGCAGTTGCCTCTTTATCGAGCTGACTATGGTTTCTTTCTGTTTCTGTGAGTGATTTGGATATGAAGGCAATAGGTCTTTCCTCACCATTCGGCATTTTATGGGACAGCACTCCACTTAATCCAACAGGACTTGCATCTGTAGCTAGTATTAACGGAAGTTCTGGATTAAATGGTATAAGCACTCTCTTACTTGTAATTTCTGCTTTAGCGCGCTGGAATGCCTTTTCACATTCTGCGGTCCATTTGAATTTAGTGTCCTTTTTTAGTAGTTTGTAAATTGGGTGAAGTATAGTCGATGCATCAGGAATGAATTTCCCATAATACAATACAAGGCCCAAAAACTGTCGAATAGTATCAACGTTTGTTGGTCTGGGAGCTTCTAAGATAGCTTTGATCTTATTTGGAGATTTTTGGAGACCTTCTTTGCTTATAATATGGCCAAGGTAACTTATTTCCTTTTCGAAAAATCTACATTTTGAAATATTTAAATGTACATTACATTTACGGAATTTTTCGAGTGTTTTCATGAGGTTTTCTTTACATTCTTGAAGGGTTTTACCTTTCACGATAACATCGTCAAAATATGCAGCAGTTCCTGGCAGATCTTGTGTGAATTGATCAATAAATTTGTGGAATTCACTGGGAGCGGTCTTTACTCCAAAGAATAAACGCTTTGCTCGGTATGTTCCTCGATGTGTTGAGATTGTCTGAGCAGCAGCACTCTCTTCATCAACTTTAACATGTAAATATGCTTTGTGTATGTCTAAGGTGCAGAATACTACCCCTCCTTGAACTTTTGCAAAAATGTCTTCGATTCTGGGTATTGGATAATGTGAATCGAGTAACTGGGAGTTCAGGGTGACCTTGTAGTCCGCACACAGCCGAACACCACCATTTGATTTTGGTATCACCACCAGAGGTGTACCCCATTCAGAATGGTCTGTCTTTTCTATTATTCCCTGTTCTTCTAATTTATCCAATTCGGTTTCCACGGATTCTTTAAGAGCGTAAGGTACTGGTCGTGGTTTTAGAAATATAGGCTTCGCATTTTCTCGTAATTTGAGTCGACACGTGTGATTTGGAATTTGACCTACCTTTTCTTGAAAAACATCTGCATAGTTATGCAATATTTCTGAGGTTATTTGTTTAACTTTCTCAGGATCTGGTAGTACTTCTTCGGTATGGTGTATGTCATTGACATCTATTTTTAGGTTTCGAATCCAATCTCGACCTATAATTGCAGGTTTCTTCATATCGACCACGTAAATTTTCTCTTCACTGGACTGGTTGTTATACTTGGCCTTGACGTCAGCAACGCCTACTGGATGGAAGATTTGGCCTGTAAATGAACGAAGACAAACATTTGTTTTATGTAATTCGGCATTTAACTTTAGAGACTGAAACTCTTCAAGACCCATTATTGTTAATCTGCTGCCTGTATCGCATTCAAATTTACAATGTTTGTTGTTAAGTTGAACTTTTACCAGGAGTCTGTCGTCGTTTGACATTTCATTTGAATTTATATCGTATATTTGATTCATTGCGAAAGTATCGTCTTCTTGATCTGCATCGTTGGTTTCTTGGAATTCTGGATCCGAGTCAGAAATGTATTTCATGTCGCCTACCTTTGACATTCGCCCTTTTAAACAAACTTTCGTTTTATGCCCCCTTTTATGGCATTTGTCACATTTCAGTTTGTTCTTAATTTGGCAATCTTTCGCGTAATGTGAAGACTCGCCGCATCTTAAACAAATACCTTTCAACCCTAGTTTCTCCAGGTCGACATTTTTCTTCGATTTTAGGTACTTGTTTGCTCTGTAATTTGTATTAGAAACTTGAATTTTATTTACTTGGGTTACGTTGTTTTTGTAAACTTCTCGATTTTCTATTTTTGATGCTTCTATTGCAAGGGCTATTTCTTTAGATTTGTCAAGCGTAATTTCTCCTTGTTGGAGGATTTTCTCCCTAATCTCTGAATCTCTCAGTCCTCGAATGAATTGTACACGTAACATAAGATCAATTACAGATTTATTGCACTTAGCGTCATTACAAGCTGCTTTGAATTCAGCTGTTTTAGCAAACTGTTTGAGTGTAGTGAAATAATCGGTAATAGTTTCCCCTTGTTCCTGCATTCGACTGAGGAATTTGTGTTGTTCTGTTAGAATATTCTTTTTCGGACTTAAATGGTCTTTCATTAAGGTAATAAGCTCTTGATACGTTTTCGAATCAGGTCGATCAGGAGCGGTTAAATTTGACAGGAGTGAAAAATGCTTAGCACCGAGGCAGTTTATGAGGAGAACCACCTTTGCAGAGTTAGTTTCGTCATCATTGCCGGTTAGACCTTTCATTTTGAAAAAGTTTTCCAATCGTTGCATGTAATTTTCGAATGTCTCTTTACTTTCCTCGAAATGTTCGAAGTGTAGTGTATTTCCCTGCAACATACTAGCGATAGATCTTTGTGTTGGCTGAGAAGGTATTTCAGCACCAGGTTGGGCGGTTTGAGTTTGTAGTCGTTCCACCAACTTATTTAATAATTGTGACACAAGTTCGTCAACGTCTGCCATTTTCCTTTTTATCCTCGTCGCCAGTTGTTATGATTGTAATAATAAAGATGTAATTCTATTTGTATTATTATTTATTGAACACTAGAAATTATCGTACAGTCGTTTCTGTTTATACATAAACAATTATGTATCTAGCAGAGTTACCAACAGTGAACAATTGTTTTTTTTTTCTCTATAAATATAGAAGCGGGAAATTTAAAACTAAACATAACAGTTAGCTAACCCCTAATTCAACCAATTGTAATTAAATTTTCAAGCAAAATTTCATCAATTTCAAATCAATTTCGAATGCTGAATAATTTACTAAAAGGTTCAGTTAAAATGTTTCGTTAAGAAAGCCATTATATTTTAATATTCTTAATTGTTTCCTAATTAGTTCAACACTAACTGTCTAATTCTGATTAAAATTCAATGAGAAACAAATTAATTGAGGCGGTTACCGACTGAGCTCAAACAAAGGTAATGGAACTCAAGTTCTAGATCGAATCTATGCAAATTTTCTACATCTGCATAAATTATTACATATAACTTAAAAATGTATGAAACATCATTGTAACTGTAGTCGAAAATACGTATTCTGTTTTACAAGGCTCAAGCTAGAACTATCGACGATAACAAACATGGGTCATTTATCTACATTAATTAACTTTATCATTATTCCCTTTTACTTTTTAAAACCTCTCAACCAAACCTCTTTTGGAATGCTCTCAAACTAAATTCCGGAATATTTAAAAACTGATAAAGCTGTCAAATTATAAATCATGATTCGAATATGCTCTTTGGTCAATTCCATATTTTTAATCACAACGATACTTTAAAAAAATCATTAACTAATTGCTAACAATTTAATTTCAAATGACGTATAAATTAACTATTTTTCTCACGATCACATAAGAAACATTATTTCCACACGATTACCTAAAAATTGACAATATCGTTCCAGTCGGCTTGGTGGCTGAGCGAGTTAGCGCACATCTCGTAACTCGCAGTGATGTCACCCGAACCATGGTCCGTGCGTTCGATTCCCGTCGACCGACAATGTGTGATTTGTCGTAAAAAATAAATACAGCTACTTGTATTTATCACACTCGGATGCTATAAGCTGGCCACTTATACATCTTAAATAATTGTAGCAATGGGTAAAATCCAACCGGCGGTACGGCAGTGGTAAAACACTGCGGCTCGGTGAGCGCGGTTGGAAGGGTAAACGGCGACAGCTGTATTCAAGCCCTAAATAGATAGATAGACAATAATTTCACATTTGTGATAAAGGACTCACAAATAGAACAGTTAGTAGGTAAACTACCACACTTGACTATTCACTTGCGTTTTAGGGTTTACTTTGATTTATTTGACATTTGATTTGAGGTTGGAATCGTTCGAGCATGTGTATATAAGACAGTGAATACGTGCTTAAAGGTGGATTTATGCAGTCTACTGTTTATTTTACTTCTTTTTTTTTCTTGTCGCTTTTACTTTTACTTTAAGTTTGGTACTTTATGCAGCTACTTTAAAGCATTCAAGATACATGTGCAGATGTGATTTTTCTGGCATATAGTCGCAAATGTAAATAGATAAATATATCCTGTTAAAATGGACAAGAATGTAATAATTTGTGCATACAAAAATATTATTACATAGCAAGTAAATATACTAACCAGTTTCATTTAATACAGACGCTATACTTTTACAAACATTCTTTTTTGTGAGGTGGAGCTCATGCACAATTGTGACATTCTTTTACTTTAACGGTCTTAAGTTGAAAGTTGGTCAACTTAAGGTCTTAAAGTAAAATTAAAAGTGTGCACATAAAGCAGTACATATATTAACACACATTTAACTTTTTTAAAGTAAAAGAAAAAGCAAAAAAAAATAGGCTGCATAAATCCACCTTTATACAATTATACATTAAAATTTATTTGTAGAATCAATGTGAATGTTAGTATCATAAAAATGAAATATACAAATGATCGTGAATGTCCATATGGATGACTTTAAAGTCTGTCGTGATGTCTAGATCTGTGCAAGTGTCCGCTGGCAAAACGCTTTGTTTTAGTCTCCTACGTCTTCATCAGTCAGTTGTCAGACGCGTCTTTGTGAGCGAGTTTTTGCGCTATATTTTTTGTTCTGATAATCTGGAACAATCATCTTTAAAATGACAAAAAAACAGCGGGCTTAAGGCTTGCAAATGCGTAAGATGAATACTGGAAACAAAGTTTTCGGTTTTAAACGCCCCAACAAAAAGTTTCAATCGAATTCTACCTTGTAATAAATAAATGTTCACAATTCTTTACTGAAGTTCTTCGAAGACTATATAAAATATAAGTGTATTAAACGCACAAATTTTTACTTCAAACACATATTTCGTATTTCATTTTTAAAATTTTGATTTCTTTTAGAATAAGTATGTACTAAGTTTAATAAAAAATAACGAGAACTGTCATTTGTTTCATAAAGTAATAATTTATTCATCTGCAGAACACTTGCGGAATACACTTAATAGACTGTGGTACCATCCAGTAAAATAAATTACCGTTTTTGAGAGATATGGCTTAAAAACGGAAAATTGAAGAAATCGCAAGGGATACCCCTCACGATTTTTACAATTTTAAGATTTTTCCGTCTGGAGACTGTAATAGTTGTTCAAACATTATGAAAATTGGTATTCTTATGTAATTTTGCTCGTAGAATTTAATGGTGATATCGCTAGCGGTGTATCATTGACCGTTTTTGAGATATGGCCCAAAAACGGAAAATTTAAAATGTCGCAAGGGGTACCCCTTACGATTTTTTAAATTTTTAGACTTTTCCTTCTGGAGACCGTAATAGTTGTTCAAACATTATGAAAATTGGTATACTTATGTAATTTGTTAGGGGTGTGTCAATGACTGTTTTTGATATATGGACCAAAAACGGAAAACCTAAACGATTTTTAGAATCTGTGTTGGGCAAATTTCAAAAAATATTAGACTAACACAGCTAGTTTTAAAACTGGCGGCACTTTTTACCAAATTGTAACTAAATAAAACTTAATATCAAAAATTGCAGTGTGAATAAAATAACAAAATTTGTGTTGTATATATATATATATATATATATATATATATATATATATATATATATATATATATATATATGGGCACCTCCTACTCCATATACCCCTTAGAAAGTCTTGCGGTTAGACTTGTCATTATTATTCGCCACATAGTTCAGTGAGTATTGATGCCGTTACAAACTTTTTAACTACCTGAATTCATTAAGAATCTAAAGCGCGCTGCCTCGTGGCCAGCGGACAAAACACCAGCAGAATCAGAATCAGACAGGCCGAGGCCGGGAGATAGAACCAAGAACCAAGTGAAGACTGAAGGCTCTTGCTGCAGTGCGACCCTACTTTACTTTACCCCAGGCCAAACAGCACAACGCTCTGTCCTTGCCCTCTGCTGCTGATCAGCATTTTATTAACGTATTATACGATAACTCAACTTGGAGAAGATTACAAAGATTCGATAGGGATTTCGAATATGCCATTCATCTTTCATATTTTGTCTGAACTGTTAATAATTTCTCTGTGTGTATATTGGGACCAACAATCTCATCCTCTGTAAAACAACAACAGAAAAATATTTAAATTTTAAATTGTGTAAAAAATAAAACAGCAAGCTATGAAAACAATTTTATTACTTATTTAAAACAAAAAAAAAGTATTTTCGTACATTAGTTTTGATATTTAATATATTAATGTAACAGTGGCAATCAATTATTTATTATATAAACATAGTTCCAATGCGTTACAGTTACACAAATGAAGAAATGGTTTTATATTTGAAGAATGTTAAAGATTTTAGGGCACTTCAACATTTTGGAGAGAGGTATCCTCACTTTTCTTTTCTTTTAAAGTAATAAAATTGCTAGTTCTTCTGAAAAACAATATAAAAATACCGATTTATATCTTATGATCCCTTTTGACTTATTTAAATATGCTTATTAACATTTTGTTGCATCTCTCAAAATAAACGAAATTTTATTGATGCCGGACTTTCGACGATCATCCTGTATTGGCGACTAAAGCTACCGATGGTGGCGCTAGTGTTATAGCATACACGTGCTCTAAAAATGATATTGTGCTATAAGATCGCATACAGAAACATTGTATAACCAACATTCGTTTTGAAGTATACTAACAAATTCATTAAACTTTTTATAAATAGTGTTAGTAATAATTTTGTGTACGTAATTAAATTATAATGACATTCGAAAAAAGTTATCTTAGACTTATTTCTAAGGAAATGTTTACTTATTTGGAGGCAACAAATTCTTCTCGAATTTTTATAGAATGGGGAGAATTGTTGAATCGTGGGTTGTTAGTTTTATGCGGCATTAACGAACATAGTGGTACAGACTAAAAAAAATTGGGCTGTGTTTAAATAAGAGCTCTAACGTCACATCCTCATGAGATTAGAAGAACTTTAAATTTACAATTGATTATTTACAAAATGCTCTTGTATAGCTGGCCATAGTGGCCAGGGTAAACACATTACAGCTGTCCTAATATTTTGTACAAGATAGTAAGATAGTACCATATATTATTCATGGATGTTAAATAAATATGTATTTACTTTACTTAGTTAAGAAAATTAAAATGGAACTACTAATGTCAAATATCTTTCAAATTGTTTTAATTACAAGTGTAAGACATATATTGAATGGTACATATAAAGTGAAAAGTGTATTATTTTACTTATGAACTGGTCAAGAAATAATAGAATACTTTTCATTTTTGTTATCCTTTTATGATTCGTCACTTGTTTTCCAGTTCGTATTTTCCTAATTCAGCCCTCTCTTTTGTCGATAGACTCCATTTTACCAAATTTATTTTGGATGTCACTCTTCCTCTCACCAATTTTTGAGACAGATAATTTCTTACTACCCCGAGAATGACAGCCATAAACGCAGCAATTGACGTTAATATTTTTTCGTTCTTTGCTCATATAGCAAAGTAATTTATATGTACTTCAAAACAAAAAGACAAACAAGAAACCGGCAAGGAATCCAATGCACTATATATATTTACTGTAAATAACAGAATACCTTGTTCAAGAGTTGCAAATATCGTCCGCTTGAAGGATTTACGTTAATTTTAGTCGCCAATACCGTTGAGAACTTTCAAAGCTATCGTGGCGAGAGCACTACAAATATAGTTTTGTGTTATTTGAAAAATGGAAACTAACGTCTCTAGTTACGTGACTATTGAAGTAGGTACTTTTCACAATAAAAAAACCAGGTAATAAGAATTCAAATTTGTCTTATTTCCTCGAGATTCAGCCATTTGTCTTACGTCGAACCCTAAACTAGAGCACGGTAGCGCGGACACCCTTCAGTTAAGAAACTTTACAGGGCCGCGTCTGGGCCAAGCTAATTCGAAACGTGCCTTACATACTGATCTATCGCTGCGCTGCGCTGCTTGCCACCGGGTAATGATACCAAATCATTTCACTACTTACCTCTCATACGCCACGGATTATCCATGCATTTACACTGCATCACTAAAATTTTAACTACCACCGAATAGAAATATGAAGGTGGATACAAACTTAAGCTGTCTGATTGGCATTTTAACAATATTGGAAAATTGTTAACTGCTATAATACTAAAAAATGGCACTGTTTGCATTAGCTGAACAAACCGACGACAAAAATTATTTTGAATTTCAATTGGCACAAAGTGATCCCTGTGGTGCACTCTCCGCGCCAACAATGAGTGCCCGCGAGGTGACGCCTGGTAAGCGACCATACAGTACAAATATGTCATCATCATTACCGATTTCTGCATACAAAGCAGATTAACATACCCAGCAATGGGTAATATGCCGTGATAACATATTTACTTTTAAGTTATTTGCTTTCATTGAAATTTATTGTTTTTTATGTTTTTGGTATCTTGATACATAAAGTTACCATTAAAGTGCATTCACAAATGAAAATTAGGTTTATGGTTTTTGTTTAGGTTTAAGCAAGTCATTCATAAATATAAGTTTAAATTACCTGAAAATTAGTTTTGATATGTACAGACATCTATGTAAATGCTTCAAAAACAAGATTAAAATATCGGTAGAGTAGTACTCAACAAGACACCTATGCGTTGTAAAACTATCAATCGCTTGGCATTATTGGTTATATTTCAGCAATTAAGTTATGACAGTCTCCATGTTCTTCTCGCATTTGTTTAAAAAGCCGAATATACCAAGTGAATACTAAATAAAGATGGGTGTATATATCTATATCATTTCAGACTCGTTCTCATTGGTGAAGTTTGTGACGTCAAACTAAATCATAAACCTAAAGTTTGGACCTTGCAATGTTTAGCTTTATGATTTGGATTTAGAGATCCTTAATTCTGAAGTGTGAATGGAGTCATAACATAATATGCGGCCAATGTCTTTAATTCTAAAGTGTAAACCATAAATCTAAAACTAATTTTCATTTGTGAATACTAAGATATTTCATGAAATAACCGTTCTCTGTAGTTATTAGTATTAATAATAATAATAACAACTCCTATCATCATGGTATTTTACCTACTGGTGCCTGTGCCAGTCTGCTTAGTTCACAGATATCGGTAAAGATGATGACATATTCGAACAATGGGAGTGCTTAACAGGCGTCAACTTACGGGCACTTTTGTGTCATTGAAAATTTGAAATAATTTTGGCATCGCTCAAGATCGAATCCGAGCACTTAGGCACATGACTACAAGACTTCGTTTAAAGTATATTAATATTATTTCATACTTAGCTAGTTACACTATACATTAGCTAGTTATATAAAACATTGTAAAATTTGAATAAGTTAGCAGTCAATTTTATAAATTATAACTAGTAAAGATTAATTTTTAAAAGTAGTAGGTAGCAAAATAAATGAAGTTTAAAAGTGAGAAACAAATAAAATCTTCTTTTATAAACATTTAGTCATATTTTTTAATGAATATTTGGACATATTCGCTTGCAATTTTTGTCCTTTAAGTTAGATTATATACATTTGCTAATGAAAAATAATTGCAATGTATATAAGCGCAATAGCATTATTTGTTTAAATAATTTTAGTGTGGGAAATATTATACATCATTTTATAAAATGAGGTATTCTAATGTATTAAAATTTAAGATAAAAATTATTATAACATTGTGGTTCGTACTAAAAATAACTAAATAATATTTAAAAAAATCAAAATTTATATTTTCTAGCATGAGATTTCTTGTAATTCATTTTGGCGCTAAAAATGTATCACGTTGTTTATGACGTACGAGAGACTGATGACATTTCTAACAAATTTTGTATTTTATAACTGTACCATTAACAAAAAGTAATGTTCCTGCCATTGACACATTATCAACAGTCTTAAGGTGCATTCACAAATTAAAAGTAGGTTTATGGTTTTTGTTTAGGCTTAAGTAAGTCATTTATAAATGTAAGTTTAAATTACCTGAAAATTAGTTTTGATATGTACAGACATCTATGTAAATGCTTCAAAAACAAGATTAAAATATCCGTAGAGCAGTACTCAACAAGACACCTGTGCGCCGTGAAACTATCATTCGCTTGGCATTATTGGTTATATTTCAGCAATTAAGTTATGACAGTCTCCATATGTTCTTCTCGCATTTGTTTAAGTGGATACTAAATAAAGATGGGTATATATATATATATATATATATATATATATATATATATATATATATATATATATATATATATATATATATATATATCATTTCAGATTCGTTCTCATTGGTGAAGTTTGTGACGTCAAACTAAATCATAAACCTAAAGTTTGGACCTTGCAATGTTTAGCTTTATGATTTGGATGTAGAGACCCTAAATTCTGAAGTGTGAATGGAGTCATAAATAATATACGGCCAATATCTTTAAATCTAAAGTATAAACTACAAATCTAAACCTAATTTTTATTTGTGAATGAACCTTTATTCGTGTTAGTTTTATTACATTTTGTGTGTTTACAAGTTTTTTTATTTCTATATTTCTAAATGTCATCACATTATATAAATTCAAATTTTCAATTAATATTTAAAAATTCATATCTCACTTAAATTAAATAAAAAAGGACTACAATTTTATATTTATAATATAAATATGTAAAAGTTACAGAAAATAAAATATTTTTTTATTAGAATACCCCATTGGGTTTACATCCTTATTAAGAATACCAATATTCGTGAAATAAATCAATCAGTGGATTTACTTTTCCGTAGAATATTCCCCCCAAAGGAGCGGTGCGGTATATTAATCTGTATTAAATAATGCGTAAGTGCATCTTGACCGCTGGCTGACTCAGACTCTGGAGACCGCGGCTGGTTGCTTAGGTCTATGTCCATTTGTCCACAAGCAGTCCCAAGAGCATGGAAGCACACTCCACCAGCGTTCAATTGAACTAGCCACTAGCTTGCGGTCACTTCAGAGCAAATATCGAGACGAGGTATTTAAATGATACCGTCATAGGAAGTATTTGCTTATTGTGATTACATGGATTGTATGTACATGACGTCCTTGTCAAACCTAACATTATTCATAGTTTATAGTTATTTGAAGAACACATAGACTAATATCTTCGTTATTATCTAGTAGCCTATGAAAGACACATACACACGTGACTATTAGGATGGTTTTACTCTATCCTTATCCTTTAAGATAGTTTTTCTAAGTGTAACGGAAATATACAGTCCGTTGTTAGTTATTTAGTCTGCATTGACTTAAAATAAATATGTTATCTTTATTTTCTGAAACTTTAACATATTTGTACATATAAATAAAAAAATATACATATAATACACCGGGTTTCTACTTTTTTGTGGACCATAGGATATACAATGGTGTTTTTTTCATTTTGTGGTAAATTCTGTCCTATTAATTTTACAACAAAAGTGTAAATACAAAAAAAATGTTCGGAATTAAAAACTGCATTTAACAATTCCAAAATAATGTTTGCGAAAGAGTGGCAATTTTTTAGCTATTTACAGAGTGCCATGAGCAATAGCATAAAATGTTAAACAGTTGTATTGCTTGAGTTTGGGAGATGACTTCTGTCATAAAGTTTTAATAATTGTTGATTTCATTAGTTTTTATTTATTAGTAATCATGGATACATTTATCATCTCAGAAATAACTCAATGGACCAATATTAACAATTAAATATCTTTTAATAAACTTTTATCTGTCAAAGTCAAAAAATACGACTATTTTAATTGTATATGTTGTCTTGCATGGCACTTTGCAAAAAGATTAAAGACGGATATTTTATTTTACGTTTATCTCATGACAAGAACTTATTATATCAATAAATTCATTTGAGGAAGTTTTTAATTCTGCACAATTTTTTTGTATTTGCATTTTATTTCTAAAATTAGTAGAGCAGAATTTACAGTCAAATGAAAATTTTACCACAAAGTTATATTTTTTAAATGGGACGGCATATATTTTTTAAGCCCATTCGATAATGTATTTTTTCTGCATTCAGCAAGAACGCGCGTATCATCTGGCGTGTAGCCCACGTTTGAACTGATATCATTTCGAATAGCTTTAAATGTATATACGCCGCGCCCGAAACTGGGTTATGGGTTTAGGGTTCAATAATTTGTGTACTTTATGATCTCTTTACTTTTTTTTACTACTTATATTCATTTATTTTATATTGTTGAATACATTTACAAGTTCTTACATTTTTTCACCGTGCCTTAAGCACGCAGGAACTTATATCTTTACGTTACGGTAGGTAAGATCTCTTTTAGTATTTTGTTTAGTACCGTGCTTTTCGTAATTTTGAGGTTAAAAATTACGTGGTGCCCTTATTCCTTTTTTTATAACCATTCCTATGGTTTTCAACCCTGCCCGTCTCCACTGTTTAAAAGCTGGCGGCCTCCCAACAGAACATCCCTGTGGAGTATCCGTGACTCAATTAATCCTATAAGGAAAAGATACGTCACACATGTAATCATTTTATATCCCTACATATAACAATAATTCAATAAAAATTTAAATACATTTTATTTTTCACTCGGCTATATAAAACAATTGAGCTTAAATTAAAAGTAAACAAATGAATAGTGTTAGGGAAACATTATTGGAGGTGCAGTCTTGGTAAAAATGATTATATTAAATTATTATTTATTTAACAATCTTACGTTTCGGTTTCAAATAAACCAACCTCAGGGTTATGTTAATATATAGTTTCCAACTAACCCTGAGGATGGTTTATTAGAAACTGTAACGTCGGATTGTTAAATAAATGATAATTGAATAAAATAATTTTTACCAAGACTGCACCTCTAATAATTTTTCCCTAACATCATATCAAACAGTCAAGAAATACCACCAACTAATTATAAATAGTGTTTTATCTGCAAAAATTGGAATTATTTATTAATATTCATAAATAGCTTACTGAAAAATAACTATAAAAATAAAATTTAATTATATTTCAATTGAATTTTTCTCAATACTTTTGTAATGTAAGGATATGAAATGTTTACATGGTTGAATTTGGAAAAAAAATACTCTATCGAATGGGCCTATAAATATTTATGCCCACTTTTGAAAAATATAACTTGGTGTTGTTAGTTGAGAACTACTGGTTTAAAAAAATGTATAAACAAAAATGTCCTCCTTGGTCTCTTACAACTGGTATATAGTACTTTTTTGTAACTATAATAACAAACAAAATAATGGCGGTGGTAAGTTTCGTTGTTACACCATGTGTATAGGGTAAATACCAGAATAATAAATTTATATCTGTCACTTATTTAATTTAAGTTTACTCGGTTCCCAAATGCATAAATTAAGAAAAAATTACAAAAATACATAATTATATGGTCACGAATTCTCTGCGCAATACATTTCACTAAGATTGAAAAGAAATGTAGAAGGAAATAATCATATTTCATTCTTCTGATTAGTGATTATGGATTTAAATGTAGCCATTTGAATCTACAGTCTGTCATGAAAAGCAGACGGTGAACTCCATGTAATAGATTTAACAAATGGAAAAATTCTGGAACCCTCGGTAAAACGATCTGATGATATACGCATTTATTTTATTTATTCGGTGTTATAAGGGATGTAAGGGCTCGTAGGCGTGTCGAGGAAAGTTAGGAGTAATTTGATACCCGAATCCGGTAAATCCCCAAAAATATTTACGTGCTCATTTTCACCTGTTGCTCATCCTTACTGTTTCAGTTCATACCCTAACGGTCCGAGGTCAGAATATCTATTTAGAACAATATACAAATAAACAATGTGTACATCAAGAAGTCCTTTACTTATATTTTAAAAGTATAATATTTTTTGTTCACTTTTCGCGACTGAAACTAACCCGTTTTAACGACAAACTTGTGAATCCATTATATTCGTATTGTAATTACCGTTAATAATATTTGATGTACTACTTATTATAGGATGCGAATAAAATTCTATACAGGAAAATTTACAACTTCGTGCACATACTTTAAGGTTATATAAAACTGACTAAAATGACTAAAAAAGCTTTATAGACTTAGGTCCGATCTTTAATAGTTTCCGAGATTAAATGAGACTTTTTGTTTACTTTTGAGAGATCATCTTAGATGTATTTTTGTTTAACAAAATTCAAAGTAAAATGCGGCCACCATGGCCAACATTTGATTCTAAAATAATTTATTTACTAATGGAAATTAAGAAAAATGTTTTATATTAAATATTATTATATTTTTATAGTCTATTTACTGGCATAGATAAAATTTTGTTCGATCACTATCTTTGTCTTTGTTTTTAATACAAAATAGCATCTTTCTCGGAAACAGTTGAAGATCAGACTTATGTTGATTAAACCTTTTTACTCAGTTTAGTCAATACTACCGACAGTTTTTTTTTATCAGTGAACGTAGGTGTACGTTATTACAATAGTTACATTTAAAATGATTGGCAGAAATGTAATATCGCGTTTTTTTAAAAAACTGGACATTCATTTCAAAACCATCAAATTGTCATCTTTCAAAATTATGTACAGGTATATAATGAAAGAAAAAATACATATCTTAACATAGTATAAGTCCAATATGAGTAAGACAAATTTCAGATTTATTTGCTATAATTTTAATAAGCGATCCAGTCCAGCAACTAATAAAAAAATCTGTAATAATTAGAGCTACAGGATACGTCAATGGACAGCATTAAAAGAAAATCAGAACAAATTAATTAATATAACATTAAATTATACAGTTAAATAAAAATGACAATACCCTTTCGATAAAAATTATTTCTGAAATTGCAGATGACAGTTTAATGAGTTCGATAACTCCCTATGTCTAGTGTTTTTTTTTTAAATCATTTTAAATGTAACTATAGTAATCACATACGCCCATGTGCACTAATAAAAAAAACTCCCGGTATATGCCCTTAAATTTTGTGCACGATGGTGTGATTCAACCTGTATTAGAAATTATTATAGTAATCTTTATTGTATTCTAAAGTGTACAACTTTATTACAATTGATGATATGGGTGTGAGTCACTTTTCCTTACAATTCTTGTAACCTTGCTAATATTTCGTTGCGTTTGATGGAGATGAGATGATAAAGACGGCACAAACATCCAAGCCCCTGGTGGGAATCGAACCCGCGAACCTCAGGGCCGAGCAATGATGGTCGATTTGAGCCTCAAGCCGCACGACCACCGTGGTATTAGAAATTAACAAATGCTATGTAAAAAATTGTTAATGCTACCTATATTAGAAACTTTAAATTACTAGACGGGTGTTTGGATTTCGAGGGTCTCCATTGGATCTCGGAAACTATAAGAGATACGACTTTGGTTAAATGGGACACGTGGTCGCCTTTGGAGGACCATCCTAATAACTGATTTTGGTCGAAATGATCATAATCAAGAAAAGTGTTTCAAATAAAAACGTTAGATATTTTTATTGTTCATCTAGTAGGTTACGAAAATAATTATTTTCTATTTGTAAATATTTGAGATATAATACACTTATTTATGGAACCCATATTCAATTTTTACCGTAAAAAAATCTTATTTTGTGTTTAGATTGGTATAAAGATAATTGTTTTAATTTTTTCCCCTAAAATCTCAGATTTTTTGATTTATAAAAATAATATATATTTGTGGATATTTTTCGATTGCAAATGTAACTTTTTTTAAATATAATTAACCCTAACACAAGTAAACGCCAAAATTCAAAATTATACTCATTTACAAATTAGGTCCACGACTTACGAAACTTGAGACTTTATGAAAAAAAATGGCTGCTTGACTGAGTTATGAATGAAATTTATTGTTATTATTCCTGTACAACATTTTATTTACTTCCTTAACAGTCATTTCTAACTCCAACATCGTCCAGTGAGAAGCCAAAAACAGATGTGCAAATTTTTTAAAAAATTGTCCAGATTATCAAGGTTTACTGTTTTTAATATTTCTTACCATATACTTTGAAATAGATTATAATTTTACATGCATGATTCCAAATTTGTGAGTACAAGTATTACGATAAATGGTAGAGTGAATTTGACAATGGAAGAAAGTATTAATTTTTATGACACATGTTAACACATTACACGGTTTCGGCTTCGGTTTGTGCTCGGTGACGTTAGCGGTGGCGGGGGCGGCAACGGCAGCTGCGGCTTTGGCGTCGCTGTGGAAAATTGAAAACAGATTGGATGAAATATTCTGTCAGGAAACGCATTCACATATTCGTGCTGCGAAGAGTCGAGTCTGGAATCGGGATTCGGAAAGAGTCACGTATCGAAATGCATGCGTTTCTATTCGCAGGATAATATCCTTTAGGTTTTTAAATAACTGTGTGAGAGGATTTCATTTTGAGTTACAGGATTTTCAGATTGAACAGGAATCTGCGGATTTAGATATTTTAATATTTCCAATTCCAAACTAGGTGATGCGAATGCATCATATTTGTAATACTATTCACTCAAAATATGTTAAAATATCCGCAAATTTTATAATCCAATTCAGCTAAAAGTATCAAAATATATAATATTTTTTCTATTTTTTATTTATTTTACAAGCTTAAAATTAATACCAATATTGTGTATGATCCAAAAAAAATATATATGAGGTTTCATAAAAGAATAATTTTCTTTTGTTTCAAAACATAATAGGTTTGTCCGTTCCGCTATGCTGCATTTTCCGATTTACTAAAAATTATTTTTCTGTTCGATCTATTCGTGTTAAATTATTTAGTTGTTCTTCAGGCTCTACTAAAATAACTATAAAGGATACTCAGTAAAAGTATATTATCCCATTCTCCATTATTTTAATAATTTACTATTGTTATCAAATAAATTTACCTTATTACAAATCATAATTTCACATGACATTAACATTTATTTATTTTACAATTGTATTTCATTTTCTAAAACTGAAACACATATCATCTTCAATGTAGTCTAGAAACTTAAAGTTATCGTGTAAGTTATTAGTAACGAATAAACATTTAAGAACACATCTAGTTTCACTTGAGAACTACACTCCAAACACCTCACTAACTTTCAGGATTTGTAACATACCAAATTAAATATTTGATAAATGTTATTAGGATTCAATTTGGGTTAAATATGTGCACTAATCGAATCTCCACAGCATTACAAATTTAATTAATAAACTATACAATCAACTGTTAAAATATTTCATTTAATACTAAACATGTGGCATTAGTCTAGCAATTAATATAATTGTTTATGCAAACAGTTTTGAGATGCAAGAATTATGTTCTGTATGTCGTGGTATTATCTTTGTTATATACGAAATCGATTAAATTAGACATAAAATGCTTTATTAAGAAACCATTTTAGGGGTATACTTATCATTGTTTTTTTATTAAATTCATAGGTTAAAAATATATTAAAATTAATTGAAATACGCGTGTCTTAATAAAATTTTGAGAACTAAGTTAGGATAATAGCAATAAAAGTAACCAAATTATTATCTTTAATTGTGTTGATTGGTTTTATTACAACAATAATTGTTTCTACAAATTCAAAAGTTTAAAAGAAATCAGCACAGAAAAGTTACACATCGTTGGTAAAATAAAAAAGAGGTGCACTAAAATCTATTATTATTTCACAGAAAAACTGCAAAGCTTAAATTTTCGTCTATATTTAGTAAGCTATTTTATACCAAAGTTCTCGTGATTCCCATTCAGCACACGTTTTTGGGACATATCGATATTATAAATGATAACAACTAACAACAGATAATATGTTACTAATTAACAGAACTTTTTAAATATCGAAAGGTTACAGACAAAGATTTTAATGAAACAGATATACCGTTACTGCATTGGTGCATTTCTAAAACGTGAATACAATGTACAAATGAACAATAATTTTCTTCACATTTTATTTGTTACAGTGCCGCCCAACATTGACGACTCTATGAGCAGTAGCGACGTGATCGTTCGCGAAGGTGCAAACGAGACGCTAACTTGCAAAGCGACCGGCTCGCCTCAGCCCAACGTCAAGTGGAAGAGGGACGATAACACCAAGATTAACATCAACAAGACCCTCTCAGGTACTTCTAGCATATGTTATAGATAGGGAAAAAAGAGGTTAAGGAGACTGGATCAATATCAAATCACCGTTTAATTACATATAATACGAAATCTGTATTCCCCAAAAAAATAAAATAGTATTGGTATATACGAAATAATATGGAATTTTGATTAACACTTTTTTATTTTCTTTTGGGAGACAATGCTCAAATTTTTTATCACTGTTAGTTTTTGAGTTTTGAATCAAAGTTACGATTTTCATATGGACATTGTAATGGAAAGGTACGCAATTAAAAAAACATTTCTTAACTATCCAACGATGTATAATTTATTGATCTTTTTTTGTTTCAAAATGCAACAATTATTAACATCAATGAAAATGACAGATGGTACAACAAGGCAATTATAATTTATAATAACTGTTTCTGGATTTACCTTTGTTGTTTATTATTTATTTACGATTTAATACCTATACAAGTCTTAAAAATTTAAATAGCCTCTTTCACATTATATCCACAAGTCGCCGCTAAAAACTCGGATAATTATTTTATACATGTGAAATAAAAAGTACTTAAGGGATTCCAAATTAAATAGTAGATGTCGTATCCTCAACTATGTATGTTTCCATATTTATATAAATATTATTTTATTTCAGTGTTGGAATGGGAAGGCGAGACTTTGGAACTGACACGTATCAGCCGTCTGGACATGGGCGCGTATCTGTGCATCGCGAGTAACGGCGTACCTCCCACTGTTAGCAAGCGGATCAAAGTCAGCGTGGACTGTGAGTACCATACAATCATCTTGTTCTCTAGATACCCGCTGCGGCTGCGGTCATTTCTCGTTCAACTTGACAACAAAATTCTATTGATACGGAGCCTGGATGCAATGATTACTAGGGTGGATACTTGTATGTGCACAATAGCAAAATTCTTATCATCCGTATGACAGATGCACGAGATATTCTTAATAGGTTGTCCAAATATATCAGCGTTTCTTAACCTTTTCAAGGCGCGACCCAAATTTATCTGTTGTATTAGTTTCGCGACCCACTAGAAAATTATTTAAAAATAAAAAACAAATGTGTTATTATAAACTATAATCTATTTATGAAAATAAGAAAATGAATATATACGAATATTATGACAAGACGAGGGTAAGAGCAATAATAGATAAATAACTTTTTATAAACTTTACTAAATTATAGTTTCAATATTTATATTTTAACTCTGTTTATCTATTTAAGTCAAAATTCAGTTTAGAAATTCATATTGTATTATGATAGTCACGACATTTATTTGTTTATCATAAGTCTGGAAATTATTATGTATACGTGCGTGACTTTGGATGCCATAACCTATGCACCCCGTACCCCTAAGATAATCCTGTCCTGAAGATAGCGTTTTGTTTTTAAAGATAGTCGACATAAGAGTTAACATGTAAGAGTCGTCATTAGATACTCGTGAGAGTTAACATGTAATAGTCTAGATGAGTTCGTCGCGTCGGGCAGGCGTGTTTTGTTTTAGACATGTAGTGTCTTTTAGTTTTGGGGCGACGCCCGCCCGCTGGGTTACAGAATGTAACTTATTAGTTGTGTTAGTTATAATTGTGTTAGTTTAATTATAAATAAAAAGTTATTCAGTGAGTAAATCACCAAGTTGTGTCCATGTCCGTAGTGTTCATCAGTGTAAAGTGCATCAAGTGAATGTGCGTGTTTTTCCTTATCACCAGTCAGTAAGAGTCAGTGTATCATCGTTGGGAGTAAGAAGTATTAGTATTATCATCAGCCTCAGAGACCCCTTCGTGTTACAATATATCACATACCTACCTATTTATAAACAAAATAATATAAATTTGATACCATAATATGGCCAACAATTATTTCAAATAAAACGAACCGTTACAATTTGGTACATGAATTAGATACAGTTTTAGTTTTGTCTGATAGCCAAAATGTCCGAAACTTAAATATTAGGTACATTCCCATATTTGTCCAATTTAACTTTCGAACATGATTCTTCAAAATTGAAAATAAAACATACAAGTAGCTTACAAAAAATACTGTTAATTAATGTGTACCCTGAGTTTGCATACGTTTTGAAAGTTCTTCAAATCGCGACGGTTCTTAAAATTTAGTTTTAGAAGAAAAACCAGTTTCGCACATAGATAGGTAGTAGCAAAAGATAATAATATTTTCAATTATTTATTTCCCCAGATTGTTTTTTTTTAACCAAAATAAACTCAATACCTCGGTAAGGTTATTAGGAGTAACAATTCTGCATTGCAATAGCTATTTGTGTATTAAGAGCGCAAAATGGGACATTGTCGATTGAGAGGTTGTTGCCGCGCGACGCAGGAGCGAGGCATTCTCTCAAAATTGACAACGTCCATTTGCGCTCGAAACACACACAAGATTTTTTCTACAGTCGCCACAATGAGGTCCTCCACCATAACAAAAATTTATTTTTTATTTATTTTTACTTATCGGTATTTTCCATTCTTCTTGAGCTATTGCTTCAATCTAATGTAAGCATTTTATACTTTCGTTTTTGTAAATGAATGCCCTATTTTATTTTCACACCAGTGCGGCATTTTGTTTGGTTATGTAAGTTGGTAATGTGTAACTACAGTGTCATTAATTTCTGACTAAACGTTTTCATTAAGAATGTAGTCAAGTAACATTTCTCAACATTGTATAGTTAGAAATTTGAGGAGCGAGCGTTTTTTCTACTTTGTCGCTCTAGAGCGGCAAAGTGACATTTTGCGTTGACAAAAGAGAGCGCAAATGGCTACTTTGTATATAGACTGTAGAAAAACATATTTAAGTAACATTTTAGTGAAATTATATTATACGTATTAGGAAAATATGATAGGCATTTAGTAATGAAAATTATAAAATTCTGAATAGTTTACGCGACCCACTCAAACCCCTTCGCGACCCAAATTTTGGTCGCGACCCATAGGTTAAGAAACGCTGAAACATATAAATGCTGTGGCAACAAAATTCTATATTTACATTTGTTATAAATGCGATTTAGTTATCATTCAAACTCGGAACGCGTTTTGATTTCAAGTATTTTTTCAAAAGTTTGTGGAGTAGAAGCTAACCCAATGTAAATACGTCTAAATTTCTTAGTGTTAGAAAAACGCTTAGTCATCTTGCCTTCTGTGTTCGCCTTCGACTCACACCATGGCAATAGCAAATAGAAAATCAGTGACGTATTTCTATAACGGAGTCAGCAGTAAATAAAAGTGAGTTGTTCGGCAAATAAACTTCACCACCAACAGTTCGTCAGTTCTATCTGCGCTGCGCTCTTTGTTCTCCCTCAGCCGAACAGCGAACAAGATTGTTTGCTGGATAAAGATGTTACAATTCTTTACTTTTCCTACGTGTCCAAGGCTAAACTCACACGCAAATTATCTCATTAGCTAATTGCACGTTGTTTGTTGAAAAGTAATTAAAAATTAAGAAAAAGGAAAAGTTATAAAATACATAGGGTTCTGATGGAAATAGGTAGAAAAGCATAGTGTTAGGGTAGTTAGGATATAAGTGGTGGTTTAATGTCGGCTGTTAAGTTGTTTTACGTGCCCGAGCGCTGTATTCATCATCGTGGGTTTATACTGCTGGTGCGGGAAACTTTTATTGCTTCTTGAACGCAGAACAGAACGGAAAAACACGGTAACGCAACTCCTCAAGAAACTCTAACTGTAATTGTAAGCTTACGTGCGCTTTTAATTCCTTTCACTTCAAACAATGAAGTGGTTAGAATAATATTACCACCATTTTATTTTGCTCCCCTTTGCACCTAAAATTCCACTGCTTATAAATAATTATCATAGCACCGACGAATAAATGCACTCCAAAACAAAATAACTTTCATCTGAAATGGAATTCTTCAGTTAATTTCTTTATTCAACAGGGATAATATTTCTAAACAAATTTAACCAAAAAACAGGATTTATGGGCGAATTTAATAATTTATTTATGATGAGAAGTAATTACTAATTATATAATTACTTAAGCTTTTACTGCCGGCGTCTATGTGTGTGTGTTAATATAGTAAAAAATTACATTTTTTGACAGATTGACACTAACAAATGTACATTAATAACAGGATACAAGTATTGCATCTTAGCTGAAACTCACGGTGTAACTTTCAGATTAATATAATATGGGATTACTGCTCAATCGAATTAAGACAAATTAGTAAAAAATAGTGAAAGTATATGCTTAATAATGAATATTAGTAAAGAAACAAAATGATATAATTGAAATACTTTGGAAATAAGGGGGCTTTTGTTTTAGCAGCTCGTCACTCATATGAAATCCATATATATTATTTTGATTGGCGACTCAAAGACCACCTATAAATATATAACGAATACAGAGTTAAGGGCGGCGCCTACTAACAATGGAAGTAGAGAAATTCAAATAGCGGAGGCGTGGCTATCAGTCAGTAGTGCAATTCTCAAACCGTTGTTATTTGAATATAAATATTTTGCATTAAACTTAATAATTTAAATACATTTCCAATTATAAATCATGTCGACTTGTACAGTATAATAATATTCATTTATTTTTATAAAAATAATTTAGAAATAGCATATATTTTAAAACATTTAGGTCCACGAAGAAAAAGGTTTGATATAAAAACTTATATACCTGATGTCATATCTATATTTTCAAATTTCGGAGGACTATAACTCGCTTATTAAGAGGAATTATTCACCGGATTTTCACCGACAGTCTTAGTTTTATTTATACGTTCAGATGAAATTATAAAAAAAATGGTGGAATCCCCTATTAAGGAAAGATATCGTACTCTTGATATTGAATTATAATTTTTAAAAATATCTCAGTTTTCCAATTTTATATTTATTTGGTTTGTATTTTGTACTACATTTGTTCGGTATTAGAATAGGTTAGAATAGATTAGATAGCTTAAATTACATTTTTATTTTAAATTATCATTTAGTATAAAACTAGCCTAACCTGTTTACCCCAGGGCTCCGCCGATAGTGTTTTATAATGCCCAATCAAACTGCCCACGCAACATGCCCACCCAAACTGCCCACGCAACTTACCCAAGCAGACTACCCACGCAACATGCCCACCCAAACTGCCCACGCAACATGCCCACCCAAACTACCCACGCAACATGCCCATCCAAACTGCTCACGCAACATGCCCACCCAAACTGCCCACGCAACATGCCCAACAAAACTACAAGTTTCTTTTTGTCAGTTTTGTAAAATCTATTTACAAAATAAAATATAAATAAACATATCTTAGATTAATACACTGACCGGCACAGAAAACAATCCTTGACATTCTCTCTGTACACTGTACACTTTATCCTCCCAGTCTTTCTTGACGTTGATGCTTTTCTACATTTCTAGTCCATTTCGTCGTTTATTAACCTAGAACATTTTCAACAATCTATTTACAAAATAAATTACAAAATAAGAATAAACATATCTTACATTCATAGCGTACCTTACGTCGTTTAATTCTTACATTCTTTTCTTCAATTTAAACCCATTATTTTCTGTAGTTCAAATTTGTCATTAACATATCAAATGTGACAGAAGACAGTATTTATCTTTTTAATTTTATACATGTATTCTTTAATCGATTGTGATACTCTTCTAGTCTTTATCAACGTTTTCGTAGTTTTTATTAACTTCTGACATTTAGTAAAATCTATTTACACAATAAAATCTAAATTAACAATAAATATTACTTAAATTCATGACGTATACCTACCTCGTTTAATTTATATTCTTTTCTTCAATTTTACACAATATGTTTATTTATATTTAGCATTGAAAAGGTCGACAACCCATACGACATTCATAATTTGTCATCGTTGACGTTGATATGCCAAATGTTACACATGACAGTGTATATCGTCTAAATGTTTACATGTAACCTTCGATCGATTGTTTCAATTTACGTTTAATAATTTTTTACCAGCAAACTATGCATTCTACAGAAATTCGTCCCATTAGAAGGGCCCTGAAGCCAATCATTTCCTACAATTTGATACAAATTTCACGAAAATCGGTCGCACCGTTTAAGCTGTAGTCTTGTCTAAAGTTGGGCGATCGTCGTGATTTAAGAAAATATATATATATATATATATATATATATATATATATATATATATATATATAGTGTGAATCTATCCTTTTAGTATTATAGACTAGCGTAACCTCGGCTTCGCCGAGTTTTCCCTAACTGCCCACGCAATTTGCCCACCCAAACTGCCCACGCAATTTGCCCACCCAAACTGCCCACGCAACATGCCCACCCAAACTGCCCACGCAACATGCCCACCCAAACTGCCCACGCAACATGCCCACCCAAACTACCCACGCAACATGCCCACTCAAACTGCCCACGCAACATGCTCACCCAAACTTTATAGATACTGATCGAATAAATAGCAGCCTTCCTTTATATATTTCAGAATAACTTTACATGTGTTATTGATTTTATTACCTACTTGTTTAACTGTTTACGAGATCACTTGTATTGTTTTCTTCTGGCAATGCAGACTTTTCTGGCTGCGGCACAATGTAGGAGAAGGAACCCATCCTTAATTGATTTCGCGAAATACCGACGCAATAATCGTTAACGTATTGATTGAAATTAGCGAGGAGTAATAACGATGGCTCGTTTAATTTGCTACTTGTACCCGGCGACCGCCAGTGACGACCTACGAGAAATCTCAGCTCTAACGATATTGCCTCCCAGATTCACCATTTCACATTTCACCACTATAAAAATTATCACTTCCATTATTTTAGACAAGCACTTTTACATCGATCAGTTTACTTTAATTATTGTTACGTTACATTCGTCGTAATCATTATACACGAGAATTCGTGTTCTAGACGTTTAACATGATATATATATATATATATATATATATATATATATATATATATATATATATATATATATATATATATACCGGGTGTCTTAGGCCGACCGACACATGGGCGATTAACATGTAAAATTAGTTAATTGTGAATAGTATCTCCCCAGTGCAAGATATTAAGATGAAATTTTGCATGCTTATCCGGGGATACTATTTCTATGGATTTCAATTCAAATCAGTCAATTTACAAGTGTAATATTAGAATAAATTAAGAAAAATTGTAGAAGTACCATGAATGTTATTCATATCTTGAAAATAATAGTATCTAAACAACAGCTCTGATAGAGTAGGAGTAACGTTCGCGCTTCGCAATTTAGAAAGTCGGGTTCGAAACCAACCGACAGCAATATTTATTTTTTAATTTTTTCTTTTCAAAATAATTTTTATTGTTAGTATGTTTTTAATGTTTAATTAATATTTAATTTAATAAAAGATTAAAAACATACTAATAATAAAAATTATTTTGAAAAGAAAAAATTAAAAAATAAATATTGCTGTCGGTTGGTTTCGAACCCGACTCTCTAAATTGCGAAGCGCGAACGTTACCCCTACTCTATCAGAGCTGTTGTTTAGATACTATTATTTTCAAGATATGAATAACATTCATGGTACTTCTACAATTTTTCTTAATTTATTCTAATATTACACTTGTAAATTGACTGATTTGAATTGAAATCCATAGAAATAGTATCCCCGGATAAGCATGCAAAATTTCATCTTAATATCTTGCACTGGGGAGATACTATTCACAATTAACTAATTTTACATGTTAATCGCCCATGTGTCGGTCGGCCTAAGACACCCGGTATATATATATATATATATATATATCAGCATAACAAAATAAATGTATTTAATTTTTACATACCTACGTTTATTTTCATTTATAATAAAGGTTAACCAATGAGTTTAATTTCGAAATTTCTAAAATTACATCTTTTGTGACCCAATATTATTAATATGAACATTGCATAAAGTTTTACGGGATAAATATATTACAATATATATATATATATATATATATATATATATATATATATATATATATATATATAATTATAACTTTTGTAGGATTTCAGTGAAAGGGCATGAAAGTAGAGCTCGTTTCTTGATTATTTCATCTAGCTTTCGGATTTATTTAATCCTTCATCAGGATGCTGTAAAATTATACATCAATGTAACAAATAGTAGTTAACATTTAGGTATGCGAACTTACAATAATGTGAAGTTTAGTTATAACATAGCTTTTTTTTACTACGGAGTAAAACTTGTGCTTCCAGCAGACCAAAAAATTGTACCTATATATTTTTATATTTTTCAATGAAGCTATGTTATAACTAAACTTCACATTATTGTAAGTTTGCATACCTAAATGTTAACTACTATTTGTTACAT
Source organism: Harpalus rubripes (assembly GCA_963082715.1). Taxonomy (NCBI): domain Eukaryota; kingdom Metazoa; phylum Arthropoda; class Insecta; order Coleoptera; family Carabidae; genus Harpalus; species Harpalus rubripes. The sequence goes on from OY720458.1 coordinate 57,082,330, forward strand.
TGATGTATAATTTTACAGCATCCTGATGAAGGATTAAATAAATCCGAAAGCTAGATGAAATAATCAAGAAACGAGCTCTACTTTCATGCCCTTTCACTGAAATCCTACAAAAGTTATAATTATAATTAAAACAGTGACGAATGCTCAACACGTATATATATATATATATATATATATATATATATATATATATATATATATATATATATATATATATATATATATATATATATATATATATATATATTGTAATATATGTATCCCGTAAAACTTTATGCAATGTTCATATTAATAATATTGGGTCACAAAAGATGTAATTTTAAAAATTTCGAAACTAAACTCATTGGTTAACCTTTATTATAAATGAAAATAAACGTAGGTATGTAAAAATTAAATACATTTATTTTGTTATGCTTCATTTCCATTAGAATGACATGAGTGATTAGAAAAGTTTTTTGATATTTAGACAAACAATGGCGCTGCTTATAAGCCACATCGGGTTGAACACGGAACGATTACAGTTTACAGTCGACATTCGACGCCGGATTGTTCTCTGATTATTTAATTTCCACCGGCAAATAAATAACGAGTCCTCCAACTGTCGAACAGTTTGCCTGGGGCCGCACATAAAAACCTAAAATATTTATAACGGAGAGTAAACACTGTGACAAAGCAATTATAAACATAACCGCTACTGTTGTTCGCGCTTGCTGTTAGTTCTGCTCGCTTGCTATTTGGAGATATGGTGCAATATCCAACCGGTGTACGCTCAAATAAAACCCGAAACCCGCAGCAAAAACTCGCAAAATGGTCAGTGACGGAGTTGCCAACGCAAAACAGGGGAACAAACAATATACAAATTAACGCACATTATTTTAAGCGCAGGGCTGTACGCATAGGCGCTAGTTGGGGGCCTTTCAAATTTCGAACTCAGCAAATTAGATTTAAATTTATACATATAGTAGATTAAGATGAAGGTAAGTGCTATTTTTTATTTGATTTTAAATCAAGGAAAGAAAGAAAAGAATGCTAGCCGGCGAGATTTGACCACGGTCTCATACACAAGTCTATGAGAATATAACTTAAGAAAAGATTGTATAGACTGGCGGATTAGCAGCCCAGCCGTGGTGTAGTTGATAATGTTGAGATCGTGGGTTCAAATCCCGCCGGCTAGCATTCTTTTCTTTCTTTCCTTGATTTAAATTTATACGTTTAAATAAGTTTGCTATATTTATATTAAATTCAGTTAAATTCAAATAGACAAGTAAGGAAATATAAAAAAAAGTTACTGAAGCCATTACACACCGATATTTTTTTATTTTTGAAGATTAAAACAAAGTATACAAAAGATTTATATTTATTACGAATTACATTTATTATTGAAAATAGTTCCATTTAAACCAAATATTATTTTTTCTACTCCTATGCTTTAATATACCTATTATGTGTTATCTGTCCTTAAATGACACTCATCAATATACAAATTATCATTATGGTACAGATTTTTTTTTCATTTCGATACAGATTATCATTATGATATAGATTTTCTTTTCGATGCAGATTAGCACTATGAAAGAGATTAATTTTCTAACCAATTTATTGGTTTATTGTTCATTTTTTAATTATTATGAATAATAGTCGAAAAAATAGTCTATGCAACTCATTTATAATGACTAATGACTATTGATACATTCGCATGAAGTTTACGATACGCGCCATTCGTTACAGAATATATTATTAACAAAATGTCCAAAAATAATTATTGAAATTAAAATGTCTTTTAAGCATTACTGAGAGTTCGAGTATTAAAATCAAAAATGAAAAAAATAGAGCATTTATAAAACTTTGATTATCCAGTAGTATCTATAAGTATTACTGAATGCTATTGAAATTGAGAATGAACATATAATCCACAAAATAGACAAAACACCGAAAATATGTTGAACAGTAGTTTCACAAGCAAAAAGAAAGTATCACATAAAACAAATATTACAGTATATAAAATGGTGTATTTTACCATACTAAAATTTACAACTATTTTTAATATTTATAGTTTAGACTACAAAAAAAAAAAAATGAAATACCTAATTTATTTAATACTTTTTTATTTTTGCTAAATACAGTTTAAAAATGGATGATAATAGGCGAAAATAAGAGAAGAGAGAGGATGAGGAAGGTCAAAAAACGATGACGAAGAAAGGAGTTAAAATGGAAAAAGCTAAATTTTGTACGAGAAGCAGAAAACGGCCGAAAAATTTGTACAGGAATACTCAAACAATTTTTTTTAATTTAAAGTATACTAACATGTACATAGGTACATTTTTTTGTTGTTGAATTTTACACTTGTTTTCATTTTTTCACTTTCTTTGAAATTTCAGAGAAAATATTTAAATTTGTAGATTAGCACATTTAAGGTGCATTCACAAATGAAAATTAGGTGTAGATTTACGGTTTATACTTTAGATTTAAAGACTTTGGCCGCATATTATGTAATGACTTCATGCACACTTCAGAATTTGGGGTCTCTAAATCCAAATCATATAGCTATACATTGCAAGGTCTAAACTTTAGGTTTATGATTTAGTTTGACGTCACAGAACGATTCTAAAATGATATAGATATATACACCCATCTTTATTTAGTATCCACTTGGTGGATTCGGCTTTTTAAACAAATGCGACAAGAACATGGATACTGTCATAACTTAATTGCTGAAATATAACCAATAATGCAAAGCGAATGACAGTTTCACGGCGCACAGATGTCTTGTTAAGTACTATTCTACCGATATTTTAATCTTATTTTTGAAGCATTTACACAGATGTCTGTACATATCAAAACAAATTTTCAAGTAATTTAAACTTACATTTATGAATGACTTCCTTAAACCTAAACAAAAACCATAAACCTAATTTTCATTTAAGAATGCACCTTAAAGGTATATACTTTGCTAGAATTTTAAAATGGAAACATCGTTATTCTGATTACCCAGCATATTATAGAAATTATTTCTGTTTATTTTTAATAGTTAGAAAACATCCAAAAATATTATAACAAGTAAATTTTTGGGCCGATTAATAATAAATATTTGTTTTGTCATATTCTGCTACCAGAATCAATCACATATAATATAAAACGAAGTCTATGATAGAAATAATTTGTAATGAAATTTTCGCGCACGACACTGGAAAGTATAATAACATGAAATAACGCAACGCAGCACAAAATAACATACGATAATGAATCGAACGGAAATAAAATCGAAACGCTGGACAACTGAATTTGACATTACGTCATTAGGATAATCACAATCGCAAAAATTAACAAGAAAAACCAAAGCACTCGAACACTCAACGCTAGTTGTTTGCACAATGCAGAGTTTTATTACGCAATAATTTTATTCAATTACTCAATTACAGGCATAAAATGTGTTCTCTGCTTTACGAGTGCTCGATTCTGTTTTGTGTTCACAGCTTGATGGTAGGAACAAATTGAGGAGTTGTTGAAAAAAACAACCTTAGGGCATTTTTTTGAATTTGAGATAATCAAAGAAAAAACTTTTTTACCTCCGTACTATTAAAAATTTCTGTTACTTAATTTAACTCAGGATCATGCTTAAATATTAGGGAATTATTTATTGGATGTTAAGTAATAGAAAATTAAACAATGGTTTTTGTAGAAACGCTCAAACTTTAAAATGTAATACCTTATGACAATGCTTTTGTAAATACAGTTTCTTTTGTAAAATAACATACAAAAAATTGTAAGACGTATGTTAATATTTGAATATTACCATAGAAATCGAAGAATAAAAAAAATGATTTTTGAAATATTTAGATATACACTCAGGACGTGTTCACCGTGTTCATTCAATTTTCCATACTTATTTTTTCAGCCTGCCGTAGTATTTATGTAAATTTTATTTTTATTTTATCCCCAGACGTATCTATATAGGCTTGTCATGCAAGATATACCTTTATGGACTCTCATAATAAGACTTTATTTGAAAATAACTGGATTTTATATTATTTCTTCCAAAAATTTATAGTGTAGAAGAAATACGCTACGCAACATTTCGTAGGTAAATGAAATTAACTTTACGTTTGTTTTTATTTCTCCAGCGATTTTAAATTTAAAAAACTAACTTTTTCTCTAATTCTTTTGTTTAGAGAAAAAATACCTTCTCTTTTAGGAATACGTTTATCGTTATGATTTAAACTGAAAATTGAAAACTGTATAAACAGTTATGGTAACCTCACTTCCAGTCAAATGAAAACAAAATGAGTTAAATTTTTTTAATAATATTGGCTGAATAAATTCACTCAATTTTGTTCTTTTGTTGACATTTTCGTGTATAATGTAGAAATAACAAAAGAAAGTTTTTTTACGTATTTAAAAGACATAGACAGAGTGGTATTTACAGAATAATTTAAACACAGCAAACAAAGGCAGTAAAGTGCATTTAGGGAAAAATTACATCAAGAATTTGCTTTACTACTGAAATACTCAAAAGCAAAAATAATATTTTAATAATAAAAAATAATCACTTTGGTTGAACAAGTAATGTAATACACTTTGTTGTCATCATAATCAAAATTTTACTTTTCATTTGCTGGTACTGATTTTCACTTATGAAGAATAATTGCTTCTTCAATCAAAAGTCATAAGTAAAATATATTATAAAATCATCATGATTCAAAATGTCATCATTATCGATATCTGCGTACAAAGCAGATTGGCACACCCAGCAATGGGTAATATGCTGTGATGATATATTTATTTTATTTATTTATTCAATAAAAACGTAAAATATTTGAGAAACTTGAAATGTTTTTTTAAAATGTCTCCGCTGTGTCCAGGCCAGACTTGTTTTGACTTAATTAACCCTTTTAAAATTTTATAATTGCCACGTTTTACATTGCGTTAAATTAACTTATTTTAAACTTCGAATGTAAAAATTAAAAGACTTTTCGAAATACTCAAAATCAACGAAGAATAATTTGCGTAGTTAATGAAATGGATTTGTTTTTAAAATTAGTTAAATGCCGATTTATATTTATTTTTTACTTTTGCTGTATATTTTGCAAATAATTAATAAATGCTTAAATTTCTATTTGCATTATAGTCTCGATATACAGCTCAATCAGTCTTAGGTGACAGTCCTCGCTAGTGTGACTAGCATTGTTTTAGCTCTGTCAATCATTTATGTATTATTTTAGAGAAAATACTTCAAATAAAAGATGCGTAGAATTAATTTTTGTACAACTGTTATTTGAAGTTTTTTTTCACTAAAATAATCCATAAACAATTGATAGAGCCTAAAAGAATGCTAGTCACACCAATGAAGACTGTTACGTTAGACTGGTTGGACTGTACATATTTTTAATATGTAATTAAATATATAGGTATTGGTATTTATATGTACAACAATATACACTGCTCAAAACAATTAAAGGGTCAATTTTTTTGTTGATAATTTTTTTTCCTAAATTCAGAATTCATATAGAATTTAATATGCAGTACCTTAAACCTGAGTGTCTGGTCGCAAATCTGGGGAACCGGGTTCGATCCCGACCGACGCCAAATAATTAGAATTTTAAATGGCACAAAATTGACCCCTATACGCTTCACGCCAGCAATGAGTGCCCGTGAGGTAACGCCTGGTAAACGCCAGCACGGTACAAATATGTCATTATCATTACCGATATCTACGAACAAAGCAGATTCAACCAGCAATAGGTAATATGCCGTGATGATATATTTATTTATATATTTATTTACACCTTTAATAACTTTATTATATTCAAATTGCTAACAATACTTACAAATGAACTGAATTGCCCAGAGCATGCAAACTACCAAAAATGAAATGAAAAATGGCAAGCTTCCTTAATTTTTGTTTCTTTTATCTCCTTTATGCCCGGTTATATAAACAAAATTAATCTCTTCAAAATTCGGAATTTTGTATATACACTCACAGGCTCTCGATAACTATAAAAAAAATAGGTGATGCGTTATTTAGAATCTTGGATTATAATTATAATCCTGAATAAAAATTTAATTCGCTTTTATAAAACCGGCCATTAGTGAATTAATTATAGCTCTAATATCGTGTATTACCCGCGTATCTCTGAGTCTGATGTTTCCAACGCTATTCGCGCTCAGAAAAACTCTACTTCAGTTGGGCCTGACAACATTCCCAATTACATTTTTAAGGGTTGTAGTGAATTTTTAATATACCCCTTATTACAAATATTTAATTTGTGTATCAAATTAAACACGTTTCCCGAAAAGTGGAAAACTAGCAAAATTTGCCCACTGTTTAAATCAGGAAACAAAAATGACGTCACAAACTATCGGCCTATATCGTGCCTAAATTCAGCTTCTAAGATTCTTGAGTATATAATTTTCAAACAATTACAACATCAATGTCAAAAACATATTACTAACTGCCAGCATGGCTTTGTTGGTGAACGTTCTACAGTTACTAATTTAATGAACTTTACTCAACATATTTTTGAAAGTTTTGAAAATAAAAACCAAATGGATAGTATTTACACAGACTTTTCAAAAGCCTTCGACTCAGTAAACCATGAAATCCTTTTACATAAATTAAATAATATTGGGTCCTCCAATAATTCAATCACTTTAATTGATTCTTATCTACAAAACAGAGTACAGTTTGTTTTTTGCAATGGCTTTACTTCTTCTAAATTTTTGGCATCATCTGGCGTACCTCAGGGGTCTGTACTCGGCCCCCTTTTATTCATTCTTTTTATAAATGATATTACATCCTACATAACATATTCTCATTGTTTAATGTATGCAGATGATTTAAAAATATTTCGTGAAATTCGTTAGTTTGAAGACTGTGTTTTACTGCAAAAAGATATAAAGTCTATTCATGAATGGTCCGTGAAAAATCAACTGCATTTTAACATTAAAAAATGTCAAATTATCTCTTTTACCAGAAAGCAAAGTATTATATTATACAATTATAATATGAACAATCCTATTTTGCATCGCTCTGACTTAGTTAAAGATCTGGGACTATTACTTGATCCAAAATTAACTATGACTTCTCATATAGATCAAATGATTAATAAATGTTTTAAAATTCTTGGGTTTATATTTCGATCCACATTCGGTTTCAATAATTTATTTTGTTTTATTGTTTTATTTAAATCATTAATTGTTAGCAAGCTTGAATATTGTTGTATAATATGGCATCCTAGTCAAAAGTATTTAATTAATGATATTGAAAGGACACAGAAAAAGTTTCTTAAATATGTTAACTATAAATTAAATCTTTACAATGTTAACGACTATAACTCTTTATTAAAATACTTCTCCATAAATTCCTTGGAAAATCGCCGAAATATGCATCTATTACTATTTTTGTATAAACTTATTAACAATATGATTGATGATGAGTACTTGTTATCTAAAGTAAATTTTTACGTTAACAGTTGTAACACCCGATGTTTCTACACCTTTTTTATACCTTTTTCAAATACGAATTACATGTATAACAATCCTATCAGCAATATGTGAAATAAGCTAATGATGGTTCTACAGTAATCTGACCATCTTTTTTCTTTCTGTTAAGTTTATATATTTTGTTATGTGGTTATATAGTCATACATATATTTTTAACTTGTTCTCACTTTTCTCAATGTGTAAATTATTCTGTAATTGGAATTTCATTCTGTTGAATAATAAAGCTTATTATTGTTAGCATCTTTGGTAACTGCATGGCATGCTGCGGATACGTCTTGTGGAATTCGTTGTCATTCCTCTACCAGAGCGTCTTCGAGTTTCCGTATTGTCACATTTAGGTTAATTCGATTTATGATGCGTTGTCCAACTTGATCCTATTAGTGCTCAATAAGTATTGTAAATGCTGAGAGCTCCATCTTGCACCAATATAAAATTTCCACGTTTATTTGTGGCTACCAGGAGCAAGTGGTTGGAAATGAACACCTATCATTTCATCTACATAGTGCCGTTCCGTATAAGTTCGATTTTATTTCTAATTGACATTCTTAACTGAACCACCTCCAAAAGAAACACGTAACTGCATGTGTTGGCTGTAACACCATATTTCCTTCTCAAACTCCAAACCACAGCAAATTAAATAAAAATTAAGAAAGCATCTTTTAATTAAAAGAATTCTCTCAATGTTAGGTTTAAGAGTGTCGAGGACCGAATGCTCGTATAAAATGACAAGTGTAGTCAGAAAATGAATCAGTTGAATTTTGAAAGTACATCACTGCAACAGCAGTGGCAGTGGAAAGACTCTTCTCTTGTCCTTGTCTCCAAGCGAGCGTCATTTGGCGACGTGTTTGAAAAGAGTCAACTCGAGAGGTGCCAGGCACCTATTTGTGAAGCGTTAAGTTTCTTCGACACTTTTTTTCGCATACGTCTTGAATAATGAGGCCGCTGGGACTGAATACATCTCTGAATGTTGTTTTACTTTCAATTCGATGTAGCAGTTTCCACAATTTTTTACCCCCGAAGTCAGATTAATCTTTTTGGAGAGCTAACAATTTTAACATTTTTAGCGATTGATTTATAAGTTTGTTTTAGGAAAATGTAACCAGCAGATGTAAAATTAAAGCTATGAAACTTGGGATGTCTTTGTTTGAAGTTGACAATACACAATACCTTTTTATATAAATCTCTAAGAAATTGTGTAACTTAGAAACTAGCCTTGTAAATCAATTAATTACATTAGCAATCAATTACAGATTCATTACTTATACACAGAATTAAAAATTTTCGTTTCTAGTATTACTCTAGAAATTTCAATTACCATTATTTGAATTCCTAAAAATTTGAAAAAATATTGAATTTTTATCATTAATTATATATAAATGTTTGTCATACAGCGTAAACACGAGAATCCATGACAGACGTTTAACAGAAGAAAACAGTTTTTTTTTAAATATCTGTCCCGTAAAAAAATATGCTGTGTTTTATATTTAGAAATTTAGAAAATTAAATTCTGAATTTTATATAAATGAATATTGTACTATACGAATATTTCAATAACTGAATGTTGAGTTAACTGTCAAACGAAGTAACAAAAAATATGTATTTGACGATTAATTGACGCACATTTATTGAAATAACGTATAATAATTCTGTTTTAACTGCGTCTTTATTAAGTTTTCTCGGTCGGTAGAGCTGAGTGTAAATTTATTTTTTTTACTAATTTAATACCTATTTTATTCTTTAAAATTGTATGTGTATGTAACCCGATAAAATTTAATGGGCCAGATAATATTTGAAGAAAACTTATCTATGTTCATTTGTATCAAACAGCAAAATTTCAATTATTAAATAAGATAATATTTCTTGTAAATGTAACACGAGAGGGTCTGCTAAGCTGATGACTACTACGACTGACTGGTGGACGCCTCGGATAATTGGCGTCCACGACTTGGTGAGAGATTAACTAACTATGTTTTAATTAATTAACTAAAGTTTTATTTACATGATTATATTATTATTAATTAAACATAGACTAACATGTTACATTCCGTAACCCAGCGGGCAGGTGCTCCAAGACTAAAAAAACACTCTACATGGCGACAACAAAACGTCTGCACGACTCGACGAACTAATCTAGACTCTTTCAAGCGCTATCTTCAGGACAGGATTATCTTAGGGGTACAGGGTGCATAGGCTAGGGCATTCAAAGTCACGCACGCATACATAACAATTTCTAAACTTGATGATCAACACATAAATGTCGTGACTATCATAATACGATAAGAATTTCTAAAGTGAATTTTGACATTTATAATTTAAATAGATAAACAAAGTTAAAATATGATTATTGCAACTAAAATTTAGAAAAGTTTATAAAAAGTTATTTATCTGTTATTACTCTTACCCTCGCCTTGTCATATAAACGTTTAGATTGGATTACCCTTCAGTAACCAATCAATGTTTATTTGAACTTGCTTAAAATTGTTTAATGAATATATGGTTGAAGTATTAACATTCTTTAATAGGACAGCCTATATAAAATTGGTACTTATGTTTAAATTTACAAAAAAAAAATCACTGACTGATTTATTTTCAGAAATTCTCTAAATTATAGTAACATACAAACCAGGTGTAAAACAGTTTTTCTTTGCACAAGAGTGGCCTATTTAATTTCGACAATAATGCTTTAAATAAATAGTACAGGAAATTAAATATTGCATCTAATTAAATAATCACATTTAATTTTCACGTTTTGTAGTCGAGTAAATTGAATTTAAAATTTTATAAAAGTTACCTACATCTTTATAGTGTTGGCCATGGTTTTGAAATAAAATTCCAAGTTAGAAGTTATAAAATATAATTCTCATAAAAATAATACTACTTACAAAACGAAATAGTGAAATGTTATGGTAAATAATTCAGTAAAATCCTTTTTACTTGTAACAGGTATAAATAAAAAATAAAGTAGAAAATAGAATAAATAATTTTTGTGTTCAAATTTTGCATTATATTTAGCTCTGAAAAACTGAATATGTACATGAAACAAACCAGGTATTTAGAATAAAAAGTAGATAACAGATTACAGCCAGAGCCTACATATGCAATTTGCGCTAAAAGCTGCATCTATGACTAAACAGGCAATAATTTATAACAATGGTAGACACACCAACACACGGCCAGTGCCAGTCCAGTCGAACGCGAACAGTCAACGAATAAAGCAGCTATTTTCTCTATGACGATTGGATAAAATTGATGACATTATTCGTCTGTTTATAAATTAATGTCGACATTTAGAGATTATCATGACAATTAGTTTTACACATAAATCACACAGGTTGATTTATTCCCATGTACTGCAATACAGAATACACTGCACTGGCTAATATGTGTACATAGGATATTAATTGCACTTCCGGTACAGTTCCCGTTTCCGGGTAATGACTGGCGGGATATTTGACTGACGTGCCAAGTAGAATTTCAAGAAAAACTCAAGTGTTGTGACAGTATCGGGTTTCCAATCGAGACTAAGGATTTGGTCATATAACACCGGCAATTTCTTCAACCAAAAAACACCACTTGAACGAAAATATTTCAAAATTGATTTTCGTAAAAATATTAATCAAATAGGAAATTGTAGAAAAATGATAATATAATTTATGTAAAAATAGTCGATATTTAGAAAAAATATTTCTAATGAGGGGGGTGGGGTATAATAAAACTTAAGGAAATATTTAACATTAATAAAAATTAAAGAAATACATAAATTAATTAATAAACATACGTTGGTTGTGACATCAAATAACGGTAAAAAATAAAATGTTATTATCTTTGTTTATTGTTCTATTACATTGTTATATATGTATATATGTATATATATATATATATATATATATATATATATATATATATATATATATATATATATATATATACAGGCTGTCTCACAACTCGCGCCCCAGAGCGAATGAGGAAACACGAGACTGCATTCGGATGTGTAATTTCGATGAAAAAAAATCTAGCTTAAAAGATATTCGAGAAAAGACGTCTTAAAATTGACCAATCAGAGACCTACACCTTTAACGTGTGTTTGCCGTAATTTTACGTTACTAGGGTTTTATACAAATCAAATCTTCTTTAAAATGTGTGGGCGACTGTAGTTTTCGAAAAATGTTAGTGTCAAATTAAATTTGACAAGGTGAATAAAAAAAGGCAAATTCTTACCATGTATTCAGCCGCTAATTACTTAGAAATGACAATAATATTTTCGTTTAGCACATTTTACACAGCTGCTACAACACGTTACACTGTACGATATAAATGATGATCTCGGATGACACCTTCGCTAACCTAAATTTGTTGACAGTGAAAAGTCAACCCTAAAGTGTCAAAATTACAGTTAGTCAAATAAATTTTGTAACTCACTAGTCGTATTTTTAAAACCTAGCAACCAGTTTTATTTTGTAATAATATCATCACACCTCAAGATATCCTTCCGGGATTGGTGAATTAAAAAGTCTTGTAACTCCGTTACTCAAGCAGCCTCAAATTATTTTCTTTTATGTTTTGGCAACCTATTGTCGTCGGCAAGTGTCAGTTTCGTCTGGGGCGCGAGTTGTGAGACATTCTGTATATATATATATATATATATATATATATATATATATATATATATATATATATATATATATATATATATATATATATGAATGCTGATATAAAAACGAAAATTAATAATATTTGGGAACTGCATTATAAGAAACAATACAGCAATGTTCATCGCTATAAGAGTCCACAATATTCGATTGCTAAAATTTGAACTACCGAAACTTCAGCAATAACAAGTCAGGTAATACACAGACACACTGCTTGCAACTTCAAAATCGAACATAACCAGGCAAATTAAATTAATCATAAACCAGCCCTGAGCATGTATAGAATTTTGGGAAGATCCCAAAAAAACATGTGAGGATGCGAAGACGAAGTTTAATTATTGAAAAGTTATAATGAATTTGGCGATTAGGGTTTCTACTTTAGTAGTAGCGAAAAGACAAATAGTTTCATTTTCACGTTGAGCAGAAACCATTGTCATACGTGTAGGACAAATCAATAAAAAGTGAAGTGTGTCTGAAGAACTATTAGAAAAAGCAGCACTTGGTTGAATGGCACTAGCTGTCAGCGTTCACATCTCATTTTTTCCCGCAAACAAGTCAACTGGTGCGGCTTTGGCTTTGGCTGCCTTGATCGCATAAAACGACACGTTCTTAAGCACAATGAAAGTTTGAAAACAATGCCAGCGCCTATAATACCGCGCAGCTACATTATCAATTAATCACTTGTTTGTGAGGGTGACGCGATGTCATCGTGACAAACAGATTCACCGAGCTACAGAACGGCAACTGGAACGGCGTACGCGCTGTGGCTGTACTGCTTTAACACCAACAACGACAACGACTCCGTTCTCACTGCCACTGCCTTGTATTACGTTCACGTTAACGTGTACGTTCTAACGCTAACGTTACAATTAGTTATTGATGGTGTGCTGTCGCGACAAAAGGGTTGTTACTTTAAGTGGAACACTTATCCATACATGACGTTTTTACCTTTTCTTTTTACACAACCGGTTTCGCTTTTGTTCATTTCATAATTGTTCACAAATATCTATATTTATATCGCACAATGCGGTATTCTAATAAACTTTCTGAAGCGTTCACGTATTTATACTATAAATCTAAAATTTTTGAGTTAATTTTTATTTAATTCTAGCCAGATATGAAGTTTTAAATATTAATTGAAAATTTAAATTTTTCCGAATGTAACGCTGATGACATTAAAGAAACATATTGAAATAGGAAACTGGTAAACACACAAAATGTAATAAAACTAACACGAACAAGACATCGCGTCAATGGCAGTAAAACTACTCCCTATTAACAATACGTTATATTTACAAAATTTGTTAGAAATGTCATCAGTCACTCGTACGTCACAAACCACGAGATGCCTTTTAGCGCCAAAATAAATTACAAGAAAACATGTTAGAATAATAAATTTTGTTTTGTTTCATTATTCAATTATTGCTTATTATAATCTACAATATTAATTTTACCTTACATTTAACTACATTAAATTTTTTGGATAAAACAATGTTAATCCATTTTTTTTTAATTTGAAATAATCATAATAAAAACTTTCTAGCTTCCTTAATGTTAAAGATTTCTGTAACTAAATTTAACAGGATCATGTTTAAATTATAAATAATTATTTACTGGCTTTGATGAGCATATTAATTAGTAATTTTACAGAACTTTTTTGCAGAAACTTTCATATATATACATATACATATATATATATATATATATATATATATATATATATATATATATATATAACGTTTTTTTTTGTGATCTCGACTGATCAGTTAAGATAATAGTTAAATGGATAACGGTGTAGCAGTCAAGGAGGTGGAATTTTTGAAATCAATACACTATTTTAAGTTATTGCCAAGCTTTCGGAAAATAATTTATTCCTTCATCGGGGCACTATAAACAATATTACAACGATGTTATTTTACAATATTGTACAAACAATGGTTACAACTTTATTATATTTAACTTACTTCATGTTGACGTTAAGATGAAAGCATTACAGCCATGAAAATCAGATCTTCGTTGGAAGGTCGAAATGTACTCATTTTAAATAAATATTTTAAATAATTTTGCAACACAGTTTTGAAATTGTTTTAACAAAACCTACAGAATTTAGTGTTTTTATTTTTTGAGTCGAAAAGGTAAAAATTATTGTTAAAATTGATTAAAAATATACACAAAAAACTTTTTTAAACACCTAAACTTTTTTTACATGTGACTAGAAATAAATATATATATATATATATATATATATATATATATATATATATATATATATATATATATATATATATATATACAGGAGTCTTGGAAATAGGGGGACATGGCTTAACTAAAGATTCCTGGGCCCAAAATAAAACGATTTAACTAACTTACCTATATCCGACAGTGCACCGTTTAGGCAGTATTTTGCTTCAAAGTCCTTCTAAAAAAAAAAATTTTGTTTATAATAACGAAACACTTTGTTCGATTTGAATAAATTGAACCACTAGTGTATGAAACTTGGGTGTCGCGACCATGAATAGACCATAACTTTTCAATGGCAACGCCAATAATGTAAATTTATTGTTTTTCAGAAAGATACATTAAATAGTAAACTTTCGTGTCTCTGCGTAAGTTAGTCAGAAAAAAATAAAATGTAAGTGATTGCGACGTGTAATTTTTAAAATAAATTTTATCTAGCAGTCTTTCCAAATGTCAAACAACTAATTTTTAATGACAGTAACAATTGTTTATGGGTATCAGCCTTAAATAAATAAATATATTACGGCATATTACCCATTAGCAGATGGGCGAATCTGGTTTGTACACAGATTTCGGTAATGATGTGATGATATAAACTTTTGAAATATCTTTTTTAAATACTAACATGCAACTACACACATAATAATAATAATATATATTTTTTCTCATTAATCATTAGAATTTCGGTGGTAATTTTTAATCCTTCTTTACGCCGTTAATTCCTTGTAATGCCTATACGTACAAAAATAAATGAGTATGATTAGAAAAACGTTTTTCATTGTGATATGCGGGTAGTAGGTCAATTAGACGTTACATTCTTCTTCTACGCCTTTATCCATATTACCATTACTCAACAAAATGTGCTATTCCCAAATGTTACAAGTCTATCTCAGCTTTATTAGATTACGAACTATAAACATTTCAATTAAAGACCAGACTACGTCACTATATATTAGGTACTTAACTTACCTATCATATTTGTCATATTTATTATCAGTATTTTCACAAATTTAAATTAACAAATTATAAAATTAAAAAACTATTGGTTTACTTATAGTTTTTATATTCTTTTAAAATAAAAATTAAACAAACAATATAACTCATCGATTTCAGTATAATAAACTATATTCAGAGACTGACGTACATAAAATTAAATATTGTAAATATTCTCTAAACTGTAGAAGGATTTGCTCGTTATGACAAGTTCATTTGACATTGACAATTTTGACAACCTATGTTGTATTTTATCTGGAACGATGCAGTATAGTTGCAATAGTAATACAATAATATGTTGCATCTTAGTTGAAACTCACGGTTTATATTTTTTAAATTGTTATAAAAAAGGAATATCTCCTTCCCGCAGCATTCAGTTTAAAATAAAATAATTCGAATATTGATCATTATAATGCGGATATTTCAATTTGAAGTTGAAAATGACGTGAAAATACAGGAACCATTATGTGGTGAGGTCTGCATTTCATAATCCTTCTTGTGCTACAAGGGGCAGCTTAATGCCGTAGCAACCAACCGGACATGCCGCGAAATACTTTCTAAGCAATTCTGCACCAACACTCACGCGTTAAGGCTACATCGCCTCAAACACTTCAACACTTACGTGCTGCTTCATCCCACACTTATCTATTAGGTGGATTAACGAGGAACTTAATTTTGTAACAACAAAACCAAACAAAATTTATTGAGCCTCGGACCTTCATGATTAAGCGATATACTTTTAAGCGCGTGTTGATTATCAGTTTTTTCACAATTATACTAAAATTATCGAATAACTAATACCAGCTCATAAATACATACCGTGAGTATAAAACATGGAATTTGTCATATCCATCGTTACGACTTGACATTTGATTGACAGAAATGTACACTACAAAATAACACAAAATAACGAACTAAAAAAAAACAACTAACAAACAAGTAAACATAAACATACTTTATTCACACAGACTCCCTCAGTGTCATCCAGAAAGTAAACAATAGAAATACAAAACATCAATTAATACAAAAAATCCAAGAAAGTGTAAAAAATGCTAGACGACATTTACAAATCAAAATAAATTTTATGTGGATCCCATCACACGTAAATATGAAGGCAAACGATGAAGTTGACGAAGCAGCGAGAAAAAGTACAACAATGACAGAGATCGAGAATATTAGCATTCCACTTAAAGACCTAAAAGCAGAAATACAAAATCATATCAAGAAGAAATGGACGAACGCTGGAACCAAAAGACCAACAACAAATTAAGAGATATTAAAGACGAAACCAAAAGGTGGCAAGTACCTGAAGAGCGCAAACTGTAAATCGTAATATCAAGACTTAGAATCGAACACACTAAACTCACACACGAGCACATTTTTAAAAAAGCAGGACCCAAAACCTGCGACACCTGTTCCACTACAATGTCCATGAAGCACATCATTGAAGAATGTACCAAATATACAACATACAGACAAAGGCACAAGATCCCGACCACACTGAAAGAAGCACTGGGCAACAACATCGACAACACAAACAATCTCATAAATTTTCTGGCAGAGATAGACATACTAAATCAAATATAAAACACAATTACACAAATACTGCTTGATACAATAATGTAAATATATACATTGTACAAGGATTAGTGACCTAAAGGTGGAAATCCTCAAATTTAAATAAATAAAACATAAACATAATATCATAAAACATATATTTTGAACCAAATTTGGATTATTATTAACATTTTCAAACATTCTTTCACAAAAATTTATTCTTAGTTCCCTGTCGTCCACAATGAACTCCTGGTGGTTTTGAAAATAATATGATTTATAATGCTTCTTTTTAAATAACCTATGAACAGTAGCTTTGCTTACACCAGTAACTTGTGCAATCTCTTGTAATGTTAATCTAAGGTTATTAGGTATTCAAGTCATAATTTCATGTTTTTTCTGTGCATTTAATACATTACAGCCATTTCTCTATAGTCATATACGATTCTTAAAATTGTTGCTCACTTGATGTACGCCTCTCAAGAAAGGATGCGCGGACTTGCCTTAAACTGGGATTAAAATCTGCATAGTACCACTTAATAATTTGCAGAGTAGTAAAGATATGTCAAATTGGTTCTCATTGCTGTCAATCAAATGTTAAGTCGTAACTATGGATATGAGATATGACAAATCCCATGTTTCATGTTAAAAATAAGGCTCAAATTATTTAAAAGTTTTCTCATTCGTATGCCATTTGGTGTATTTGTTATTGTGAAAACATAGGATAGGTCAGGCGAAATGTGTATGTGCGAAGTAGCTTAGAATTGAAATTTAGTGTGGTATACTTTAATATATATATATATATATATATATATATATATATATATATATATATATATATATATATATATATATATATATATATATATATATATATATGTAAATCTATGTAACCTATAGTATTATTCACGTTAGAATGGCACTCTGCAATAATATGTAAGTAGTTCAAATCGCTCTATATTCTGTGATAACACCTACTGGCTTCCAATCAGAATTACTAAAATAAATTCAATAAGTTTGCTAAAATATTTTTTAATAGCACTAACAGAATATCTATTATACAATTTGTAGAGTGTGTTCTCTAGACTCAGATGTAGCAATAATGTATTATTAATTATTATAATAAAAATAATACGACTGAACGGCATTGTCAATCACACCGCCATGTACAATAAAAATTCAGTAAACGCTGATTATGTTTAGTATCAATATCGGATGAAGTTAATATATGTGATTATTTTGAAAAGTAACTGAAAGTAGCGAAGTGTCCCTTATATAGAAAATGTTTTAATAAGAAATTTGAAAATAATGTATGAGTATAATTATTATTATGGTATTTCGTGACAATTTTAAAGTATTTCTAATAAGTCAGCTTTGAACCAGGATCCAGTTATCTTATA
Organism: Harpalus rubripes; assembly: GCA_963082715.1. NCBI lineage: Eukaryota > Metazoa > Arthropoda > Insecta > Coleoptera > Carabidae > Harpalus > Harpalus rubripes. The sequence goes on from OY720458.1 coordinate 57,100,664, forward strand.
TTTATTATACGTGAAAGATGTTACATTTTACTGTTTTGTGAAAAAATAACTAGGGAGAATTTGAGAGTCACTGATTTAATAGTAAATGTAAACGTAGAAATTGTGGCGCACAAGCACTCGCTAAGTTGTAAGCGCGACATTTCATCCCAACGTACCGCTTGTAACGCTGTGCAAACAATTAAATTCCAAATTTTTTGTAAATGTTCCCAAAAGTCCTGAATCAGTATTTTGCTAGTACTGTCGTCCTACGTCGCAATGTTGGCTCAGCAAACTTACCATCTAATGTGAATATGAACTACTTTCATGTGTTTTGCTGTGTGTATTGCCCTTAATGTTCACATAATGAGGTCTATAAATATTTACATAGTCACTCTACATCTGTACACTCAGTAACGGCATCTTGTCAAATGAGCAACAAATATATTTTGATTATCTGAAATATATATTTTTGCAGCTTTATACAGGTGTCCGGATTTCGAACGCCAATATTAGGATCTCGGAAATTACAAAAGTTGCGACTTCGGTTATATATACATCTGGTGCTTTTGTTTTGCAAAAAATTCTCATAGACCACAAGATAATATCGAAAAACTGATTTTGGTGCATATATACTGCATCGTTCCAGATAAAATGTAGTGTTGCCGCAAGACCAAGACCAGTCTTGGTCTTGTCTCGTCTCGTCTTGGTCTTGTCGAGACAAGACCATAATTTTAGTCTCGACTGAAAAGTCGAGACGAGACGAGACCAGTGTCGAGTCTTGTCGAGAAAGTCTTGAAGTCTCGACAAGACTCTCGACTTCAGTTTGTAGGTATTTTTTGGAATATATTTACTAAAAGTGCTTCACAACTCAAGAGTAACGCTATAAATATTGTTTGAGAATTAGTAAAAAGAAGAGAGATATGAATTTTTAAAAATTTATATTTATGTATTTTCGTTGTGTACCTGAAACATTAATTTATGTGAATATAAAAATTTGGATACTTTATTAGAAATTCACAAACTGGGTTAGGCATATTTACCCCTGTGCTAAAATATGAAGCGAAAATTCAAATAAATTGGTCCTGTACTAGAACTATTAACATTTTAAAAAATTCAACACAACGCAAACCTACTTGCGATATTAAGCTACATATTAAAAAATAATTATTGAAATCTATTACTATTTGACTTTGACTTTATAGGCAAAACAGCATTTCTCGATTTTCCCATAAAATCAAAATCAAATACTAATAAATTTCAATAATTATTTTTTAAAAATACAGGTTAATATCGCAAGTAGATTTGTGTTGTGTTGATTTTTTAAAAATGTTAATAGTTCTAGTAGAGGAACAATTTATTTGAATTTTCGCTTCATATTTTAGCACAGGGGTAAATATGCCTCTTAAATAGTAAATATTGCAAAATAAGCATAATACTCCTATTTATGATCTATATACGTAAAGAATAGAATAAATAATTAAACAGTTAAATCGGAGAGATAAACTGACTTGTAGAGACCTGGAGAAAACACATTGTAGGGATGTACGAATTCTTAGAAAACTTAAGAGAAAGCGGATTTTTTGGAGCCTGAGATTACCAAGGTCACTGGAAGAGATGTTGTATAAAAAATATACGTGACTTTAACAATGAAAAAAAATGTTGGGGAAAGGAAAAAACGCATTTTATTTACAACCCTGATTCCTATAAAAATAAATGTGACTTTCTTTTTAATTACCCGAAAACACTAGTATTAATATTACCTCTTAAAAATTTTTCTGAGGATATACACATTTCGCTGTGCTGATTCTCAATCGAAAAGAATTTTTCCAAAATTTGGAAAATTATTTCTTGTTATGTATTCAATTCTTGCAGTGTTCTTTTAGTGCGCCACTGCCGACATGAAATTTGTATTAAAAATAATGAATTATCTAATAACGTACCTAACTGACGTTAAATAGAAAATAAATTTGTAATTATTTCATGTTGATCAGTGACACTAAAAGTGTACACTTGCAGAATTAAATAAAAAATAAGAGATAATTTCGGATTTGGGAATGCTGAAACCCGTAATAAACAAGTTTTGTAAAACGATATATTAAATTATGAAATACAAATATTAACTGTAAAATTGAAAAACAATATCTAGGTATTTCACCTACTTAAAATACGTAAAGGTAAATAAATACTATAAATTTTCATATTAATTGTTTGAAGAGATCAAGTAGACAATGATCCTAGAAGAGTTTAAAAATTAATATCTCAAATATTTATTAGAATTTTTTAAACATGATTGTATTGATTTTCTTAGATTTTCATGCACTATTATATAAAATTATAAACAATTTGATGATTGACGCAGAGTCGAGAGTCTTGTCGAGACTCGAGACAAGACAAGACTGACTGCAAGTCTCGTCTCGACAAGACCAAGACAAGACCAAGGTAGTCGAGACTTAGTCAAGACCAAGACAAGACCGACCTCAAGTCTCGTCTCGTCTCGTCTTGTGGCAACACTAATAAAATGCAACATAGGTTGTCAAAGGCAAATGAACTTGTCATATCGTTTTAAAGGTGTTCACAAAGAAGAAAAAATTAGAATGGTTATAGTTTGAGAAATGTTTGTTATATGTTTACGAATATACCGTGTGTCTGTCTTACTGGAAGAAAGAGTGTTAGGAATGATAAGTGCAGACCTCTTCTGTAATACATTAGATGTATTGGAAATGAGTTGGGAGTACATCACAACATCATACATACATTTGTTAAGCAATGTTTACTTTTTAATAAATTTATGTTATTTAAACAAAACTGTATTTTTCAACTTTATTTATTAATATAATATTGCTATTATTGTCATACTTAACGATATTTGTACAAATCAAATTGTCAGAAACGTCAAATAAGTTAACTTACGTTGTGACAGATTGACAGATTAAACATCAAGCATTTATTTATTTTTTGTTCAATTCCATGGCTGTCGATATATTTAACGTAATTTTCGACATTTTCATATTTAATTTCTATCGTTATAAAGCATGTACAGGTAATTCTGTTTATTGATTTAAATGTAGAGTTTTATGCCATAAAACTTTTATTTGACGCTTTTTTGCATAAAATAATTAGGTGAGCAGGAAATTACATAAAACTGATTTCCCATGTAAATCTCCTATGTACACCTTTAAGACAGACACACGGTATATCCTGAATGTCCTAAACCAGATCCTTTTTATTGAAAGTGCACTGCAGAGTTTAATTTGGTTAACATTTCATTTTATCCTGTTTTATAGTGATATTCCACTCGATTTATAACAAATTTGTTGCAATTGTAAAGTAGAATTGTTTTCTTAGTCGTATAGAATAAGTTTGAGTAAAGTGTTTTTGTTAGTGTTCACGTTTAAACTATGAAAACATCTCGCTCCGAAGTGTTTTTTCTGGCATTTATTCTGTTCTCTGAATATTTATGCAGCAGTTCTTATAATACTAGAAATGTGTTTTTGAATTCTATATTTAGGGGAAAAGTTTTAACTTACGAGTTTAAAACTATAAATAACAAAAATATTTGTAATATGCATGGGTGTAGCAAGTCTTGCTAGTTTCTTCTTCTTAGACGCTGCGGCAACAAAGAAAGAAAGCTGCAAGCGCAGTGAAGGTGCCCTTTTTGTACCGAGAGCAAAGTGGAATAAATGTGCGAGTGCAAAGCGTAGTGTTGATGTGCTTGTTAGTGGACGAATGAAATTATGTATTCCGGGATACAAACTTTACAAGTATCTTTCTGTTTTATGGATAAGAATAAAGCGGAATGTAAGCAAGAATATCTTTTGTCTACATCCAAGATTTATTGCGCTAATCTTTAACACCAACAAGACTTTCTTTACATTTTTACCAATTTCATTTATTCTTCATTTTCAAATTGTATATTCCTCATTATATCGTATGTTACTGCAAATAAGTACAGGGTGTAAATCGAAAAATGGAATATAATAATTGATTTCAGTTTACACTTCCTTAACACTTTGACTGCCATGAGAATCATAACGCGATGCTCAGCGAATTTACAACAATGGCTGCGAGCATCATCACTTGATTCTCAAACACTGCATGCTTCAAAGGCTGCTAGAAGCAGTTGTCGCTGCTCGCATCAATGTAAGTTTTAGGGAACTTCAAAAACACGGCTGTAAGCAATAGAAACTGCATTTGGCCTGTAAGTGAATCAATTGCTGATTCTCATGGCCTGAAATGTAAGTAGTTGACGTTCGTAATGAATATATCAACGAAACACTGAATAAATAAATATTCTCCTTTATTCATACATCGAAAAGTATTTTGACACTTATGCAACAATAAAATGAAGTGTTTTTCTACGTATAAATGAAAATATAAAGGGAATATAAAATTATATTATTGGAAGTAAACGACTATTTTGTACATTTATGAACTTCAAAAAGGCAATTCAAACAATAACTTTTGCACACACAGCGATATCATGACTAAAGAGTTTTTGTTTGGGCATGTTTATGATCAATTTTTGCAAGAATTTTGACTCGATGTATGATTCTTACGGCCATAAGAACAAGCATCAACTATAAAGGCCGCGTGAACCATGTGGTGTCTCTCAGCCCAAAACAATAAAAAAATACGTTTTTTAAGAAAAAATACATCCTATAATACTTACTGCTCCTATTGTTATCAAATTAAAGAAAAAAAAATCCGGCCAGAAGAGACTACATTTTTGTTAATATTACGGCAGCCAAAGTGTTAAAGCACTTTGTATGCTCTTTCAAATGGTGATGCTCAATATTTTTATCACTGTTGGATTTCGAGTTATGATTTCAAAGTTTTAATTTTTATGTAGACGTCATGTTAGAAAGTTACACCATTGATTTTTCAACAATATTTGCAGTTTGAAATAAATGAAGATAAAGAAATTATACCTCATTCAAAGCAAAATATTACGCTCATAAAAATCATAACCTTGGCATCATAATTTGAAATTCAACAATAATAAAAAATAATAAGCATGACCATTTGAAAAGAATATACAAGCTATAATACATTATTATTTTATATATAGTGACTATACATTTTTTTATCTATCTATCTCTTATAATTCTGGAGATCCCCATGTTAAACACTTTATTCTGGACTCCGTGTTGTTACATATTTTAAAATATCGAGTTCTTATTACGAACTCCTACATTTTATAAATATTATTTACAATGTTATCAATGCTCGCGTTCAGGCGGTCTGGCGCTAGATAGAGTTAGACCAGCAAAATTATTGAACGGTTCGCTATAATCTAGCGCTAGAAATAATAGCTAGCGAGAAATATTTCGTTAAAACATCTAACGCAGTATAAGGGAGCTGCATGCGTCAAGTGTGGTTATGTTGTGTTTACGTGTTGACAAATTTACTATCTGGTTAACAATATTTTTTTACTTCTGGTGCATCTTCTAACAGTTCAAGTAATAATATTTGATGCATTAAATGTAGTCTGTGAGCTTTTAATACTATACCGATAGAACTGGAAGTCTATGATTTTATTACTTTAAACTGTGTTTGCGCGCTAAATTCAACAAGTAATAGCTATTTTTGCTAAGCCAGCGCTATCCTGGTTGAACGCGACCAATGTGAATACCAAAGAAGAGTTTTGAATCTAAAGTCACACCATTATCTTTTATTTACTGCCACCTCTGGTGTACCACAGGGTTCCAATTTGGGTCCATTACTTTTCCTATTATTTATCAATGACATCACGGATGTCATCCATTGTGGTAAATTACTCTTTGCCGACGATCTGAAAATTTTTCACCCGATTTCTTTATCTACTGATTGTGACACTCTTCAACGTGACCTAATTAATATTTCCAACTGGTGCTTGTCCAATAATTTGTTTTTAAACCTTGATAAATGTCAAATAGTTTCATACTACAGGAAATTCTCTCCAATTTTGTTCAATTATTCCCTAGATAATAAAATTCTAATCCGTAATGATCTCGTTACTGACCTTGGAGTAAAATTCGACAAGGAATTAACATTTGTGCCACACATAAACTTTATCTGTAATGCAGCCTTACGCTTACTAGGTTTCATCATTCGCAATACACGTTCTTTTACAATGTAAATGCAATCGTTTGTTTATTTTATTCCTTGGTACGATCAAAATTGGAATGCTGTTCTCTTATTTGGAGTCCTGCTGAAGTTCATCAGGATCGCATAGACACTATTCAAAAAAAAGGTCCTTAAGTTTTTATTTCTTAAAACATATGGTACATATCCCGACCGTTTCATGTCTTATCACCAGTTGCTACTTACATTTAACTTTTTAACTCTTTGCGAGCGACGTAATATTTATTCTGTTTGCCATCTTTCTAAAATAATCCACAACAATGTTGATGATCCACAGTCATTAAATCTTATTAACAGCATCACGTACCAATATTTTCTTCTCTTCTCCTATTAATAAAATGTGTCTTTTATACAATTCTAAATTTTCGTCTCTAGATATCTTCCTTCTATCGTCTAAGCAATTTTACACTGTCTTCTGAAATTTTCCGTTCGTCAAAACCACAACCCCTCGTTATTACCTCGTGAAGTTATTTCTTTACCTGTCTACTTTGTTCCTCAACCTAGTTTTCCTCTGTACTGTAATTAGGCTCTGCCTGTTGTATGGAGTATTTAATAATAATAATAATAATAATAATAATAATAATAATAATAATAATAATAATAATAATAATAATAATTATAATAATAATAATAATAATATTTGTTTGAGTTGGTTAACTAGATTTCCATCAATTTGATAATAATATTGAATTGAAACACATTTTTATTGTGTTGAGAGTCGATCATTTATTAATTTTTAAAAACAAGTCGTTATCTACGAGAGACGCACTTAACCTATGTTGCATCGGAATAAGTTTTGTAAAAGTATTATAGAAAAAAAATCTTAACAAGAGAAATAGAAAATAAACAGAAAAAGAGTAGATTCGTGCTTATCGGTATCGTTATCCTAGTGGCACCAGCACCATCAGCATCAGTACGATCAGATAAGCGCATAATTGTCGAGAGTGTTCGGTAATCCGGACAGAGATCACCGAGCCGATCAGTATAAAAGTTACGGCACCAAGCGATTATCCGTAAGCTCGAGAGCGGTCCATGTAGACAGTTCTCACCTCAACTAGTGTAGGAGACGGAGACTGTAACCGTGGTCGTGTATTTTATGCGAGATTTATCTTATACCAGCTAGCGGCAAAACTTTCATACAACCAAAAGCCAAATGCAAGTTCGTGTGACATGGAAGACTTATCTACTAAATGGAAACAAATACCTTGATGGATGATGGTCCTGTAGGTTTTTATCCTGAGACGCAGGGATACGGGATATTCATCTGCTAAGGCTGAGCTCAACAGAAGCTTCAGCTTCAGCATCAGCTTCAGCTTCACAACTCGCAACTCACAACCACAGGAAAAGGAAAAACATTAGTGGACCTAACGTATCACATCACGAGGATACGCTCGTTATCACACGCGCGGAAAAACTTTGCTTTCAATTTGTTTTTGTTTGTGTTAAATCATAAACAAATTAGGGTTGCTGACGGCTGGTGGTCGGCTGGTTCGGTTGATGAGGCTTTCATTCTTTTCACTTTTTTCGATCGGGTCCGTGTGAACAATGCGGAAGGCGTTGCTTTTAATAAATTTTATACGTTTAGCCGATGCCGATACCACACCACAATGTATAGATTACTTTTAAATTAGATATTTCTCCAACTATTTTTTTACCTTCCGTCACCTTTAGGTAAGGAAGGTATTGTCTTTGGTCAAAAAATTCGGTGGTGAGTTTTTAATGAATAAGCACGTTTTAAGGTCCCTAGAATACGATTTTAGTATTTTTACGATGATGTCTGTATGTGTATGTGTGTGGATGTGTGTGTGTAACAAAATTTTCGTCTACGATAACTCTAATACTACAAAATTCCAAAAATTATAATTCTTTCGTATTCCTCTTACATATGAAGAGCTGATTAGATTTTGGTTATAATTGGTCAACCGGAAGTACCCTCATTTGAAGATTTTAACAGTTTTTTTTTAAAAAACTATGTTGAATGTCATTTTTTTACATTTAATGTTATTATAAATATTAAAGAACATTGTATTCTCTATACGATTTGATTGCATTTTATACTTCATATTAAATGGATATAAAATTATAAAGAAATTAAATTTCATAAATTAGCCAGCTATGCTAGAAACAGCTACTATATTAAGAAAATTCTGATTCACAGATGTCAGTGTCAACTGGAATTGACATATTCGTAGTATATATGTGTTGTAATTTTATTCGAAATATAGGATCCTTTTGCACGAAACTTTCTGTATGGAATTTGTATAAAATACATACAACTGTCGAAAGGTAATGTTAGATTCTACAAGCAAAATTACATAAGCATACCAATTTTCATAAGTTTTGAACAACTACTCTCCAGAAGGAAAAGTCTGAAAATGGCCAAAAATCACAAAAAATCTAAGGTGTACGTACCCCTTGCGATTTTATCAGTTTTTTACGATTTTAAGAAATGTTTAATAATTAATGTATACGTTGGAATATTTTGATGAAAATTGGTATACTTATGGTTTTTGGTACGAGGAATTTGCTGGTGAGGTCGTTGAAGGTGTACCGCACATCCATTTTTTGGCATGAGGATGGTGTGGTTTAAAAATGGGTGGAAATTTTTGAAAAATTAAAAATTCTGAAAATTTGTATTTAAGTAGTTTGAAGGGTGTAGATTTAAGATTTTAAAACCACAGGTCAATATCTCTTTTCGTATCCGAGATATTCGTCCTCAAAACTTTGCTCAAAAATGCTCATTTTTGGGTCATATCCCGAAAATGGTCAATTATACACCGCTGGCGATATCACCATTAGATTCTACGAGCAAAATTACATAAGCATACCAATTTTCATAATTTTTGAACAACTATTACAATCTCCAGAAGGAAAAGTATGAAAATGGCCAAAAATCGCAAAAAATCTAAGGTGTACCCCTTGTGATTTTTTCAGTTTTTGATGATTTTAAGGAATGTTTAATAATTAATGTATCCGTTGAAATATTTTGATGAAAATTGGTATACTTATGGTTTTTGGTACGAGGAATTTACTGGTGACGTCGTTGAAGGTGTACCGCACACCCATTTTTGGGTATGAGGGTGGTGTGGTTTAAAAAAGGGTCGAAATTTTTTAAAAAATTAAAAAATTTTAAATTTTTTATTTAATTAGATTGAAGGGTGTAGATTTAAGATTTTAAAACCACAGGTCGATATCTCTTTTCGTGTCCGAGATATTCGTCCTCAAAACTTTGTTCATAAATGCCCATTTTTGGGTCATAACCCAAAAATGGTCAATTATACACCGCTGGCGATATCACCATTAGATTCTACGAGCAAAATTACATAAGCATACCAATTTTCATAACTTTTGAACAACTATTACAATCTCCAGAAGGAAAAGTATGAAAATGGCCAAAAATCGCAAAAAATCTAAGGTGTACCCCTTGTGATTTTTTCAGTTTTTGATGATTTTAAGGAAAGTTTAATAATTAATGTATCCGTTGAAATATTTTGATGAAAATTGGTATACTTATGGTTTTTGGTACGAGAAATTTACTGGTGACATCGTTGAAGGTGTACAACACACCCATTTTTGGGTATGAGGGTGGTGTGGTTTAAAAAAAGGTCGAAATTTTTTAAAAAATTAAAAATTCTGAAAATTTGTATATAATTAGATTGAAGGGTGTAGATTTAAGATTTTAAAACCACAGATCGATATCTCTTTTCGTGTCCGAGATATTCGTCCTCAAAACTTTGCTCAAAAATGACCATTTTTGGGTCATATCCCAAAAATGGTCAATTATACACCGCTGGCGATATCACCATTAGATTCTACGAGCAAAATTACATAAGCATACCAATTTTCATAATTTTTGAACAACTATTACAATCTCCAGAAGGAAAAGTCTGAAAATGGCCAAAAAACGCAAAAAATCTAAGGTGTACCCCTTGTGATTTTTTCAGGTTTTGATGATTTTAAGGAATGTTTAATAATTAATGTATCCGTTGGAATATTTTGATGAAAATTGGTATACTTATGGTTTTTGGTACGAGGAATTTACTGGTGACGTCGTTGAAGGTGTACAACACACCCATTTTTGGGTATGAGGGTGGTGTGGTTTAAAAAAGGGTCGAATTTTTTTTAAAAATTATAAATTCTGAAAATTTGTATTTAATTAGATTGAAGGGTGTAGATTTAAGATTTTTAAACCACAGGTCGATATCTCTTTTCTTTTTCGAGATATTCCATATTTTTTACAAAATAGTGAATACTCCCTTTCTCTCGGTTATTATTGCATATACATCATTTTTTCACATTTAATGTTATCATAAATATTAAAGAACATTGTATTCACTATACATACAAGAAATTTAGAATCTTTTGCAAGGAACTTTGTGTATGGATTTTAAGGAAAATACATAGCATTTACGAAAATTCTACCGGTAGATACCGCATCTACCGACTGTGTTTAAAAACACAAGTCGAAAATTGTTCAATATCTACCAGATCCATCTACCGGATTCATGAAGAATGTGTTCGAAGTAGAACCCTGCTCAATTTGTTAACTACATCAAATTTCTAACCTGTTTAAAATTTTCAATTTATTTCATAGGTTATGGATTTACCCTATTTACCACTTGCGTTCTTAAAATATCGATTCCGGTAACTATACCCTGATAAACAGCTGTTTACCGGTAACAGTCCACCGGTAGAATTTTCGTAAATATCTCATATAACTGACGGAAGGTAATGTGCTGGCCACATCAGATTTTTTTCTTATTTATTACAATTAATGCAAAAAGTTCATATTTGTATCTTGTATTATTCAAATTATACAGGATGTTAAAACGACCATTCCGAAAATTATGGAGTATAAAGTAAAGACCAAAATGAATGAAAAAAGCTTAATCAATTTGTGTCTGCAAATGTGGTATTCCAATAATCTTTTATTATTAATATTATTATTATTATTTTTATTATTATTATTATTATTATTATTATTATTATTATTAATATTATTATTATTATTAATATTATTATTATTATTATTATTATTATTATTATTATTATTATTATTATTATTATTATTATTATTACTAATATTATTATTATTATTATTATTATTATTATTATTATTATTATTATTATTATTATTATTATTATTATTATTATTATTATTATTATTATTATTATTATTATTATTATTATTATTATTTTATTTTCTGAAAATTTCGCATAGGTATTTGTATTATAAAACTAAAAAAATTTAGTACTTTTTTATTTAATATGAGCAAGATATAATACATAATAAACATTTTTTATTAATTTTGGTCTGTACTTTCGCTCCTAAATTTTTGAAAAGATTTTTCTATATCCTTTATCTAAAATGCAGTATTATAATAGATTTTCAAATAAGGAAAGCAATGAATTCAAAGAAGAATATTATAATCACCCAGTTGGGTGTTGTTATTTTCTCTTAAATATTAGTAATTAACCTTAAAATCTCAAATGAAACTTATTGATTACAACAATAATAATATTTATTGGTAACAACAAATTATATAAGATAAAATGTAATAATCAGTAACAATGATTCCAATATTTATTCATAGTTATAATAATCTAATATATGTATTGTACAGGCAAATAATTTTAATAGGCAAAGTTCAGCTGACAGATGCTCTTCCAACCAAATAATGTTGCGTTTTTTGTTGATTGTCTTAAATTTCACATCAAAAACAATATATATATATATATATATATATATATATATATATATATATATATATATATATATATATATATATATATATATATTTACATATCTTTTAGGAAATATAACATTTCTGCAGTGTGCTGTTAAATTCATACAATAATATCCAAAGTTCGTCATCGTTGTCCAATAATTTACATTAAAATCCATCTTATAAAATCTGTGTATGACCTATATACTTTTTCTATTTTCTAATATTTTGTCAATTTGGCACACCAAAGATTTTATAATTTCAGTATTACAAATTTATAAGTAACTGTAAGATTGTTAACCGACAGATAAGTTTCATATTGATCATATAAAGTTGTCTGCCAGTTAACATTAACTGTAAGTTTGTTATCTGACACTTTTATGCTTGCATTGATAAATCGGCCCTTAATAAAATATCTACTAGTTTGTTAATTAAATCTAAATGAAGTCAAATATTTATAAATTCAAGTTTTTGGATCATATAAAATCTTGCTTTGTAATCGAAAATTTATAAAAAGAAGTGCTTAAATTCTTAGAGAGAAGATTTTGCTTGTACAATGTATATTTTATTACAAGAAAGTCACAAATTTACATATTCAAATAAAATAGAATAAACGAATTACATAAATTTAAGCGCTACTAATATTGATGATTCATGCGTCGTAAAAATTCCGGCGTGAATAAGAATTCTAGTTTATGGTCATAGTTGAGCAAGTACTTCGGGAAATATCGTTGTACTGTCACTTTACAAGCACTAAACAGTGTCATTTGCCTTTTATTCCTTGTCTCGACGTCTCAACAACCTCTAACCCTGCATAATTCTCATGATGAATTCACATTTTGTGTATCTGACATTTCTTACGAGCCGTACATGCATACTAGGGTTGAACAAGTCATAAAACTACATCTCAAAGAACGAAAGGTATTCATGACTCATACTAACCAAATATCATCAAACAAATTGGAATTGTTACAAGTAGTAAGTAGCTTGGAACTTGACCTTCTATCCCCTAATGATTATGTTTGATAATGGAGATGATCGAACCTATGTATTATGCTGTAGCCAGATTGCAAAATATGTCCTATTTTAAAACACATAGGGTTGATCCACACATCAACGCTGATTCTGAATCAACACAATTCACCGGTAAAAATCAAGCTAATCTAGTATTTAAAATCAATAATTAACTGATTTATCATATCCCATGAATAAAGCATTAAGGATTCTGGCTGTTGCACTCATTTGTAACTTTGGCTCATGCTTCTTCTTTATATTTATTTAAAACCGCAGTGGTTTTATTATTTTCAAAAATACTTTTATATCTTTCATTTTCACTATATTTAAAAACCCAGCCTCCCCATATCTATTCACTAGTGTATTAGAATATATATTCAAACAACTACAGTGGGAAAGTAGATGCATAAATGTAAGTGGCACAAAACTAAACAATTTGAAATTTGCCGACGATATTGTTCTCTTTGCAAGCACCGCAGACGAATTAAAAAGCATGCTAACAGACTTAGTAAGCGAAACTGAAAAAGCTGGCCTACAAATAAATGCAGCCAAAACAAAGATCTTAACAAACGGACCAAAAATACCAATAATAATAGGAGCCCAAAAAATTTAATACACCTTGGAATACATATACTTACGTCAAACAATCTCATTTAAAAACCGTAATGACAAAGAACTACAGCGACGTATCACAATGGCTTGGAATAAATTCTGGTCTTTGAAATTTGTAATAAAAAGCGATTTACACATATCGATAAAGAAAAAAGTATTCGATTCTTGCATAATTCCATGTTTGGCCTACGGTTGCCAAACATGGTCCCTAACCAAGACACAGAAAAATAAGATCGCAATTGCACAGAGGAAAATGGAGAGAAGCATGATAAATGTCAAAAGAACCGACAACATAAGCAATATAAACCTGCGAGAAAAAACAAAAGTTATTGACGCCCAAGTTGTCTCGGCAAAATTAAAATGGATATGGGCTGGACATTTGTCACGTATAGACGACACCTGCTGGGCAAAACTAACCACAGAATGGACACCACGATACCAGAGAAGACGCTAAGGCAGACCACACCACAGATGGACAGACGATATTCAAAAAACGGCAGGGACAACATGGTGGAGAAGAGCAAAAGAGAAAGAAGACTGGAAAGCACAGGAGGAGGCGTTTGTCCAGAATTGAACCAACTAATAAAAGAAACGGGATGAAACATACATTCTACCAAATAAATAAAATTTGTAATCTTTTATTAATTGTTTTTTTTTTCACATTTTAAATATTTTATGTACAATATTATTAGTTAAATAAAAGGACTTATTATTATTAATTATTATTATTATTATTATTATTATTATTATTATTATTATTATATTTAAAAACACTCCTTTAGTGGAATCAGTATAATTGGATAATTATAAAATATATTTTACAAATAAATTAAAAACTTACATATTAATACTTTCAATGGAAAGTACAATTACCACGAATAAAAATACATGACAATTACATTAACTGTCAAAAACCAAAACGAAACTGATCTGTTCATCATAATTCCATGATTCAAAAATTAAGTTGGTGAATAAGAACAAACGTTGATCCATGGATCAGCTTGATTCCTTAATCAACTGATTATTAATTTACCTATTAATTCCGCTACTAGTTGTTTTATAAAACGCGACCAATTGTCAAACCTCCTTTAACTTAGCGATATTTGGCTAACGTCCAAGCGTTAATTAGCTTTTGCTTATATATTTATCTAGGCCTAATCCTACTACCTCTAGAGTGACAGTTTATTAACCATTACTTAAGAATTTTTGACAGTCACGCTCTTGACTAAACAACAATGTTAAGAAAAACATTTTCATCAATTTTAACAAACAACTTGGTCATTTGTTAACAAAATTATGTAAAATTAAAATTTGAACATCTCGTCTAACACAACCAGTAAGTTGATGGGGGCCACGCATCGACAAATTGTTACTAAACATTGTGGTCCAATAAGGGTGTTACTCGCAAACATCACGTTACCAATGATTTTACACAAGCACGAAGGGATGTGTGTCCCAGATTTCCTAAATATTCTCTGTTCGGTGTGTTACGAGCAAAACAATCCCATATAGAATGAAAAATATGTAAGCAGACCAATAGGTTCTTTAAACTAATTTAATACTGAAGATGGGAGAAATTGTTCCCCGAAACGTCCAAATAAACTGTATGTGTTAACTATACATAAATTCCTTAATAATCATCCCTTAAGAAGGCCGATGACAGCTTCAAACAGAAGTTAAGAATTAAACAGAAGCTTAGAAGCGATGCGAACAAGTTTTAACTTCCAGTTAGTTCTAACCAAAGAAGGTAAGAAATTTTTTGCAACATAACCGTTTGTTACCACTGTCACTTTAACTAGAGGTGTATGAGCTGCCTCTAAAAGTAATACTAACAATGAGCTAGATATTTTCTGACTATGTATTATCAATAAAAAAAATAACATATACTTTACTACTCATCCCTTCTTGGTGTAAGTTCGCAAAATACTAGCAGTGAACAATATAAGATAAGGATAAAAAGTATATGAAATAAAGTAAGAAAAATTCCGCATCCAATTATCCAGCGTAAATTTGCAGCTGATGTTCGTCTCCAAGCTCACTAGTCGTTGTCCCTAGTCTCCTACAGCCAGACACGTATCGCAGGAATTCTAAGTATGTGGGAATATTACTTCCGGTCTATCTGGCGTAGCGTAACGTGCCACGTGCTACACGTGTGCTACTACCAACTCAAAACGTGAAAGTGCCAAAGTTTTAGGTTAACCTCGACTGCTTACGACAAGCAATAACGGACAAATACGATTATGGTATATATGCGATCATTTTTTGTTCTTCTTGAAAGCGTTTGCGAAAATAATTCATACTGAATAAGAAACTAATTTAATTTTGTTATAAGAAATGATGAAATGAAGAAAAATACAATAATAATAAATTAAAAGAGAAATCAAAATAAAAAAAGACAATTAATAAATATCATACACTCTCTTGATAATCATGTATCTAATCAAATATAAACAATATATGTAGGTATTATTTGAACAAAAAAAATATTATATGAAGAATTGAGCATGAAAAATCTGGCAGTGTGTTGTGTCCCATGCTTTTTATCCTTCCTTGGACAAAAACGCATTCAAATGAACATTTCCAAGGACTTGATTGAGTGATTTAAACGAAATGAGTCGGATTTTTGCGTCGATTTATAATTGAATCTTGCATCTACGCATCCACCACTACATTCCTGAGACGAACTAACAGTCAAAAATGGATTGCAAAGAATGAATCTGCTCTGAAGAAAGCAAAAACAGAGACTGGGCAGGTAATGGCGACTGATGAAATTGGAAAGTGAAATTATGTGGTTGTGTATATTCCGGCACATGTTCCAAACTTTGACTCAAAGTAGAATTTCAAATTACTTGATTGTGAACAAAGATAACTCGGACGACAAAGATTTTTATTGAACGAGATCATTATAATCCGTAGAAGCCTAATTTTGCAGAGCAAGACGTCATCTACTATTTGAACGAGTTAAAGAGGTTCGAGCATTGCTAGAACAAGTGTATCGGCTTAAAAAGAGACTATGTTGAAAAATAAAACTGAATTTGACCAACGTTAGGCCCATAGTTTTTTGACTACTATTGTATATGTTACATTTCATTTGAAATAAATTTTTCCAGAGCGAGAAATAAAGAATTAAAAGATTGCACTGCTGTACGCAATCCGTAATATCAATACAAACCAAAATGGTACTTATTTAGTGAGCCCCGCCATATTGCAATTCTATTGTTACCTATGGCTTAATCTTTTGGGGTTCCGCGCCAGCTGCAATACGAATATTTAAGCTTCAAAAAATTGCTATAAGAAATATGTTTCACTTGAAGTACCGTGAATCTTGCAGAGATACTTTCAGAATTGAAAAAATATTAACTGTGCCCTGTATGTACATTTTTTCTGTAATATTATTTGCACGCAATAATTCAAGTAAAATACTAACACATGAAAATGTACATAACTACAACACGAGAAACAAATCGAATTTTATTATTCCGAGACATAGATTAAAATTAGCTTCCAATAACCCATCCTCAATGGGTATTAAATTATTTAACAAACTCCCTCAGTCCATAAAAAATATTGAGTCAAATAGTTTGTTTAAATATAGATTGAAACAATTCTTAATAGAAGGAACATATTATAGTGTTAATGAATATATGGATGATGCATAATTTTTTTGAATCTGTATTGATGTATTTTGTACTTTATTGACTTGCTACATATCTGTACTGGATCACTTTAGCCAAATAAATTATTATTATTATTATTATTATTATTATTTGCAATTGTTTTCTTGTTAGAAAATAGCCCCCCTGTGCTTTTTAATATTGAGGATTGGATTAGTGTGGCAGCGGCAGATACAATTGATATTCTTGGTGGGTGTGTTAAGAGTAAAGCAACATAACATTAGTGTTGTGGTGGAGCAACACAACAAGGAAGTCGTCGCTGAGTTGTCGGCAATCGCCGCGGGCGGCTGGCGAGGAACGTGTAACCGCCTCGGATGTGCACATAACGAACCAGCACAAGAACTACATATAGAAGAACCAGGGCACGTAGACCATAGACGCTCAGCAGGTACACATCCAAAACAACTGCTTCCCGATACATACACAATTATCACTTAATGTCAATTTTTGCACATATTTTCCACTGTTCGTTATTTTTATTAATACCCTAAATAAGATATATTAAATGTAAAAGCTTTCGCCTTTGAGTACCAAAATTTATCTGTAATCGCCACTGTTTTTGAGTATAGACGACCGATCGTTGTTGTGTTGTATTTAACTCTTTCTATTAATAATAATAACACATACATTTTACAATTAAATTATTGTCATTGAAAAGATTATCATGATAAAATAAATTACCTTTGACCTGAATATTGAATACAAAATATATTTCTGATTAAAGGTTTCAGGTTTGGCCAATGCAACTATTTTAAAGTGTATGTGAATATCAAGAACAAATTTTAACCGTGTATATCGAGTTGGTATACGGTCTAATATTATTACTTTAGAAATCAATATTACTAACATTGGTAAAATTTAGCTCAATGTAAATAATATAATGTGGTACAAAATATAAAATTTTAAAAATTAATTTATAAAAATCTTACAATATACAGGCTGATGATCTGTTTCTAATATATGGTATTTTTAGTCTTATTATTTATTCTGACATGTGCCGATTTAATTAATTAGTTAAAAAATAGAGGTTTTTATTTTCTACATATACTGCTACCAAAATTAAGTTAAGAATACTCGTAGTTGTAAACCTAAAAAAGATGTTCCACATATCTTTCTTCCTCATAAACATACACAATACACCTCTGATAAAATGAACCACGAATTCGTCAAAAAAGCCGGGCATTTCTAAATTCATATAATCATGAATGGTAATTTTTACTTAATAATTTGCACAATGCGAGATACTTTTTAGGCAGTGTCTAATGTACTGTCCAGATAGAGCGCAGAAATGATGCAGACGGAATCCAGCGGCCACTTCTCGAACAGAACCTAACAACCACTGTCGTCCAATTATAAATTGACAAGTATTGTAAGCTGTATTCAGAATAAGGTAGTCGTCGTAATACATTGGCAATCCGCCGAAAGTCAGTCACTCCGCTTCGTTCCGTGTTGCTCCCATTGATGCTTAATGTTGCATTACTATCTTTTCAGAAACGGCAAGAACTACATTAGCCGTTGTTATAACTGGGATGAAGGAAGGGTCTGAATTTTATGTTACACAAAGTTCTGTTGGACCTTGTAACCGTAGTAAATATTTTATTACTATTTGAAACAACCAAATTAGCGACTGCGCGAATTTGAGACATCACATATAAACTGCTTATACAAATGTAGGACTATGTCTGCGGATATGCGACAGTTCACTATTTTTTGAGGCTCTGTCTGGATCTGAAAAGTACCGTAGAGACTTTTATGCGAAGACGATCTACTCTCTTATACCAGATAATTTAGATTTTGTCTAGGCCCCGCGTTTATGAATATTACTTGTTTAAAAAATTATTCATATTAAAATTTAATGTTAATTTTGGGGTCTGCTAATTTGGACTGAAATTGTGGTCGACCAGAAATCGACAGATTGAACAACACTTGTCTACGCAAACAAGCCTCAAACAATTCCCGAGCTCAAGTCCGAAATCCAACGGGTTATTAACGAAATTGAACCACATCTCTGCTGAAAAGTCATTAAAAAATTAAAAAGAATGGTTTGTGGGTGCGAACAGAGTCGTGGGGTTTATTGAATGACATCCTTTTCTTTTATTAATCGAAATAAAAAAGATTCCTTGTAATATTTAAATATATCTTATTGGGAAACTACGTCGTTTGTTTCTATATAAACCAGTGGTGTTACCATGCCACATTGATATGTCCCCCTTACTGCAATTTACCCTTTCCCCTGGTCACTTGTCATTCTCAATATTTTGGAACTACACGATATTGCTATTGTTTTATTTTTATTGATATGTAGAAATTATTGACTTGACAATATAAAGTTGTTGCTTGAACAATATCGTGCAATATATTTTTGAAAAAAATACGATATCAATCTTCGAAAACAGTTTACAGAATATTTTTCGTCGTAGCGTCATCAGCGTTTTCTGCACTACGATGTGCATGCTGTGTGAGAACTGTTTTTACTAATCAAAACATAAACTTAAAAGTAAGTCATTTTGTAAATGTATTATTGTTAGATAAAACTTAAATATACGTAGTATATTGAAAACTGTATTAATAATAAATAATTTTCTTTATATGAATAAACGAATGCGTGTTCAAACTAAGCACTATAGTTTATTACTTGATTATCTACAAATTCATCCGAAAGTTGAAATTGATTGTGGACTCACAGATATATTGTAACTTTGTCCAATTAATTTTTGATAAATATCAGTAGGATAAAAATTTAACGCGGCAAATATGTTTAATTCAGATGTAATAGATATTGGATGGTTTGAATTTGACATATATGGCAAAAGCTGATGAATAAAATTATGTACTCGTATAAGTTCCTTTCTAAGGCGAAATAAACTAATAAAAAAGATATCATCTAAAGTAAATTGATTACTTTGAATTCTCATTATTCTGCGAATTAAATTAAAGTCTCGTAATAATCGTTTTCAGTTTTCGTAATTCAAATGATTGTATGCGTCGGCCTGTCTACGCAATGTTTTTGAAATGTACGTAGATTTATCAATCCAAGCCGAAGATATCCGAATCACTTATCAATTATTTATTATCAATACGGTATAGTACAAAATAGAAATTGACTTGACTATGATTTGGTCGTTTAATATATCAAGTCAATATCAATTACAATATGGCATGGTTCAACCACAGGTTTATTTAACAAGAGATTTGTTAGAGTGCATGTTGATTGTTTGACTTTTTATAAAATTGTCGGTATTTTTTCGCTGTCTGAGATAAGTTGGTAAATTTTAATCGAATGAAAGGTGGTCCCGCTCTTGCTCTCTCTTTCTCTTATCTGTCTATCTACCATCCCGATCCGTCACTGTCTCCTGAGTCGAAGACAAATACAAGCACTCGGAGATCAGGTCTAACGTAACATTTATACTAGTGACAACAGTGAACAGTGAACCCTGCTCAGTGCTCAGCCAGACGCCAAACGTCCGGACGTTGCAGAGAAAGACTAACGCGACGCCTCGCAGAATCCTAATCACCGCGGAGTATTGCTGTACTGCACCGTAGCACCGTCGCACAAGCACCAACTTAATGTCTGGGAAATGAATGTGAGTGATCAGTCTAGCAGCCATTCAGATTCAAGCCAGCACGGGAAATGTATTGCGTCTTAGATGCTCGAAATTAAGTTTTGCTAACGCATGTCTTCTAACATAAATATGTTACATATTTAATTAACTAAGGGCCACTTTTACAATCATTAGATAACTCTCGTATAAGGCTATACCAGGTATAAAATTGAAAATTGTATTTTACAAACCTCGGATAAACCACAGATAGAATAAACACCAGTATTTCTTATCCCATGGAAATCGGTCGTATAAACATCGGATATTTTTATCCTTTGTTCTTATGGATACCATGTAAACACAAACGATGTGTTGTCATTCATACGTTTGACAGATGTCAATCACGTATTTTATCATAACTGTCAGAATATTTATATCATCTAACATCTAACATCGTGAAAAATGCAAATTAGAAGGTAGAAATAATAACAATATTGAAGAAAAATAGTCTAACAAGAAGATAATTTTATTGTATCAGTAGCAACCTAAAGTGATTTAACGTAATTCTTGGTATAACTATCTGATAGATAAAAATGCATTGTAAAAGATAGTCTTGTTTATCGAAGGTATAATTACTAGGATAAAGTTATACCTCCGTTAGCTATACCATAGTTTATCCATCAATTGTAAAAGTGGGCCTAAATGTTGCTACACCATACAGTGTACTTCAGAAAAATTACAATTTTTTATTACAGAAGACACTTATGCTTATCAAATTGACATTTCTAACTCCTTGTCTTTTGAAGTGATACTAAAATATTATTGTAATAATTGTAATTTTAAAATGAGTATGAATACTATTCACACAAAATATTGTTTGTAGCAATTTGGGCTAATGCAGGTACTGTTTCGCCATCTAGCGGCGTTTCATCATTGTAATGTCAAATGGTGACGTCATTGTGCGACGCTATTACACAGACAGTGAGGTGAAAGGTGTGACTTCTGTCCGAGCAGTTGAATATACAGACGCTGTTGAGTTAGTTGAGTATATAAATGCTGTGGAGGTCGGTAGGCAGACAGATGAACATGATATAAGTATATAGTGATATAAATACAGTGACATAAATATCGCGTAAACAATCTACAAGAGTCTGCAAAAGACCGGCAGTCTAAGATTGGAACACGTAGTGAAATAAATAATTAGTAATATCGTGGAAATAAATAGTGGTGTTAATTGGTTAAATAAATAAATAGTGTTAGTGTTGTCTAGTTAATTATAGTTTTATAATTGTCTAATATTTACACTTCACCCAAATAAATAAAAACGTTACAATATTATGTATTTTTTAGCCATTTTAAATTATACTTTTATTAAGTATTAAGGAACGAAATGGTGTACCTAATTTAATTTTATTATCGTAACAGTATTTCTTTTGGTACAATGTATGAGATTAATTAAAAAGTATTTGTGTTAAAATCAATATAGATTGCTTACATTACTATTTTTTAATCATAAAGCTACGTACTTTAGAAAGGAGGCAGTAGTAATAAAGTAGAAAAGTGAATGTGAAAAGTATTTGTCTAGAAGTGAATTTAAAGTAAGGAATTCGGATCGCTTGGTATGAAGTCGAAATCCCCGTAGTAATGGTTAAATGTATTTTCATTATAGCATGCAAAGCAGTAGTGGCAAGTGGCAGTGTTGTTCACATCTACTCTGCATATCTGCCGCGATATTTCACACTAGGAGAGCAGTCGTACAATCGTACGATCGTCGACACCGACACTCTGTACCTCTCGAACCTCGAACTCGAACCAAACGCAGCCTAGCCTTCCCCTTTTCTCAGCCAAAAAAATCTACTATTTACAGGATCATTTACTGGCTGTAAGCCGTTTAAATGCATTAGAGGTTTCCCTTGATCTCGTTCGCTTGTTCAGCGACACAGCGCCAAAAAGGCTATTGTTTGTGAGAGACGAAGCTCCCGCTTAAGTATTCTATAGACACAGAACAATTCAACTTCTTAAGTGTTTGTTTATTTATGGACTTTTTAAATTCACTCTAAGATGAAGGTGCTATTTAATTTCAAACGTAATTTAAACTAGCTTCTATCCCTCTGAGAAACGTAAACGAATGTTTATACGACAAACACTTGAAATTTTAAATACAATTACCTAATTAAATATATTCATTTTTGAATTTATAAAGCTGCTCCTATATTATTATTTATTTATTTAATTATTAGTAATCACTCAACAGGAACAAACGTTCCCAATTACAGAGGATTATTGACAAAAACAAGGATAAATACAGTGTAGTTACAAGAAAGCTTTGAAATAATGAAGTGACAATATTAGAAATAGAAGTAACTCAATTTAATTGCTGAAGATCAGATAAGAAATAGTTCGTAATTTGTTTTCCAAATTTGGACTGAGTATCATAGAAAATATCAATATTGTTAATGTATATGGACACATTTTTCAATGTAGCACACAACTGTCTAATTGGAGATCGCAGTTCATAGTTTGTTCTAGGGGTGGTGTATATGAAGATTAATTTACGCCGAGAGCCTAAGCGAGGTACCCCAAAATTTAGGCAAGCTAGCGAATGAGCATCATCAATTAGATTATTTACAAGTTTATATAGGTATAAACATGACTGGATTTTTCTACAGCAGTACAAAGAAATAACATTGAACTCAATTAGACAGTTGGAGTAATTACAGATCGTATCAATGCGACGATGGTGAAATTTAGCACAACAATACCTTATAATTTTTTTCTGTATACTCTCCAGAGCTTGCACATGTTTGATATATATTGGATTCCAACTTTTTAATCCATATTCCAGTTTACTACGCACAAATGAATAATACACCCCTAGCGATTGCACCATTATATTCTACGAGCACACCAATTTTCATAATGTTTGAACAACTATTACGGTCTTTAGAAGAAAACGTCTAAAAATTGAAAAAATCGTAAGGGGTACCCCTTTGAATTTTTTCAATTTTCCGTTTTTGGGCAATTTGCTAACCTTGTCTTTTTTCTTTTTCAGTTCCTCCAATGTTATGGATCCCGCACCAATTAGTTGGTGCTCCTTTAGCCTACAGCGTGACCTTGGAATGCTTCACTGAAGCTCATCCAACCTCGTTGAACTACTGGACCCGTGAAGACGGCCACATGATCCACGAATCCCGCAAGTATCACACAGAAAACATCTTGGGTTCTCCCGCCTATAAAACCCATATGCGGCTCACCATCGCCAACATCGAGAACAGCGATTACGGCACCTACAAATGTGTGGCCAAAAACCCACGGGGAGAGACTGATGGCACCATCAGGCTATACAGTATGTATATACCTACTTATGCTATAGATATAGGGTAGAGGCATGATTATAGACAGTATATATGTTAGGTCGTGAAGTTGTCGTGTAATTAACGTTTATTATAGTTTAAGTGTCGTATTAAGTTTACTTTGTCGGAAAATTATTGCTCAGCTTTGGTTCTAAATTTAATACAAATACATCGACCTATAAATTTAATACATTTGTCATATTTGAAAAAAAAAATTGAAACGATAAAAATTACAGATCTCAAATATTAAGTGTGATTACAAATATAATAAATTATAAATATTAAAGAAGGGAAATCAACAATGATATATACATATACCTACAATGTAGATTTTTTTAAAATTTTCCGTTACAAAAATTACCAGATTTATTCCAATTAAAGTATTGTAATTATAATATAGGCCTGGTTTACACCGATTTTTTCGTTAGCCGGTAACCTAATAGTCTTTCGCTCTTCAACAGATTTGCTAATATGAAAGAACGCCGAATTGAATCAATGTACAAATGAATACTATATTTTTATTTTCGCACATATACAATAGGTATAGGTAATATCTAATTGTGTGTTGATTATATAAGTAGCGCTTAAAAATGTTTGTACTTGAACGGAAAAAGATTTTTTTAATATTTGGCCTCACCTCACTCTATGTTCACGCACTGCCACTGCAATACAGTCAGATACGTTTCGAAGGGTATCATCTTAACTGAACCATATTTATGCTTCATCACATAGCAGGGGGTCAAAGAAGAAGAAGTGGAAAATACTTTTTAAATCTATATTTAGGGGGACAAGAGATATATGCGTAATAGGAATATGGCTGTAACAAATTTGTTAGTAATATGAAAAATGTCCAAATATTGACAAAAACAGCCAATATAAACTAACAATCTTCCTAATTGCTTCAATATAATTAATATACTAACAAATAACCATATTTATTTATCTCGTATATTTTTCCCATTAAAAATTACTCGAAAATAAATAAATATATCATCACGTCAAATTACCCATTGCTGAGTGTGCCAACTGTTTTGTACACAGAATTTGGTAATGATGATCACATATTTATCGTGTGGACGTTTACCATGCGTCACCTTACGGGCACTCATTGCTGGCGTGGAGAGTGCACCACAGGGTTGCCATATAAAATTCGAAATATTTGACGTCCAGACACTCAGGCTCGCGGCCTCGAGACCCCATTACTCGAGAACTTGGTTCAAAATAAATATTTTATTTCCATGGCTCTCGCTGTGAATAAAGCTTACCTTCTTCTTAGAAATCACAGACTCAGGTAGAAGTGGACTAGTGGACACTAAAATTGGCTGTTGGGATCAGATAGGACTGTACCGTTTCGAAGCCAGAAGTTCACCAAAGTATATACAATACCTAGTTAGCGTGATTATAGGATAATTTCACCATGTAGTGTATCAAAACCGAATATCAAATTTACATATGCTCTTTCTGTGTTTTCAAGGCTTATTTTTTGGTTATAAGTTTATTTTAAATGTTTTTTTTTTCTTTTGGATTTAATTCAACATTACAGTATACTTAAAAAACCTATAATATTTTTCATCGTCTGAAACCATGTTGGTGCAAATTTCCAAAAAAAAAATAACTGACAGTTAATTTTAAAAATAAGGATAGGTCTTACCTAATTAATCAAATAAAACTTCACTTTGATAACAAAGTACAAGGTAAATACACAATAACTAAATTTTTGGTGCGGTAAAGATTTAATTGTCACAATATAGTATCACTTGTTAACTAGGACCTAATGTAATTATAAAAGAACGTGTTGCTTAGAAAGCCTGTTAACCTAGTAAGTAGGTAAAGTTACCTTCTAAGTTGTTCGTGTGAAAAGCGGTCGGTAATTTTAATATTCTCACCTGTTCGTAAGTAAAGTAACCGAGCAACATTCATAAAAGCGACATCATCTTTGCATCACGAGCCTCATTAACTTATCGCGCTTTAATTGTTCGATCTTATTCCTGCCGCCAACCTGAGATAATAACAGATAGCACCAGGACCTGGGAAACTCAGCCCCTGCTGGATAGGAATAACTTAATAGCCCACATTAAACAAAACAGATTGTATTTATAAAAAGTCAAATATGATTACCTAAAGTTGTCGACAAGAATGTGTAAGGGGACTTGAAACTAAGACTACTTCCAATAATATCTTCACTTAATGATACCATATTGTACTATTAACTAAGTATTTGTTAGCTTTCATATTTTTGTACAACAAAGTTAAAAAAAAAAGTATATACGTAATGCAAAATGAGTATATTATTAAATAACTTGATTCAAAAGAAAAGAAAATATGCAAAAAAATAATATTTTCTCAAGACCACATAAAAGACATATGGTTTCTACACGACTATCTTTATGCGAAAATTGACAATATCGCACATGTATCACAATATTGTGTTAATTACAGGAGTGTTGGCAACTGACAAGTAAATTGAGTTTGTTTTTTATGAGAAATCACTAAATATCACAGAATGAAAATAAATAATATGGGTCATAATCTGGTATATTGATATATTTACGCATATAGTACTTAATTGTAATTTTTTTCTGCCCTATTAATTTTAGAACTAAAATGTAAATACAAAAACTGTTCAGAATTAAATACTGCATCAAATGTTTCTAAATTTAATAGGTTCTTGTCATGAGATAAACATAAAATAAAATGTTCGTCTTTAAGCTTTTTACAGAGTGCCATGCAAAACAAAACATACAATAATTCAAATAGTCGAATTATTTGAGTTTGACAGATAAAATTTTATTAATTGATATTTAAATGTTAATATTTTTCCATTGAATTTTTTCTGCAATGGTAAATGTATCCATATATACTTACTGATAAATAAATTAATAAATTCAATAATTCTTTATTACAGATGGCATACGCCAAACTCAAGCAATACAAGTGTTTAAAATTTTGTGCTATTGCTCGCGGATTTCTCTAAATAGCTAAAAATTATTACATTTATTTTGTATCTCTTTCGCAAACGCATGTAAACAATAATTTTAGTTGCAGTTTTTATTTCTGAACATTTTTTGTATTTTCACTTTTGTTTTTACCATTTTATTTCCTATGGTCCACAAAAAAGTAGACACCGGTATAAACATTGAAATATTACATGTAACGAATCAGGAAAGGATATCTTAGCACTTTCCTTATTCTTTGCGTTCTCTCTTCGTCTTTCCTCTGTGGAGTAGTAATTAAACTACGTAAAGTAATTAAGATTAGACAATACAGTGCAGTGGAGACTGCGTGCCGTGCCGTGTGCCTCTCCTTATCTACAGGTACATCTTAATATTTTCTCCAAAACGGAATAAATTATTTGTCGCGATTTTACATTTCGTGACCGTAAATTATGACAGCAGCAATTTGCCAAATTAGCGCAATCATTGCCGGGCTGAACTTCGCACCGTTATTACCAATTTGTTTGTTTGTAACGCGTATTGTCTTATAACCAATTGCTACGACATGATAACCATAATAAATGTATTAATTCTGTGCCTGTGGAACGATACTGTAGAAAATAATAAATAGGAAATATTTATTTACAGTATATTTCAATTTTTAATTACCTTGCACTTTTGTTGGTGCCGTTAAAAAAATTACTTACCAGATTACCAGATCTCTACTTTTTTATGGCCCAACGGCTCTAGTCCTGAGAATGCTAGGGGCCCCGGCTTCGAATCCATCTGTATGTGTACCGGGTGTCTACTTTTTTTATGAGCCATAGGAAATACAATGGTAAAATTAATTTTCATATGACTGTAATTTCTACACTATTAATTTTAGAACAAAAGTGTAAATATAAAAAATGTTCAGAATTAAAATCTGCATTATAATATAATTCAAAATAATTGTTTACGTGCGTTTCATTCGCGAAAGAAGGACTGCCATCAGAAATAAAACAAAGTTGTATTAAAAATTAATAATAGATGGAGTCTAAGGTTAAATTTAACTAAAACTATTATGATTACCCCTTAATTTTAACAAAAACTATATACGTATTTCGAGAACTAAGTTCTCATCATCAGTAGTACAATAAGTGAAAGTTAAACAGAGTAGTCAAGATTACTCAACATGTCAACCATGCCAGAGGTCCTAACAACTCTGAAAAACAAGGGAGAGAACTGGGATTGTATAAGGATGGGAGTCACAGGTGAATGATTACCTATAAACTAAAATAATTTTCGTCCAATAATAATGAGTCATTAAAATTTTAAATCGTCCAATAAAATTTAACTTTGTAATAAGTTGAAAAGTTTTGAATTTAATATGGGACCGAGATCTGCGTTCATCAAATTATTTTTATATTTATTTATTATTAAACTCTCGTATGCATCTAAATATCTATCGTTATTAATATGTTTTAAAAGTTTAATATTAGAATTGTTAACTTTGTGATTATTAATGAACATATGTTGAGCTACGCTAGATTTTTCTAGATTACCGCTTTTTAGATGATAAAAATGTTCTTTAAACCGAGTGTCAATTTGTCTTTTAGTTTGACCGATGTAAACTTTATTACAATCATTACATATAATTTTATAAATACCGGATTTTTTGTTAGTATCTATTTTATCTTTAGGGTTACCTAATAACGATTTAATGGTATTATTTGATTTGTAAGTTACGGTTAAATTTTGATTTTTAAGTTAAAGTTAAAGTTGTATTGTTTGATTTGACAGATGGCATCTGTCATAATGTTTTAATAATGATTGATTTCATTATATTATTTATGAATAATCATATATTTACAATCTCAGAAAAATATAATTAATTAATTAATTCAATCAATTATTATTAAAACTTTATGACAGATTCATGTCACGTATCAAACTTAAAACAATACAACTGTTTAACATGTTTGTTCCATTTCTCATAGTTGTCTGTAAATAGCTAAAAATTACAACTTGCAACTTTTATTTTACCTTTCTCTAGTGAATAAATGCACGTAAGAATAATTTTGAACTTATTATATGCCGTTTTTAATTGTAAACAATTATTGTATTTACACTTTTGTTCTAAAATTAATAAGGAAGAAATTACAGTCCTATCAAAATTTTACCATTGTATGTCTTATAGTATATAAACATGCATGCATTAGCAGGATTCGAACCCGGGACCTCTAGCGTTCTCGTGACTAGAACCGTTACGCTAAATTTATTTTGCTAGTACTAGATAAACGAAATCTATTTAAATATTCGATTTTTTACTTTTTGTTCTCGAGTGCATTTTAACTTAATTTTATTTAAAGGTTCAACATTTTAATGTAAAATAGAATCTAAATAAATGTTGGAATATTTCGTCTCAGCACAGGAGGATTGTGTGAAGAAGTACTAAACAAAGATTTGTTGGAAATTTATGATGCCTGTGTTTCTTGGTTAGAATAATTTATTATTAAAAGTGACTAGGACCGTACCCTATCCTATTGAAGGCCTGAACTGCTTAAGTCGACCCTGAAGACATGATATTCATTATTCATTTAGTATTTAACTTGCCAAACAACCTCTTACCTACCTACCACAAGAGGATAAAGCTTTTACTGTGATTCCAGCATTAGCATACCAACACACACTCACACATACATTTTGCAAATTGTCACATAATAGTACGTACCCTAAATTTAGCAATGTTCAGAATATACATTACACGCAAAACATATTATATTACCAACTTTGTCTACATCGAACATTAAGAATGTAAATTATATTGAAGACTTTTTACCTAAAATAATGAATTACAGAAGCAGGAACTTACGAAAATATGATATTACATGTTAAAGTCTTTTGTTCCGGTGTCAACACCCTTATTAGATATACATGTATCATTCTTCTAGCTGTTTGCATACATTTGATAGATAAATAAATAAATAAACAACTTAAAATAACCCATATGATGCACAAGTAATAACGGGCCTAACAAAACTTGTGATGCAACAAAAAATACAAATCTATTCTACTAAATATTATTTGGATTAACATTAACAGGATATATACTAGTCGGCGGTATAACAAATTTGTCCCTTTGACACATTGACATTTTGCATCATAAATTGCGATAGGCTCGTTATTACTCGTACATCACCCTGTATTAATAGTAACAGTAATAAAATTTGCAAGTGATACATATTAAAACATTTTATTGTAACAAAGTTTCTGGCTACACGATTCTTTCTCATCTCTCGTATGATTGAGTAGAGATGATGACGCCATCACACCAGGAAGTCAGATTCCAAGCTGGGCCGAGTGCAGAGTCTAACGTCGTATGTTCTCAGACGGCTGTCATATGTCACACATCAATTCGATCGATCATGCACCCCTCACACGAACTTTCTCGAAATAGGGTGACACGCATGCTAAGGATTTGTTATGATATTAACACAAAAACACATTTGGTTGCTAGATATATGTAGGTTCAGTAAGAACAACCGAACATTATATTATAACGTACCTTGAAATGTAACTCAAATAGAATATAGTTTTCATATCCTTCCCTGTGCAAAGAGAAAGATGTAACAGGTGCTCTAATATTAGGCACAAAACGATATCCAGTGATGATCGCCTACACCATGTAATTTAGATCATTATTTACATATAAATTAAATATTCTACATCTTAAAAAATTATCAAACATTGTGTATTTAATATAAAGACAATGAAGATTCAATTTAATAAAGAATAAAAAACAAACATAATTTGAAACTATTTATATGAAAAAAGAAAACAAATTCTAACTTAAGTTATATAAATTAAATAACATTGTACAAGAGTTATGGCGTTGGTTGAAAAATACAAAAATCAACGGTTATGGATAACATTTCTTGAATTTGGCTATAGACTCTCTAAGGGTAGAAACTTTCCTGAAAAATCTGACTGCCTCCTAACAAAAATTCATCACCTTTACTGAAAACACAAAACTTCAATTTTAAAAGAAACAAGTTAAAAACACATAATAGTCATTAAATGATAAAATAATTTCCATATAGTATTCCCTGTTAGTATAGTATTTCCTGTTTCTAAAATATTATTAATAATCTACTTAGGGCTTATATACAGCTGTCGCCGTTTACCCACCCTTCAACCGGACTGACCGGACTGACCGACACGCCGTGTTTTACCACTGCCGTACTGCCAGTTGGATTTCAGCCATTGCTACATTTATTTAAGATGTATAAGTGGCCAGCTTATAGCATCCGAGTGTGATTAATACAAGTAGCTGTATTTATTTTTTACGCCAAATCACACATTGTCGGTCGACGGGAATCGAACGCACGGAAAATGGTTCGGGTGACGTCACGAGATGTGCGCTAGCCCGCTCAGCCACCAAGCCGACTTATAAAAAATATTAATAATAATAATAATAAATTTCCATAAACAAAACAGAAAAACTTAGCCGGAATCGCTCATTCAAATTGTTTCTTTTTCAAATTATTAGATGTATATCTTAGTAATTAATCTGTTGGTATTTTGAAAAAAAACGAAATATGCATAGGTATATATATATATATATATATATATATATATATATATATATATATATATATATATATATATATATATATATATATATATATTATTGTTATTTACATCAGTTATTAAAAAGTAAATATATCTTCGTTACAAACTAATAAAATATAAATTTGCCATCATCATTACCGATATCTGCGTACAAAGCAGATTGGTACACCCAGCAATGGGTAATATGCCGTGATGATATATTTATTTATTTTTTATTTATAAAATTAAATTCCTCAGCAGTGTGCAGAATGATTTGTTGTCAATCCTATAAATGAAAATATTTTAGCAGGATTTATCACATCACAAAATAATATACATTTCTCAGGACATTTCAGAGAAATATTTCTATTTTTTGTGCTTTAGAATATGGTAATTTGCTGTTATATTTACAATAATTAAATTTTGTCTGCCCTCGCGTGGCTGAGTGTATTATATGACTGATTGTGGTTCCAAAGGCCCAGGTTCGAATTCAACCAAGGCCAATAAGCAAAATTATCTTTTTTATAAATAGCTCGCGAAATATTTGTAATCACTCTAGGGTATAATACATTACAATGAGATCTGTAATATTAACAAATTATTCATATTATCAAATTATGTTAAATATACGTCTATTATGGATCTATTAAAATAAGAATATTATCGTAGTCGTAGGTGCGTCAATAATACAAGTCAGTCAAGAAAAATATGAAAGCATGTTTACTTATGACGTAACTAATTATCGACATATGGATTCATAGTGTGCATACACTTAGCATCAGCAGCGCACCCAAGGGGGGCAACATCTCCTAAATTAACATATTTGTAAATCCTGTTCTATAATTATTGATAACGGAAATTGTTGCAATTATTGTTTTTCAATTTGCAGTAAGATAATATATCGGGTGTCTACTTTTTTCCGAACCATAGGAAATACAAACAATATTGTAAATACAAAAAATGTTCAGAATAAAAAAACTGCATAGTATGCGTTTTCTCAAAATAGGGGCAAAATAAAAGTTATAATCTGTAGCTATTTACAGAGAGACATGAGCAATGGCACAAAATGTTAAACAGCTGTATTGCTTGAGTTTGGCAGATGACATCTGTCATAAACTTTTAATAATTATCGAATTCAATAAATTATTTACCAGTAGTCATGGATACATTTACCGTAGCAGGAAAAAATGCAGATGAATAATACTGACAATTAAATATTAATTAATAAACTATTAATTAATAAAATTGTATATTTTGTCTTGCATGGCACTCTGTAAAAAGCCTAAAGACGGATATTTTATTCTACGTTTATCACATGACAATAATCTATTATATCAATAAATTGAGGTCCATGTTTTTAGTTCTTACACTTTTGTTCTACAATTAATAGGGCTGAAATTACAGCCATATGAAAATTTTACCATTGTATTTCCTATGCTTTTTAAGCTCCCAAAAAAAAACCCGCCCCACCCAAATATGTTATCTGGGTGCGCTACTGCTTAGCTACATCCCTTATTGTGTGTAAGCGTAGAGTGTATCAAACTCTTATTCAGTATCCCCAAGTTTAAGTATTTAGACATTGTTAAGTTTACACGGCGTTCTGGCGTTCAGTATCTTAAGACAACATCAATATTATGTTCTGCCACTTATACAGTGCATGACTGCGATAGCACCTCTGCAAGAACTTGCACTAAGCACTAGCA
This sequence comes from Harpalus rubripes, assembly GCA_963082715.1. Taxonomy (NCBI): domain Eukaryota; kingdom Metazoa; phylum Arthropoda; class Insecta; order Coleoptera; family Carabidae; genus Harpalus; species Harpalus rubripes. The sequence continues at coordinate 57,133,916 of OY720458.1, forward strand.
TGGGATGGGAGAAATCATGACAATATTCTTATGTTATTGCAGATTATTTGTGGTAAGTAATATAAGCATGTTTCAGCTTTTAAACATTTATCAAATGTACCTACTCGTATATTTTAATGAAATGATAAATTTAATTATTTGAAGATTTTCATACCTATTAAAATAATATTGACAATACATAAAGCAATAAGTGGTGGCTCGTGGTAAATGATTTGAGCGAGGCTATTTTACAAAAAATATTGTAATCACCAATCATTTTCCTTGTCGTAATCACATTAACCTTTCGTGTACATAACGGGGACATTTGGACTTCTATAATTTTGTTATATTTACTCAACAAAAAAGGATCATGTTTTTGGGTTCCCATGCACTTGAAACAATTTTACTCCTCTTAATAAAAGCCAGTTTGCTTAAAAGATGAGAATGCATACCAGTGTACATAGCCTGTTAACATTTATTTGAATTCCTGCTTCCCATTTTCATTTCTCATATAAATAAATGGTATAATGGTAAATGTAAAATTGGTAACTGTTCTGGTGAAATGTCAATTTATGACTATTTTCAAAACAAGAATGATCAAAATGTTTACAGTATTTAAGACTAAATCTTACATTTATCTTACATTAATTTAAATGAATACATTTTAAGATAAATGAAAGTAATTTTCTTTGAATTTGTAATACAAAATCTATAAAATATGTTTGTTGAATTTCCAAGTTATTTGATTGATTTATGTATAGGTATTAGGTAAACCAATAGAAGAAATATTACCAATAATAGGTTTGCACAACTTTATTTATATACATTGATAACAAAGTAAATGATGAAGATGAAATTAATAATAATTATTCTAATACAAGTTTATGTTTATAAATCCATGTCATTTGACATTAAATATGTTACCAATTTAAAAAATTGTATTATTTAATATGTGAGCAATATATCAAATTTATTTAATAAATTTATGGCAAAGTCGGCACAAAAAGTCTTGTGTATCACACGTCCAGAAACTGCTTTGCGTGTGTTTATTCACACTTGCAAAATTGCAGTTTCTAGACAAGTAATATAAAGGACTATTACAACTACATCACATGTAACAAATAGCTTCGTTTTAAATTACTTTTTAACAACTATTTTTTTAAATAGATTTTTTCAAATCTGAATTGCCATGATAACAACGGATAAATTCAAATTTGACAGATTATTTGAATTATATTTTTATACATTATACAAAAAATAAAAAATCAAAATAAATGATATTACAGGTAAAACTGAATACGATTTAAACACATTAGTTTGCTTTTTGATTTAATTTAATGGTTCTACCATTATAAAATCATAAATTTGCAAATATACAGGGTGTTACTTAAATAAGTGTACAACGCTTAATCGATGGTACATCTAACCTTGTAGATAGTAAATTTGGAAATAATTTTTGTTTTACATACTTTTTATAAGAAATGGAGGCCTTTAAGACTGACAAATCACGTCAAAGTTCAAAATTTTGTAAAAAAATAAATCAATTTGTTCTCTAAAAAAATGTTACTTGTCACAATTGACATATAAGATCATTGGTGTCGCGGCAGATAATAGCTATTTGAGACATACACAATGAAAACTACAAGTTTATCATCAACGTAATTGGATTCTTGGTACTTAATAAACCGAATACAAATTATACACTAATTCAAAAAAAAAAAAAAACGTTTCATGTCAGTTTTGATATTCATCATTTTTTCTCAGGGAACACATAACACACAATTTTTATTTGTTTACAAAATTTTAATAGCATGATTGGTCAATTTTTAGGGCATCCAGTTTTTATAGGAAACATGTAAAACAAAAATTAATGCCAGATATACTATCTATGGGGTCAGTTCTACCATCGATTAAGCGTTGTACACTTACTTAAATAACTTCATGTATACCTTATTTCTGCAGTTATAAAATACACGAAACGAATTTTATTTATTGATTTAATTTTATGATTTACCAATTTTATTTGCTGCATATATATATATATATATATATATATATATATATATATATATATATATATATATATATATATATATATGCAGCAAATAAAATTGGTAAATCATAAAATTAAATCAATAAATAAAATTCGTTTCGTGTATCCGGTATATTTAAAATTAAAACCGTCTAAAGTTAAATGAGAAATAGCAGAAATATATTGACAAATGAATATGTCACGAAGCTTAGCGTCCCTAATTTCCTCTGACGAGTCGCCACTAATACTTAGGATAGAATAATCGGTATTAAAATTCTAATAATAACTGTGATACACCATTATATTCATAATGAGATATTCTCCAGGAACATATATTTTCTTTGGAAAAATGAGCACTAATTAATCCCTATCTGTTAATTTTGGCAAACACTGATGCAGACAGCAACCACTGCATACCGGCAAACGAGAAACGAGAAGGGTCAGAAAATGGCGTCGAAGCATATCATGTGTACACACTCATACTCACTGCACGTTACACGTTACCCGTTACCGTTTCCCGTTAGTTAGCAAAAGATTGTTATCTGAACGCGTATCTAATGAAAGTACACCTGCAGAGTACACTCTACACCATAATGAATAAGAGTTGTGTGCTGCGTTTACATCCGAGATACTATTTTAGATTGCACAGGGTGTTTCATTACGAAATATCAATTTACATGCTTTTCCTTTTTCTAAATACAACGATCATCAAACAAAGTTTTTTACGATATTAACAACAGTAGTAGGCTAACATTTACTTTATGGGATGTGAAAATTATATGAACCCAATATATTCCTGGACTCTACTTTTCAAATAGAGTCCATTGGTATCGGTCCCAGGCAGGGTTGTGCGTCTACGCGTAAACTATGATAGATTACTTACATGTGTAAACAATGTCAAATAAAGACAATGCGTATATAATATAAACTATGTAAACTTTGTATATATTGCAATTATGATAACGTTTACCCTTTCTAAATAGCTTTCATGTTTCTGTATTGTCCATTCTATACATATAGAATTATTCATTTTTTATAGCAGATATCCTTTTTATATAACGTTTATTCATTCTAAATAGCGTTTATCCCTTCTATGTAGCCTCTATTCATTGTATATAGCATTGTCCTTCCTATATTCTATAGAGTGTTTCTCGGATAGTGATGCACACGAGGCGAGACGAGACAAGAATAATAAAATATCGATCCCGTCTTGTTTTCGGATCTGTAATCTCGATCTCGCTCTCGTTCTCGCACATTTTTTTAGGTTTCGTCTCGTACTCGCGCGAGAATCTCGCGAGAGTCTCGCTATAAAAATAAGCGCTTGCGCACTACTTATTTACGTAACAGTTTAACGATAAAAGACAAGTTCGCACCAATCGCACCGTCTTCCGTGTATTTGCAGTCATATAAGTATAAATATAATAAAGAGACGAAACACTAAATTCTGGTCACCAAATTATTTCAATACGAACATAATGTTTATTCATTAACGGTCACCAGAAAATGTAATAAGTTGGTAAATAATTTAATTTACCTGTAAAATATCCAGTTTATCACCAAATTGTGATCTCTAAACTATTTCAATACGAACATCTGTTAATACATTCTGTCATCGGTAAAACGAATTAAAACATTAAACAATTATTTTTTGTAACTTCGTAAACCGCTACATAGATAACCCGCCGGCAACCAATCACTCCGCTTCTCTCGTTTTGGCTCTCATCGACGCTTAATATAACATGCTTTACTTTTCAGGGGCGGCAAGATAATGTTAACCGTGGTTTTAACTGGGGTGAATAAGAGACTGAAATATTGGAGATTTTGTCTTTATTTTGCATTTCCTCGCTTTGGGACCGATACCAATCGACTCTAGATACTCAATAATATAGTGAATTCATATATAGTATTCACATTCACGTATTCTATGCACGAATTAGCGTTGACTCCACTTCTTGTATGGTGCATTTTTCATTGAATTTATGAGTCAAAGCTATAAAGTTACAAATACTTTTTATTGCAAGACTTTCGAGAGAATCTCGCGAGATTTCTCGCTTCTCGCAGTTGTTATATCGATCTCGCCTCGAATTTTGAACTGCAATCTTGCTCTCGTTCTCGTCTCGCCTAATGCAACGAGACGAGACGAGATGCGAGAGTACTCTCGCCTCGTCGTGCATCACTATTCTCGGATATGGGACACCTCGATTATTTTCTTTATTATTGGAAATAGAAGAAAATTATTCAAATAAAAGTTGTAGTAGATAAAGGAGGACATTCACTTATTGAAGAACCAGTGGTTCTCAAACTATAACATAAAGTTTTATTTTTTTAAATAGAGTATTTTGTCTGAATTCATCCATGCAATCATTTTTTATCCTTACATAAAAATATTGAGAAAATCCAATTGAAATTTAAATAAATTTTATTTTTATACTTATTTTTCTGTTGGCTATCTATGAAAACACAAAAACTGCTGTCTCTCAATTTGAATTATTTAGTGCATAATTGTTATTCTTGCTATTTATAAAGTTATTAACATATATTTGTTTCGTATTAATTTAAATTATTATTATTAAATATTAAATAACGCGAGTGGTGGAGTGTGTGACAAGTTGGACTATCCTCTGATGATGAAACTAAGTATAAAATACGTGAGAAGATTTAGCAATGAGCTACTTGTCAAGACGTAAAGCAATGCGAATGCAAGCGTAAGTTGAAGTACAAGTATGAGAGTATAAACACTCACACCTGTAATGAAATTGAAGCAGTAACGAGTAGCGAGTAGCGACATCGTCAAATGATTAAAGCAGTTTTATTTATTCATCGACATTTCCTATTCAGAAAATGTACTCAGCCCTCAAAAAACCAATAACGCTCCACTGAACTTTTTTTTATTAAATACATCGAATTTCTATAGACTGTCATTAACTATTCACGTGCTTTTCATAAGTAAAAAAGTTTTATTTCGCTGAATATTGCATAGCGCAGAGCGAAAGCGCGGTTATTTCTTCGTTATTTCACTTCGTGCTTATACACGTCTTTTGCTTCTTTTCATTACTCCAACAATCAAAATTATCTTTCGTTTGTCTCTATGCTCTACTTAAACTTTACAAACGTCAATATCGCTTTTATTTTATTTTATATGCTTTCTTTTATTTTATTCTTCAATTTTAAAAAGTACAAGTATGAGGGCAGTTTATGAATTATTGCCCCTTACATAACCTTTTATGAAAAAATAAAACATTTTTTTATAGGCTTCTCATTTATCGACATTACTGCACCCAAAGTTTCAAACGTCTGTCTTGTTTTGTTCAAGATTTATTCATTTTAATCTGTAATGCTGTTTGAATTTATTCAAAAATGGATAATATTTAATTGATATCTGTCAGAAGGGTTTATCGACACAAAAAAAAAACATTACAATATTACAATAATATGGCCGATGTATTAGGTGATTCTGTCCCTTCATATCAAGTAATTAAAATTCAATTGATGAAGCTGTTGGCACTCGGTGAAACATGATTATAAAAGGAAATAAAGACACTAGGTATTGTTTCACAAATTTTAATAAAATTTCTTTATTACGTAATTTCGGCAGTTACGCCATCGTCAGAAGGTATGAACTGATTTACAAAACAGATCTTAAAAATATATATATAAAAGGTGGGATTAGAGAATTTTTCTTATTAACTATGTTTAGGGTTTTCTTGATTTCGAAAGATTCTAAGAAAATAAGCCGTAAACCTTTCTTTTCTTTACGTAGGATCGGAAGGTTTTCTAAGGAACAACTATGGTTGTAGTCTAACAGATGTTTGGCTACATTCGAATTGGTAATTTTAGTTGCATAATTTTTACAATGTTCTTTAAATCTAATCTGGAAATTACGTCCTGTCTGGCCTATGTACACAAAATTGCAGTCATTACATTTTATTTGGTATATTCCAGAATTTAACAAAGGAAATTCCCTAATCCCACCCCACACTAATAGTTTTTATTGAACCTTCTCTATATACTTATAAGATCTGTTTTGTAAATCAGTTCATACCTTTTAATGATGGCGTAACTGCCGAAACAATACCTAGTGTCTTTATTTCCTTTTAAAGTAATTAAAAACTCAAAATTTTAAAAGAGAGTTTTGTAAATATGCAGCAATAGTGACAGCACGCACTTTAGAATTCTATCATAGAAAACAGGCGAATGCGATTTTACTTTTACGCATCTTGGTAGCATGCAGTTTAGAATTCTATATTCGCTTTTTATTTTGGGAATTTTCGCGTTTTATATTATTAAAATAGAAAATATTATGACAGTTGTATTTAATAAATATATAAATTGGCTTTGAATTGAATTGAAACAAAATAATGACGTTAGTTTAATACTTTCGCTTCGAGTGGTACGCTTGCAGGCGAATATATTGAGACACGCATGCTACCAAATTTTCGCTTCGTGGCAAAAAGCGAAAACAAATGCCTCATTTAATAGAATTCTAAAGTGCGTACTGCCAGTACAGGTACAGAAGCACAGAAAACAATCATGGCAAAAAAGATATTATTTGGTACTCAAAATTGAAAGTTTACAGTAAAATTTATAGCAAAAACATATGGTTTCTTTCTATGTTAGGTAGTGTCCGAATCTACAATGACAAGCCAAGTTATTACGTTTGGCATTAAATTGAATGAACAAGATGTTTGATCATATTTTCTTGGATTAATTACAGACTTGTGATGTAACGATACCGAAAGACTACAATAAAATTAGTATGTTGATTTGAGCAAAGCCTTTGACAGAGTGAATCACACTTACGGTATTCACGGTACTCTTCTACGATGGATTGAGTCGTATATAAAAAAACCGTTCTCAGTTGATCTTTGTCAATGTTTACAAGTCGTGTACAATAAATGTTCCTTCTGGTGTGCCACAAGGATCACATTTAGGGCCGTTACTATTCAATATGTATATATAAGTCCCAATACACATTTGTATTAATCAGCAAAAGCTAAGGCATTGGGGACGCACCTTTTTATACATTTTATTATTTAGCCCTAGATTTGTGGTGCTTAAAATAGGTACAATAATTCGTGAACTTCCCTTATACGTCGGAATATTTAGAGTAGAAATTTTTTGAGAACCACTGTGTCTATGCCTATTCCATAATGTATCAACCATCTTTCACATCAGTGATAAGTAAACGTGTTAACAACGGCGACGGCAACGGCTAACGTCCACGCACGTCCACAGCGTCTACTTTCCACTCGTCGAGCGCCATCACACAGCACAAAGGCATTGTGTGCGGGGCGTCCCGGTGCCTTGCTGTTGTCGTTGTTGTCTCTGTCGCCGTGTGCGAGTGCGAAGGCGACGCGCCTGAAAGCCCGGACCGGGACCTTCAACTTGAAAGCCAAAACATAACAATGTCAACCGTAACCGGTATTTGTACTTCCACTCTAACATCACAACCACTCATTTGTTTGACTACTTATGTACAAAAATTATCGGTACAACTATCAAATAGTTTTGTACATAGATTCGTTTTTATTTTAAAACTTTAATGAGTAGTAGATAGAAATTATTTATTGAGACAAAGTTGTTAATTTACAAAAAAAAAAATGTCTGCACGCGCCCCAAAACTAAAAGACACTACATATCCAAACCAAAACATGTCTGCACGACGCGACGAACTAATCTAGACTCTCACATGTTTACTCCATGAGTAACTAAAGTCGACTATTAAAACAAAACGCTATCTTCAGGAGAAGATTATTTTAGGGGTGCAGGGTACATAGGCTAGGGCATTCAAAGTTACGTACGTATACACAATAATTTCTAAACCTAATGATCAACAAACAAATGTCGTGACTATCATAATACGAAAAGAATTTCTAAACTGAATTTTTACATTTATAACTTAAATAGATAAACAGAGTTAAAATATGATTCCTGAAACTAAAATTTAGAAAAGTTTATAAAAAGTTATTTATCTGTTATTACTCTTACCCTCGACTTATCACAACCGTATGTCACGGATTCTCGTTTTCACCTGTATAACAAAATGCCTGTCCATCTAAAAGCAAATTTTACACATTTTTGAATTATTTTCTATTAAGAAAATACTTAAATTGCAATTTGCAAAAGAAATTTAATAAAGTGTGAAAGTTTGGAGTAGATATAGCCCGTGCTAAACGTCATGAGCTGTTGCGTGGAAAGCAAAATTCGTTATTTCTCTTTCTCTCTCTCCTATTGCCTGACCTTTCTCTAGCTCATGACATTTGGCACCACCTTTACCGTGTGGTTAAGAAACTCAAAAGTAAAATCCTTGATTCGTATTATAATTGGCAGAATTACCGGTTGGCACATCCAAAACTTAAAATCACGTGACAACTTTTGCTGACAGTCATTTCCGGAATTCTTCAGATTTGTTTAACTATTTATCTGAAATTCACTTACTTATAAATATATAGTGTTTTTTTTTATACTATCTGTATGTATATAATGCAGATGTTTTGCAAATAATTGGGTTTGGGACAGACGGCAGACTGTCAGACGTTATCGGAGTATATGCACGCATTGCGTATACGGTGTAGATAAAACACTATAACGCGTTAGTGTTACTCAACATCGTATCTGTTCTGTTTTATCCAATTTGGTAGTCTGCAGACAGCAGATGGGCGGAGAGATGGTGCGGGCGCGGCAGTGTTCATGTGTCGTGTCTTCTTCGCTCCGCAGGCGACCAAGTTAGCCGCTTCTTCGTCTGTATTTCCCTGAGGTCCCTTTTCATCTTGTAACGTGACAAGATTCGCAAAGTAACACCCTGTTCAACACGTGTCGTTACTATAGCAACTCAGTTGACGCGCTAGCTATGCTATGCTATGCTATGCCAACATCTGCCCTCCTATGTGTCTCAATTCATAACAATCATACATACCTTTAAACTTAACCACGCTCAAATATAGATTTTTTTAACATGTGCTTTATTACAACTATTAAAATCAATAGCCTTATTCTGTTCAAAACTGTACCTAAGTCTTATCTAAAAATCTGTATAGTCAGAAACAAAATCCCAACGAAAACTGCTACTCTTATGTACTTAAAATTTTATAATAATCAACAAAATTCTTTGTATTTTTATAGATCTGTAAGACACATTTTTGAACGGAATACACTCACTAATATGTAATTTGTATTTTTTTTAAATATTCCTGGGCGTCATTTTTTGTGGTATTTACTCTCAGGGTTAAACATGCCACTTATGTCCGTTTGCACCGGAATTACTTATTTGTTCCCCTTAGTTAAGCGCGTCTTAGTTGGTAAGTTGCCCTTAATCTTAAATGGTTTGCCCGAATGGAATATAGTTGTCGCTTACATAAGCGTAGCTTGGAAGAAGTATAAGAAGAAATTCTAGTAATTTTTCATTTTCCTATTATATTATTCCAGTAATTATTATGTCCAACGTGATTGGATATGTTAAAAACCGATGGAGGGAAACCACTTCCTATTGAAAGTGTTGTGTTGGATATCCTTAATACAAAAACTATAAGAGGTTTTGAAAATATATTCGATAATATTAAGGTTTGTGATATCAATATACGAGTATATACACAGTAAATATTGTATATTTTAAATTATTTCAGAATATCAGGTCATCGAGTGCCAAAGAACCAACGGACTCTAATATGGCCGTATTATGGTGAAAACTGTAAATCTAAATCTGTAAAAAAACTAACATCTATTTTTGTTGATCAATATAAAATTATTCAAATATACATATTTTTCAAAGTGTATATTTGACACGGAATTCTAAGATTTATTAAGTTTATAACCTCCAAATCTAAATCCACTATATCTAATTCCAAATCATTCTCTACTTTCATCTGTAGAAAATCAAAATATTAATATTTCTACATAAACCAACAATTATTAATTTACTGGACAGGCCTGAAAATGCAATATTTATTTTCAGGGTACCTCTAAGCGTCGCCTGAACTGCAGCTTAAATTTAAGGAGCGCTGACGTGATTTAAGGGGACTTTATAAATTGGTACAATGCACTTATTTTGATAAGGGGTACTTAAAATTTAGGTATAATCGGTGCAAACGGCCATTAGTGACATCACAATTCTAGTTAGTATTTTTTAAGTACGTACATTGGCTGCTTATTAGTTTTGATTTATTCATCCTTAAATTTGACAAAACCAGCATGTAGCTTATTTTTTTAAATTCAAGCGGATAAATTCAATAGGTATATGTAAATAGTACTTACCTAATATTTAAAATAAGAAAAATATCAATAACGCCGCAATGCCGATAAGGAATAAATATAATTTTCTTAAAGAATTAATACTAAGTGACATCTAACATTTTTAATTTATTAAAATGTGTAGGTCGCTTGCAGAGGTTACATTGTTACACTGAATATATGATACTTTAAAAAGAAACTAAGAATCCATTTTTCTGTATCATTGAAAACATTTCATTATTAAATGGAACTTTTGTTTTCATATAAAAGTAAACAATGCTGAAAATAGTTATAAAAAAAATAAACGAGACTTGTTTTTTCCCTTAATATTCTGAAATAGTTGAGGTGTTAGTTTCCCCATGGCGTCGTTTGCTAGGAGCGTAGACGCATTGATGCGTGTTGTTGCAGCTTCGTCGCCGCCGACGACGTCGCCGCGGCCGACCACGACGGAGACGCCGCGCGCCAAGGACGCCTGGTCTGGCAACGGGGACGGTGCCTTCAACAACTCCGTGTATGGGAATCCCTCTTCACTCACCGTACACCTCACGGACAAAGGTATGCACATGCACACTGAATCACTCATAATCTGATACATACTGCCACGAATCTCTCAAACTTAATTTCTTTTCTTGTATGTAAAATTTATAAATTAGTTGAATAAAATGTTTTCCTATATTATTCTTGTGTTCGTCCTGTATATTTCTCTCGATAAATGAAAAAGTTACTCTTATAGATAAATGTTTAACTGTGCAGTAATACACTTATTTTATACAGATTAAACCCGGCTTGTATTGTATATTTATTTAGGGAAGTTAAGATGTAAGAAAAATTCAGTAAAATGCACTATGTATTTCAACATTTCTGATATTTGATTGAAATATGTGGATAACTATATGAATAAATATAGGGAATACATCATTTTTTTGTTATACTTTAGTAGGAAACGAGTTTTGAGTACTACTCTATTACAAAATAGTCGAAGAATAAGATTTTGGATATAATACAAAGTTATGTTCAATAAAATTTTCTAATGAAGATAAGTTTGTCAAATATATTTATTTTTTATTTTACATCCATATGTCCTCAATTTATATATATATATATATATATATATATATATATATATATATATATATATATATACATACCCTGTGTCTAATTTTTTTATGGACCGTCGGAGATACAATGGTAAAATTTTCATATGGCTGTAAATTCTGCCCTATTAATTTTAGAACTAAAGTATAAACATAAAAAATGTTTAGAATTAAATACTACATGAAATTAGACTAAATTTGTTGATATAATAGGTTCTTGCCGTGAAATAAACGTAAAATAAAATATCCGTCTTTAAGCTTTTTACAGAGTGCCATGCAAGACAAAATATGCAATGTGAATAGTCATATTATTTGACTTTGACAGATAAAAGTTTATTAATTGATATTTAATTGTTAATATTGTTCCATTTAGTTTTTTCTGCGATGGCAAATGTATCCATGCTTACTGATAAATAATTTAATGAAATCAATAATTTTAAAAACTTTATGACAGATGTCATTTGTCAAATTCAAGCAATACAACTGTTTAAAATTTTGTCATAGTGCTCATGGCACTCTGTAAGTAGCTAAAAATTATTACTTTTATTTTGCCTCTCTTTCGCAAACGCATGTAAACAATAATTTTGGACTTTTTAGATGCAGTTTTTAATTCTGAACATTTTTTGTATTTACACTGTTCTAAAATTAATAGGGCAGAATTTACAGCATTATGAAAAATTTTCCATTGTATTTCCTATGGTCCACAAAAAAAGTAGACACACGGTATATATATATATATATATATATATATATATATATATATATATTTATATATATATATATATATATATATTTATATATATATATATATATATATATATATATATATATATATATATTTATTTATATATATATATATATATATATATATATATATATATATATATATTGATATTCTTGATCGCAATTTATTTCTATTAAACATATGTAATCTGATATTAGAGTTTGATTTGATTGTTTCGTGGCAGTGTGTAAATCGTAGGCACTTGTGGTACTGTACCGTGCCACTCGCATAAAGCAACCGCAACCACTCTGCACTTGCACTCTGCAATCCGCAACTGCACTCTGCACCGTGCACACAGTGGCGGAATGGATATTGATGTTGTCGTTAGCATGTCGCGACTTGTTCAGTTCTAGTCAAATAGTGCAAATCATCACAATATCGTCCAAATTTTTTACATTGGACGACGATTTTCTGTAGATATTTTCATATTTACACCACTTTCAACCTTTATAATTTGATGAATATTGATATCTTCAATATTATTTTTGAAGAAATTTTACAGACTTTAAAAAAAATAATTTTTGATATTACATACTTTCTTAGAGGAAAGTTTAATTACCTATAGTGAGATTCACACGAACAGAATAAAATAAATATATACAACAAACTATAATTATAAATGAATATAATGTAATAAGAAATTGGTATTAATAACGACATTTAAATAACAACATATAAAGCTTTAATTACTGTTTTGACAATTGAAATATTCTGAGAAAAAGTAGTGATATTCGTATATTTACAGAATCCAAGTAAAAGCATGTGGTAGATTTCCATGTTAAAAACTCACCTAACAAAGATTTCTATTTCAAAAGTTGGGAAAACCACTGGACGTTAAATATTTTTTTATGTTTTATATTATAATAGAATCCTTTACTTTAAAAAAAATTATCAGTCTTTCTAAATTTAAAGCGATCTGTAATTTTCTGACTATAGACATTCATAATTTTCTTTTGTTAAGCCGTAATTATTCTATGACTTAAATGCTAAACTCATTTTATTTTCAAACAATAGAGTTCGCTAATAACAGGAGTTACATAAATAGATATGTTTCAACACTTATAAAAATATACCGGGTGGTGATGATTAGGAGCAGAGCTGGGCAATAACTAGTTACTTTAGTAACTTAGTTACTGACTAGTTACTTTTACGGCAACTTGTAACGTAACTTAGTTACTTTTTAAAATATGGTAACTGTAACTTAATTTGTTGAGGAAAAGTAGTTGGTAACTTTATGGTTTTTAGTTACTAGTTACTTGAGTAACTTAAGTTACTTAAAGTAATTCAGAAATTAGAATTAAAAAGTCACTAAATGTTAAATTTGACATAAAATATATTATTTTCAAATGTTTTCTTCGCTTACAAATGACACGTTTTAATAAATTATAATTAAACTGCCACTAAATCATTAAAATTATTCCAATTTTCGGGTCATACAAAAAATAGTGTATTTTGTTCCAAGGATTCCAAAACTTGACTTCGTCTCATTTTTTCAAACTCCCTTCTCACAAAATAAAATGTCACTTTTAATTGTTATATTATATTATAATGTAGGTCCGTTAACATTAACAATAATAATCTGATTGGGTGTTGCCAAGCAATAACGTTAAAATTTAGGTTAACGTAGTTAGTGCAAAAACTCCCTGATATGTATATTACAAAATAAAAATATGTAAGTCAACAGTCTAAGTTTACACTTCACTCCATTAAAAGTAGTTAGAAAGTAACTTAATGTAATTAAGTTACTTTTAATAAGTAACTAGTAAATAACTTAGTTCTTTCACCAAAGTAACTGAAACTTAAGTAACTTAGTTACTTTCTTTTAGGTAACTGTAACTGTAACTAGTTACATTTTAAAAGTAACTTGCCCAGTTCTGGTTAGGAGTGAGCATAGGATTTTATTTTTACGCAATTTTCTGGCAAAACTGTTAAGAGAAAAATTGCTCAAAATAAAAAAAGATTCTTTTACATTTTGTATTGTTTCTAGTTTCTTCGCAATTTAAAAAAAAATCAAAGTTTCTTTTATTTCGCAGCTATATCCATTGACACTTTTTTCTGGTTTTCATAAATTATTTATAAATATCACACGTCAATATAACTTATGGAAAATTAATTCCTTACTCTACGATAACTACATATTTCCACCAAAATAATTCTTTATAATAAACTTTCAATTTTAGGTTATTGGATCCAAAAATAAAGTTTTTAAGTGAGGTAATATTGTGGGACTTGGAAATCCGTATTTTATCTGTTAACAATAGTGTTGATACAATGTTGCAGACATTTCGAGACTAATTCTACTCATCTAAATTTTACATAAAATTAAAGATAAATGTCTCTTACCACAAGAAAAGTACAAGAGTTATAAACAATGTTTATATCATTTATTTCATTTTCATACAAACACGCGAGGTTTCTATCTGGAATTTTAAATTCAAACAAATAATATTTGGTTTATTTTTGTTGTTCGTTTTTTTTTCTTTTTTACTTGAATGTATTTCGGGTTTCTAAAAGGCTAGAGCAGAATGTGTGACGTACATGTTAAGGACATTAAAAATGCCAATATTTTAAAGGCTAATTACGTTGTATAACCTTTGACATTGATAGTCCCCATCATACAGTTTTTAGGTTCAGTTTTAACGATGGAAGGCCCTTTACAAAGCCTGTTATTAGGGTTTTCTCCTTTATATTATTACACAGTGGGTCCGTCGTATTTATAATATACTTTCATGAATTAAACGGCTGCTAGTAATAGAATGTTGTGTTAACTTTTGGTGGACACTGTACATCTGAATCTGTCCATTTGTTGATTTGCGGATGGAAGAAGCAAGAGGAAGTGAAACTAAAGCCGGCAGCACCTACCGGCTAATTTAATAAGCTGATTCGACATCAGAGTTTTCCTGCTCCTTACGCTCCGTACCCGCACTTGCTCCTGCTCTTGCTATCCCGGCATCGACCCCAGGAGTCTTACATGCTTCGCGACGTCGGAGTTGAATGCGGAGTGCCCAGGGGCGTCCGCCTCCGCCCGAATCATACCATACATTCTTTAAAATAATTTATGCAAGACAAGACATTTTTATAAATATAATCACAGCTTATTACCCAGTACTGGTAGTGCCAATCTCAAATGATGTATCATACTTTTGTTCTCCGAAGCTACTAGATAATGACGAAAATCTGATTTTGGTAGGATTTTTCATTTTCTAATAATTTCGAAAGTATTAATTATCGAGACAACTAATTGAACATTCAGTCATTTATTTATTTATTTATAAGTACCCGACAGGAACAAAGTTCCCAATTAAGGGTACTACAAAATAATACATTTACATATTTACAGTAAATTGTGCAAAGAAAAATTACAATAAGCAGGTTATAAATTAATACAGTGAGAAATATGTCATCAATTTCTTTTTAAATAATAATAAACAATAAAAAAATCAATACCATCACAATTAGTGTATAAAACATTAAATGCAGAACATGAACGCCTTAGGGGATTTTTTAATTCGTAATTTGTCCTAGCTGTTGTAATAGAAATCAATATTTTTTGGCGAGGATGGTTTGTTCTAGGTACATGAAAATTTAACAATGCAAGTAGATTGAAATCCATTATAACATTATTAATTAATTTGTAAATAAACAAGAGAGATTGCACAGTGCGTCGATTCTCAAGAGATAGCATATTAAGACTTATCAATGCAGTGTTGTAGTGTACCAACAATATCTTGCAAATTTTCGATGAATAATTTCAATAGCTCTTATCGAATTTTGATACAATGGACTCCAAATCAGAAAACAATATTCTAATTTGGCACGAACAAAACAATTGAAAAGAGATTTAAGAGTGGCAATGGTATGAAAATCTCGTGAATTTCTCACAATAAATCTAAGATTTCTGTAACATCAAGTGACTAAGTTGTTAACGTGTAATGAAAAATCAAACTTAGAATCAAATAATACTCCCAAATCCCTTTTGGTGCTAATTCTACACAAATTGATATTGTTCATACTATACTCATATAAAATACAATTATTTTGTTTCGTTGAAGACATGACCTCACATAGCATTACATTAAACGGTAGTTCAGATTCAAATGACCAAGCCATAATATTATTAATGTCACATTGTAGTTCAAGGCAATCATTGACAATGTTAACAATTTTGTAGATTTTCATATCATCAGCATAAAGAAGGCATTTTGAGTTTATAATTCGGCCTACTATGTTGCCTATAAATAGGTTAAATAACAAAGGGCCAAGATTAAATCCTTGAGGGACTCCCGATGTAGCAATAACCGGCTGTGAAGTGAATCCATTGTAAAAAAACGTGTAAATTACAATTATTCAAGTAAGATGAAAGTAGTGAAGCTAAATTTAAGGAAAATTTAAAATTATTTACTAGTTCCTGAATGAGAATTTGATAGTCAACTTTATCAAACGCGTTAGCAAAATCTGTGTAGATAACATCCACTTGCAAATTATCATATAGAGCATTCAGTGAGTATTCGGTGAAATTAGCTAAGTTTGTCGCAGTTGATTTGTCTCTTATGAAACCATGCTGTGAATCTGATCATGAATCATGGCTAAAAATATGGGGTATAGTTCTTGTATGAAAGCCATAACGTATTATTTTCTTTTTGTAAAATTTGACTGTTCGACTCATAACTTTACCCGATATTTGATAAATGCATCAACATTATTGAAAAAGAAAACTCAACTTTAAACACATGTAATAGTCGCGGACTATTACAACAGAAATATTGGTTAAAAACTTGAGAAATCAGTGTCCGAGTGTGTATTTCATTTCTACTTTTAAACTCCTTGTCTACGCTTATGTCCTTTTACCCTCACGCAAACAATTTCGCTCCAAACAGACATACCCACAACAAATTATTTGTAATGATGAGTTACGCTCCGTTTTACGCTGCGCTTTCATCTACCATCTAACTTGTTAACATGCAGTCGAACTGAATTGTCGCTCCTGCTCAGAGATTCTCAGGCCGAACTTCTCACTTTCCGCTTCTTGATGAGCGATGCTTAAAAACTCCGAGGGGGAACATGTTTACAAGGGATTTTACATTGAAGAGTTCTAAGAACGTCTCTCCGGACTCTTTGTCCTTTACCATATGCTTTTTCCAATTACAGACCTTTTTATTTATTAACCTACTATTATTTGAGTAACGGTGAGATAATGTAGGGTTTGTTAAAGTATGAGATACTTAACAAATTGAAACTTGGATTTTTTCTAGGAATAATGATAAATAATTAACAGAAAAGTAAATGAGTAGAAATACAATAACCTTGTATCTAGTCATTTACAAAATATAACATAAATAACAAATATTCCTTGAGAGGTATGCCCATTGGTCTGCACTTCATCTTTAGCTCCTTTAAAACTTACTCCAGATATATTTTGTAAAGTGTTGGGGAGAAACAGCATCCTTGTTTTAATCGTTTGTTTACTTGAAACATTTGTGACATCATATTTTCTACATTAGTTTGTGTTCCACTATTCTTTCTATACACTTTTCTCCCTGGTTTAGTCTTTTTCGACACATCCCAAACTCTGATTTGCAGGACAATAACACATACTTTTTTAAGAACAATGGTATACCAGTTGTAACTCTTGTGTTACGCAGTATAGATGATCTACAATAGATGTCCATGTTCTTCTGCTTGCAATATATGTTTATTCTTTTTCTATTTTGTTATTTAATACTCTTCTTTGCACTCTACTTATGGAGTGGTGATCAATATCCCGTGATAATTATCACAGTTATTCCTATATATCTTTTTGTATAATATAGGTGGAATGGATAATTTTCACTCTTTTGAAACATCTTCTCCATTCATATCTACATTTTCATTAATATTTTTACTTATCCAACACTGAAACATTTCTCAAATTTTGTTTTAAATATGTCGTCGCCTATGACGTCCACATAAAAATATTAAAATTAATTGGACTGAATGAAATTTTGAGAAATAAATTAAGAAATTAGCATTGAAAATAAACAACTTATAATCTATAGTTGTATATTTATTTTAATTAATACAGTCTCTTGATGTGTACCACAAATTAGTAAATAAAGAAATTATAAAATAAAAATAAAACACATAAATTAATAACTTCTCATCGATTTCGGAATATTCACCATCTTTAGAGAAATACATGAAAAATTATAAATATAAATATACATAATGAAATATTTGACATAATTGAAGTTTCAAGAACATCTTCGTTCATGGAGACTAAATAAAATGGATTCGAATGTAGCATATCATATGAACAGTTTAAATCATAATTTCGATATAAATAATTTAAAAAATTTACATATACGAGTATTATCAAAAGATTTTCAAATGACATGGCTAGAGGCATATGAAATACATTTTTTAGTTTCTAAAGGCTTACCAGTCATGAATAAACAATTAGATTGATTTAAATCCAAAATTATGAGTAATATACTACAATTTTTTTCTAATTATAGTATTTATTAATTACATATTTTATTAAATATTATTATATTTTAATTTTAATTATATTTTCAATTCTATATTATTATATTTTATTGTATTCAATTTAGAATTTTTTAAAAAATAAATAATTAAATTATGGATTTAAACAATTTTATACCTACTTTATATATTTTGTATTTTATCATTTGTTATTTTGTCAAATATTTTATTATTTATTTTTATAATTTTTCATGTATTTCTCTGAAGATGGTGAATACACCGAAATCGATAATAAGTTATTAATTTATGTGTTTTATATTTATTTTATAATATCTATATTTACTCATTTGTGGTACACATCAAGAGATTGTATTAATTAAAATAAATATATTTTAAAATGTACCATCATGGAAAAGAAACAACTTTTAATTTAATAAATGAAGTAATCTATAGTTGTCTTTTCATATCTTTTTATTGGCACAATAATTGTTTTCGTCCTATACATTTAATAATTGTTGCATTTTTGCTTTTTGTAACAAATGTACATAGATAACTTACCTATATCGTACATCATCGGTAAGCTATATTATTTTATTTTTAGTTACGTATTAGTATAAATTAAAACATTAGCATTCGAAAGAAAATGAAAAAAGTGTTTTTGATAAAGTGCATAGCAAAATTCCATATTATTAATTAAAATAAAAAACAACAAAATTTATTTATTTATATATTGACCTACGCATCTAGTATTTCTCAAGATAACCGAGATCTCAATGATGAGGATCAAAAAACAGGCACTTGTATAGTTTGTGTTTCATACTTTAGTAGCTCACACACCTTTTCCATTTCTTTATATTCTACTCGTACTAGCAAGCCTATAGTAACTATTATATCTTCTCTCTCCTCTTTCTCTTGGAATTCATCTCATCTTCTGTAACTAGTGCTAAGAAATGTTTTTATCACTATTCAGTCTTAATAGTTTAAACTATGTTTTTTTTAATCTTGTATTGTTTTGATAAATCTGCAGCTTTCCGCATTTCTCTAAGTACGTGTTTCGTTGAATACAACATATATATATATATATATATATATATATATATATATATATATATATATATATATATATATATATATATATACCGTGTGTCTGTCGTAAAGGTGTACATAGGAGATTAACATGGAAAATCAGTTTTTTGCAATTTCGTTCTCGCCTAATTATTTTAAGCAAAAATGCGTCAAATAAAAGTTTTAGACCATAAAATTCTGCATTTAAATCAATAAACAGAATTAACTTTCCACGCATTGTAACGACAGAAATTAAATATGAAAATATCGAAAATTACGTTGAAAATATCGACAGCCATGGAATTGAACAAAAAATAAATAAATGCTTGACGTTTTATCTGTCACAACGTAAGTTAACTTATCTGACGTTTCTGACAATTTGATTTTATCTCTAGTTTTATTGTCTGAAATAATTAAAAAATGTATATTTATATGAATGAAGAGCTAAATTCGTGACAAAATTTGAAAAGACTGCTAATGTGTCATAATATAGGACGAGCAGAACATGCGTTACTCTAAGAAAAAGTGTTAGGAATGATAAGTGTAGACCCCTTCTGTAGTACTAAGGTAGATGTATTGGAAATGAGTTGAGAGTACATAACAGCATCATACATAATTTTGTTACGAAATGTTGAATTTTTGACATATTCATATTACTTTACTTACTTACTTAATCTCGAGCCCTTCTACCTTTGCAGGTGTAGGGCTGTTGGGTGAGGTGAAATTTAGTGTGTTGGATTTTGCTTCCAGCATTCCCTCCATGCTTTTCTGTTTTGGGTTAGATTTCTGACTTGGTTCCATTGTATTCCTCTCTGTTCTGCCGCTTCTTTGACTTCTTCCTTCCAGGTTTTAATTGGGCGTCCTATTCTTCTCTTTCCTATAGGTTTCGCTTCAAAAACTCTCTTAGGTAATCTATTTTCTTCCATTCTTTGTATATGTCCTAGCCATCTCAGTTGTCCTTCCTGTATTATTTGTTCCACGGGCTTTGTTTTAAGCTTTGTCCTGAATGTCTCATTTCTTATTAGGTCTTTCCTTGTCTTGCCTTCTATCTTTCTTAGGAATCTCATTTCTGAACTTACTATTTTGCTTCTTATTTTTCCAGATGTTGTCCAGGTTTCGCTTGCGTATGTTAACACTGGTAGAGCTACTTTCTTGATCACTTCTACTTTTACTTCTTTTGGTATTTCTTTCTTTCCTAAGAACGTAGTCCTTATTGCATTAAATAGCCTTCCTGTTTTTCCTTTTCTTTCTAATATTTCATCTTCTAGTTTCCCTGTTTTGCTAATGTGTCATAATATAGGACGAGCAGAACATGCGTTACTCTAAGAAAAAGTGTTAGGAATGATAAGTGTAGACCCCTTCTGTAGTACTAAGGTAGATGTATTGGAAATGAGTTGAGAGTACATAACAGCATCATACATAATTTTGTTACGAAATGTTGAATTTTTGACATATTCATATTATTTAAACAAAACTGTATTTTCTTAAATTATTAATTTTATATTTCTATTATTGCCATAATTAACGATATTTGTTAAATCAAATTGTCAGAAACGTCAAATAAGTTAACTTACGTTGTGACAGATAAAACGTCAAGCAATTATTTATTTTTTGTTCAATTCCATGGCTGTAGATATTTTTGACGTAATTTTCGACATTTTCATATTTAATTTCTGTCGTTATGAAGCATGTAAAGGTAATTCTGTTTATTGTTTTAGATGTAGAATTTTATACCCTAAAACTTTTATTTGACACATTTTTGCTTATAATCATTAGGCGAGCAGGATATTGCAAAAAACTAATTTCCCATGTTAATCTCCTATGTACACCTTTAAAATAGACACACGGTATATATACACGTACTATTTGTATCTTTAAAAATTTATTGAATAATGTCAAAATAATATGTTATGCAGCGACAGGTAGGGATGGCAACGTATAATACGTGAGAATACAAAACTATATGCATTATACATATCATCAATGCTAAAATCTGTGTACAAAGTAGATTGGCATATCCATCAATGGGTAATATATCGCGATGATATATTTTTTTATTATTATACATTTTATACAATATACGTAGTGTACATACGTATAATACTGCATAAAAATAAAATATACGTGTATGAAATGATGTAATAATAATTAACACCAAATATTTTTATACTATTCAAAAGGTATAATACGTTTTATATACTATGAAATGTATAATACATATGTATTATACAAGTATACGTTTTATACAGGACTTTTGTACATGTAATGTATAAAAAATCCCTGACGATAGGTATTAATACACGATAAAATCTATACATATCTAATTACGTAGTTAATTTTATTTAATATATTAATTAACTGGTGAAATTTTTTTATTATAATTTATAGATAAATGCCCAACGAAAAGGAAAGTGTAATACTCGTATATTTTATAACCGTTACGTTTTTATACGTTATATTATTCATAATTTAATATTTGCTGTAGGCTTGATAAATGAATAATATTAATACGTATCAATAATATGCATATAATTTATTAATTATATCAAAGATATTTATTTTACAATCAGAACACTTGTAATCTGGGTACAATACTATTTGTCATAATAATTTTTATTAATTTCGTATTTATTGTTTTTGCTTGACTATAAAATGTGATTTAATATTTATTATTATAATTAAAATTAATATATTCGTAAAGCAAATCATTAACTCTTTGATCGCAAATAAATTAATTACTGTTTGATTTTATTTTTGTAAAACACCGCAAAATTCGTTTGACAAAAGTGGTGATGTAGTAATTAGGGTCAAGTAGACAAATTTCTGTATTGGTATGATTAGGATTCTTTGGAAGTCTCGAGCAGGCTGCGTCAGTGTTGGCTTTGGCTTCGCACGAAGGTTGAGCGTAAAAAGCGAAATTATATTTCGATACAGAGTCGCAGAGTTGGAAAAGTTTTGAGATTCGCGATTCGCAACTGCTGGCCGAAACTCTCTTCCATTAAAAAACTTTCCCAGATTCTTCTTTTTATTTTAGTCAATGTGCGATTCTCGTTGTGATAGCACTGGCGACTGCAGCTAACTGACTTACAAATCACTTAAATCAACTTCAAAAATTTTAACAAAAATAAAAACAAGTTTACCTAATTAATTACTACCTAAGTTGCATTCATGACTTAAAAACAAAATGTGTGTATCGCTAGAATTAAAATGTTGCTATAATCTATTTTAAACTAACTCAGTAATAGTTAATTAAAAATTTCCTTAGTACAATCTATGCTTCTGATTGGCTAGTGCTGAACTTTGTTTATGCGAAAATACAAATAATTATTCTATTTTGACTTAGTTTTTAAGGTAGGTACTACCTCTATAAAAAAACTCAAAAACAAACTACTATACATTTCAGAATTATAGTCAGTTGAATTTGAAACTCAATAACTTGCTTAAAAAAATTCAAAAATTATGAAACACTTTTTCAATATGGACTGTACATTTCTTTGTAATTATGCTAACTTTCATATTTTTCATATAATCAATATAAAAATTATATATATATATATATATATATATATATATATATATATATATATATATATATATATATATATATGATACCCATTTTTAGCGCGTTTGAATAAATGTTCAACTTATTGATGTATAATGTCAACATGTATGAAGGGAGAAATTTTAAATTTTTATATGTTGTAACCACAGGCTTTGTAAATATTTTCAATGTTATTTTTTTGCGATTTATATATATATATATATATATATATATATATATATATATATATATATATATATATATATATATACTTACATACTTACTAAAAATATTTATTATTACCTAAAATCAGTTAAGGATACCGTAATCGCTTTGTATAACATTTTGAGTATATAAAATAGAATACTTTCAAAAAAATATTTTTAATCGTATTAATATAGAGCTATTGAAAATATTCGAACATTATTTTGATTGATTTGGTAGTATCGGATAGTACCATAATTTTGGATGGAATGTGATATTTTGCGACGTTCTTATGAATATTACATCAATATTTTAATTGGAAATTAAAAAAAATTAAATTAAAATCGGTGTGCGGTATGTTAAATGCTAGCAGGATTTCTGTAAAGCGGCACTGCGAATAGAAATATTTTCCTAAGATTTGTTTAACACGTAAACCGCTTTTTCGATTAGTATTAATTGCAATAGACCAATAGCTACAGTTGGCCCACTATATCATCACTAATTTTGCAAACGATACATAGTCGTTGTTTTCTTACAAAATAATTAAATGGAATAAATGAATAAGCCCTTGGTGATTCAGAATTTTATTATTGACATCACTGGACGCTTCAGACCTTAGTGATCCATCTTCAACAACAAAAATTGTAAAAGTATAAAGTAGACAATGTACAAGACATCTTGTCAAACAAAACTTGTCGTACAATAAAATTAAATTTATAGAGTGTGATGCAACTTGTCAAATTTACATTTAAACTTATGGATGAGCTTGCAAGGCCTTATTCATTTAATCCAAAATATTCCAGCGGATCCTTCTTGATTCAACAAAAATAATTAAATGTAATAAGTAGACGTTCAATTTTTGATAAATTTTGATAACTTTTATAGTTATAACATTTTACGTGAAACAAGATTCGTAAGTCCAAAAGATATAGAGTATGTTTTAATTTTGGCGGAAATCCTAAAGCATTTTTTAAACGTTAGATAATATATTTAATAAAAATCTAATATTTAAATGATTCTTTTTATATACTGGATAGCAAATTTGAATAAATATATGAAAGAAAAAAACGTAAAAATTTAACAGTCTGTGTAAAAACCTATACTGCCGATTTATAGACATTTTAATTTAAAATAAACTTCGTTTGAATTTTCTTCACAATACTTAAAATAATCAAGTTATTAAAAAAGAACAGACCGATGAATCAGCCAGTATTATAAAGAAACTTATTTATTGTTCTACATACAATACGTTTAAAATATATAGGGTTTGGAAGATCTAAAATAAATGATTTTATATTTATAAAAGCTTAATAATCCTGTATATATGTTTTTGTTTATAATTATTTTATGGCGAATAATTTTTGCATATGAAATGGTTTTTTTTTAAATCATATTAACAATGAAAATTATGAAGCCACGAATTATTTATTATTTTGGTTTTTAATTACATTCATATCATTAATTGTGTTTATACCATTTTATTTAATATATGTGCTTATTAATAACACATACTTTGTTATGTAGGTTCTAAATATCAATCTATACTGAATGAAATCGACAAATCGGAGCAGAAGTTGAACTCTGATCTGGACAGCAAGGGCAGTGGCATTGGCTACGATTATCCGTCAACCAAAAGCAGTGTCTTACGTAAGTCATATTTTTTTATCATAGTTATATTCTCTCTAGAAAACTTCAAACTCTAGTTGGCAATGAAAAATATATCAGTTGTCAATTTTTTATAAAAACGCCTAGTTGTTAGGGATATTCTACAATCTAGCTAGATGTTTTATAAAACGACAAACAGCTCACGGTCACATTGTAATCAGTGTTGTAACTTATCTAGATAATTTCATCTAGATAAATCATCTAGATAATATAGTTTTATCTATTATCTTATCTAGATAATTTTTTTCGAAGTTATCTATTATCTTATCTAAATAAAAATTATCTTCATCTATTTTTTGAAAATCATCTAGATGAAAATTTTAATAAAACAAAAAAAAATTCTAATACAAATCGAATTTAAATTAAATAAAGCTGCGCAAGCGTACAACTGTAATTTTGGTAGAATTCTGTGAAAATTTTGAAATTTTACAGAACCTTAATATATGAAACTATAAATATGATTACTTTTTTTTGTCAATATGTTAAGAAGGTACGATTTTGTAAATTCTTCACAGTTTCATAATTGGGTAATGAACATATTTGCACAGAATTTGATTATTTATTTGGTGTGCAATTTTGTTAAATACATTATATTAATACACATTAAATTACTATAAAAGAATATTTCTAAGTATGCAAAATATTGCGCTCTATATCTACATTATAACATGCTATGTATATTTTAAACAAATGATCTAAAAAGTATCTAGATAATACTTAATTATCTATTTTCTAGATAACTTTATAAATAATTATCTATTATCTTATTAGGATAAAAAAAATGTTCGTTATATTTATCTTTATCTAGATAAAAAATATAATTCTTTATTACAACACTGATGGCAATATGCATACGTGGAAATTTTCTCTTGCAAACTCTCTAAATAGACCTCAACATAACCTAACCTAATGCACAAAACTCACGCTTGAAAACCTTGGGCCGAGTTTTTTTTTTCTTTGAGTTGCCTAGATGTTTTATAAAACAACTTGAATCCAGGCTAGGTTGATTTTTTTTCAAATTTTCAGAAACCGTGGACTTTTTTATAACTGAAACATTTTTTAATGACTGTGTTAATAAAAATAAATAAAAGGGAACACGTCAGTAAAGCGGAACAGAAACACAATAATTTATTGTAGAGGTTGAAATAATTTGAATGTTGAGTTTATAGTGAAAAGGTAGTTGATATAGGTAGTTGGCCGTGTATTGAAGACAAGGACAGTATAACACATTTTAGATGTTTGTTTTGTTTGAATTTCATTAGCGGACGAAAGAGTCAATTACACAAATGCACTTTTTGCAGCTTGTTTTCGGGCAGTGTGAATTTGTAATTGAGTTGTTTTTGCCAGGCTTGCTACTCTTCTTTTAGCCCGGCCTTGTTAACACTTGGCACGGGGATAGCGAACGCTGAATTATTGTGCTCGTCCACAATTGATCGCACATTACGGAAATTACTTTCTGATCGCACTTAGGCGAATTTTAATTCCTGCCTCTCGTCATTTTTCAAAATAATGATATTGGTTTTTTTTTCATTGTAGATTCAGTACGCGATGAAGCAGTTTTTTATGTTTGTATTTGCCATTGTGCAATTGTTTATGTTGCGTACCTCGCGCGAATTGTGATTTTGTAATGCCTGGCGCTAACAAACCTATTATTAAAAACTAAATTTATGGCGACATATCATCGCTGTCCCAAAACTGTGTCATTTTATGTTGATTTGTAAACGATATCTAAATGGTGTCTATATTTTCTAATGTACTTTGTGTTAAATATTTACAAAACAAACATTTCAGTGTTCAGTTATTACCAAAATCATAAAATAAGAGCTGTTCATTTGTAAAATTATATTACCTATTGTCAATTGAATATATAAATGAATTTCAATTACTTTTGTTGCCATAAAACTTTAGATATACATGAATATATTAATTATGTTTATGTATATATAATATTAATTATATCTTAATTTTCATATAGTCGTCATTGAAAAGAGCTTTCCAACGATTTGTAACCTCAATTTACGTTCTTTTTTTTCAAACAGCTATAATGTAACAATTATTAAATTTATAGGTTAAAACCTATAAGTTTAATAAATTTGTATAATTGAAATGAACTTATACAGGCTGTCTCATAACTCGCGCCCCAGACGAAACAAACACTTGCCGACGACAATAGGTTGCCAACAAATAGAAGAAAATAATTTGCGGCTGCTTGCATAACGGAGTTACAAGACTTTTTAATCCACCAATCCCAGAAGGATATCCTGAGGTGTGATGATATTACAAAATAAAACTGGTTGCTAGGTTTTAAAAATACTACTTGTGAGTTACAAAATTAGTTTGACTTACTGTAATTTTGACACTTTATAGTTGACTTTTCACTGTCAACAAATTTAGGTTAGCGAAGGCGTCATCCGAGATCATCATTTATATCATACAGTGCAACGTGTTGTAGCACCAGTTTCTTTTCGATCTAGCATAACTTGACCGGTCTCAGCCGTCCTTGCGGTGGCTCTCAATATCACTTTATGATCCACAAGATTTCTACCCAGAAAACGTTCGGAATAGACTCGTGCTGCCTCTCTGGCGTTACGTCCACGTTCTCCGAAAATTATAATTATTTCTAAATAATCAGCGGCTGAATACATTTGTAAGAATTTGCCTTTTTTATTCACATTGTCAAATTTAATTTGACACTGACATTTTTCGAAAACTACAGTCGCCCACACATTTTAAAGAAGATTTGATTTGTATAAAACCACGGCAATCACACGTTAAAGGTGTAGGTCTCTGATTGGTCAATTTTAAGACGTCTTTTCTCGAATATCTTTTAAGCTAGATTTTTTTCTTCGAAATAACACATCCGAATGCAGTCTCGTGTTTCCTTATTCGCTCTGGGGCGCGAGTTGTGAGACACCCTGTATAAGCTACACATAGTTTAAATCTTTTGAATAATGAAACTTTCCAATATGACGTCCACATTTAAAAATTAAAATTTGACATCATAACTCGAAATCCTACAACGATAACAAATTTTAGCAATACCAATCCAGAGAACATAAAAAGTACCCTTAAGAAATGCAATATTGTTACACAATTAGAAGTTATTCGCAAAAATATAATAAAAAACAAAATTACATTTTTGCGTATATGTATTAAGCTATGCATATTTTCTCAAATAACAATGCACCACTAAAGTGGACCCTAATAGGGCAACTTTTGCCTAATTTTAACAGGCTTCATATCTCTATCAATTATCAAGATCTCCATACAGAGCATAGACACCTGAATAATATGGTGGATTTATATATTTTTGGTTTAAAAACAGAAATTTTTGTTACGTTAATTAAGGCATAAATGTTGATAGCGTTTCTCATGTTGAGAGAATAACGTGTCTTGAAACGATTGCACTGTATTGAAATTCAGTGAAAAAGTGTAAATTGAAGACAACGTTTGTAATGTCAGTCGTGTAGGACGGTTTGAACATTAAAGAGAGTGAAGTTGAATGTTTAGCATTCTCTGGCAGTTCGACTGACTATTGAGCCCTACAGCGTACAAGCAAGCGTACAGAGCAAGCGACGCTGCACGATGCGGCGGCGGCGGCAGCGGCCCTAACGCCACAAAACACATAACGTGTGTGGCATTTCAAACACAACTACTATAAAAACACGAGCTAGAGCTAGCTAACCCTTCTTCACTTTCTTCCTATTCATGCCGCGTGCCACCGCCCAACTCATCACGTGGTTGTGTCTCTATCATTTTAACATTCTCGCGGTTACAGGTTATATCTCCTCAAACTGATACAGGGAACATCCGATCCCGCTCATCTGCTGTTTTTAGTCTTGTCTTACTAATCAACTTCCAGTGAATTAGATATTGTTAGGTAAATCAAGTTGCCCCCTCCAATGTAATTTACATTAAAAATAATACACCATAATTATTTATGTTTGCGCTCTTATTTTTTGTCGTATCCAAATTGTAAAATCTTTTTTTTTTCATGAACGCCAACTCATTTTCTAATGAATATTTGAACATTTTCGCTTCCAATTTTTCTAAACATACCTTAATGTAACCTAATCTAATGTACATACTCACGCCCCCAAGTTTGGTAAGTTATCTTATGCTATGTTGATGTATATAGAAGTATATTTTAGCGCCAATAAAAATGACAGTGGTGCATACATATATGCACATAAAGTACGCAATGTTTTTAACTTAGCTCGAAACTCCGGGGTCTAGCTACAGCCCAAGACGTAATGAAACGATGAAACTCTTCATCAATTGTTTGGTGTTAATGTATGAGAAAAAAAACTATATTCAAATTAAATATGTTTAAATTGTATTGAATAAACTATGGATGGTACAAACCCACACCGTGGATAAACCTGACAAGATTCGATAGCTGGTTCATACTACAAAACTTGGCCAATATAACTAGGACAATAATATTTTGTGAAACAAACGAAAGAGCGAACGAACAAACACAAACGATCGAAGGACCAGTCACTTTACGAACTGGCAACGTACAAAGTTTAATTGAAACAAAATTAACAACAAAAAATGAAAATCAATTTTCAGAGATAGATGATATAGCGTATTAAACACAAGCGATCTAAACTACAATCAACTAAATATACAACCAAGTACTATATGGTGAAATTATTCACGTCAATTAATAAGTATATGAACAAACAAATCTAGCTAAAGTAATATCAAGAACTCTAAATGAACCTAATAACGACCAAACCAAAATACAAGAATGAAGAAATGTATTTATGCTACGATGCCACAACAATAAAAGCAATCCGAATTGAAAGAAAACTATGCAAAACTCACTCTACAGCGAAATACTATTATTAAAAACAATAATATTAATCAAACCCTAACAACGCGGGTTTCCGTTAGAAATCAAATTGTGTAAGATGGTTTTACAACTGATTCCAGAGCAACTATTGGCTATATAAAATGGCGACGCAATAAATTTCACGACCCAACAACAAGAACAAAAAACAAATAAAGCTCGGTTTATTTGACGTAATTGACAAAAACGAATAATAATTCTAATTACAAATACTCTACTTGTCGTGCTAGGCAAGCAGAGTTAAATATTAATTGCAAAATTAAACAACGACGCGAGACAGCGGGCAACGCGTATTTTCTCTACGATAGCTCAACAGTTACTGACGTGAGTGACGTGGTCCATGCGGCAGTTGGCGTCGCTTGGGAAGGTTTGAAGGGGGTATGCGCGCGCACTTGCGCGTGTAATCAAAATATTAATTTTATAATAAGACATCAAGTTTGTGCTGCCCTCTTCTATGGACAAACACTGCTTTATCAAATATGTAAAACTGGTTGCTACCTCAAAGGGGTTAACCATTTCAAATTCAAAATTATTTAAGACCTGTCGGTCTTACACATCAATATTTTATATATTTTATTTACAATCAAAAATGAAGAATAAATGATTAATATATAAAAATAATAACCTCAAAGAATAAACCACTGACTTTGCCTTGTTCATCTGCCACATGACCTGTCACTTTAATTTATAACCTTAATTTTTCATTCTTTACCTTTATTTATAGGTACCTATTTGTTTATATTCTTTACAATTATTCTATTCGTTTCTTCACATAAAATATAAATAAGCTTTGCTTACATCTATTTACCCATAACTAATATGCACTGATCTCTCAGGATGGTAAGTAACTACTTCCCGCTCTCTTGGAAAATGAGGTTGTTAATAATAATATTATTATTATTATTATTAATAATAATAATAATAATAATCTTCCCAAATGTTAAAAAATCAAAAATCGGCGTAGTCTAACCGATTGTGAATAGAAATATTTCTACTTTGAATAAAGCATACTTACTTCTTGGAAGATGGATCATTTAAACTGATGGATCATTTAGGACGACACCATGATAAAACATAGTAAGTGTAGTGCCCGAAACAAGGTTTTGTCTTTTACAGAACATTTTAAATTGGAATATATTTTGGGAACCTTCCTTGGAAATTGTTGACGAAAAATTGTAGGTCTTAATGTTCCATACATTTATTTGGAATAATGTACATTTGCTGAACGTTTCGGGTTCACATTAACCCATCATCAGCTGAATAAAAATTGATACAAATATAATAATTGTTTATATGATACAATGTTTTCAACTCACCAAAAGATGATTGTATCATATATAAACAATAATTATATTTGTATCAATTTCTATTCAGCTGATGATGGGTTAATGTGAACCCGAAACGTTCAACAAATGTTTATTTTTCCAAATAAATGTATGGAACATTAAGACCTACAATTTTTCGTCAAGGACATTTTAAACGGAAAAATCAATTTAAAAATTTGTATATCAGATATTATGACATTAATAACATAATAAATATAATGCATTTTCATCATAAATGAGATCGTGCAAGTACGAAATTACGTTTGTTCTGAAGAATGTAAATCGTGTGATTTATAGTGTAACTTGTGCAATATCGTTTATAATTTACAAGTAAATTACAAAAATGTTGGTGTAAGTTGAAATAGAGTTTGCGTGTCCCGTAAAGGCTATTTAGGGAGTAGTAAACGCAAAGGGAGCGGTATTGCTAAAGGCAAAGCTTCAAAATTTTTAACTTCTAAATTACTTGTAACTTCAATAGAAATTTCATGCACATACTACTTACATAGCTAATATAAAGGATTATTTACATTATGCAAAGTATTAAAAATTCAATTAAAATTAACTTCTACACAAGATAAAAGTAGATGTATGAATTTAAGTCCGGCAACAAAAACCTCTATTATATGAGTACTTTAATAAAATACAAGGTGCGCGTTTTCGGAACCTTATCCTTGGGATCTCGGTTATCTTAAAAGAAACAATTCTATTAAAGTTGCCTCGTTAGCAGACAATTTTAAAGATATATTTATTTTTCTTTTAAAAATTGCATAGGTCATAGATAAACACAAAAATTAAAATTTTACTGATTTTTACTTTTACAAATAAGTATAAATATTAACCGACCACGATGGTGTAGTGGGCAACGTAGCCGACTCACGACCCAGGGTCCTGGGTTCGAATCCCGGGTAAGGTATGGTTGTTTGTCATCATCTGATCTTCATCAACTCAATGAATTAAACGTCGATGCTACAAAAATATTTGTAAAAATTAACACACCCCCATAAAATCAATTGTAAATGAAAAGTTGATAGGATTATTTATAAGTATAAATATTATGGAATTTTGGTTTGCACTTATTATTTATATTCGGGCGCCATAGTACAAAATTAAATAATTTTTTTTAGCTTTTCAGCGATGTATAACAACTTATCTATGTTGATTAGTTTCAAACAGCAAAAATGCAACAAATCTTAAGTTTATAAGGTAAAAACAATGGCTGTGACAAGGATATTAGATGTAATCATCTATTTATTTCTAATATTATTTTCTTCATTTTCATTAATATATTTAACGTGCTCAGCACAAAAACGTTTTCAAATGTAGTTTTCAATATACCATCAAAATTAATTAAATTTAAGAAAATTTAGCAATGAAAATAAACAAATTATAATCTAGTTAGGTTTTTATTTGTTTCATCACCACATTCATTGTTTTTACCGTATAAATTTAATATCTATTTTTTGCATTTGTTCGGATTGAACTAAATCAACATAGACTACGTTTATCTCGATGTTTGAAGCCGCTTGAATATAGTAAAACCCTTTTCTATCTTCGATATAAACGATCGAGATGAATATTTAAAGCCGCTTGAAAATGTCAAGTCAAGCCTATAAAATAACAGGCTTGGACTTACGAAGCGGCTTGACTTCTGTCGAAATAAACAGTGAAGCTTCAAATAATGTAACTACGCATGCGCACATCCGCAATATGTTGTAGTGTTACTAAATTCATGTCATTTGTTGGTTGTTCGCATTTTACCTCATTTTATAAAAGTCACGACATAAAAGCGAAATATTTGGAGTGATGAAGAAATAAATGTTTTTGAGACGAAAAATAACATGACAATTTTTAGATTTTGGGGGTGAAATTAGATCATATACCTCTCCCTGTCTGTCTACATAATCGAGTATTTTACTATCTGTTTCAGTCGATACGAATTTAAAGAAGACTGAAAATAACTCAATCCTATTTTCAATCCGCTGAAATAAACCAATAGGTTTTTTCAAGTCATAATATACTTGAAGCCGCTTGAATTATCGAGATAAACGTAGTCATAATTAAGTTATACTTAGTGTTATAAAGCTGAACTTACGAATCATAATTCAAAATCCAACGTTAAAAAAATCTGCACGTCGCCATTTGAAAGAGTTTGAATAGGTGCAAACCAAGTGTAAACCAAAATTCCGTTTTATTTGTAAAAATATAAATTAAAAAAATTTGAATTTTGACGTATGCATTTTTAAGGAAAAACAAATAAAATGGTCTGCTAAGGGCAACTTTACCCTGATTTAACCGACTTCGGGTCTCTAAAGATAACCGAGTTCCCATTGGTGTGGGTTGAAAAAGAAATAACCTGTATAATAACTATTAACAAATCTGAAGAGCAGTGTAATAAAAAAAAATGAATTGTAATTAAAACGACCTGGAGTCTAAATCTAATCTAAATTCCATTTATTGTACGAAAGTAAATACTTTTGTGTAATCTTTGTAAAACATACAATATTTCTGTGGTAATGTACGGTTATCGTTATCACACTTTACAGAATAAAATATATCGTCAGATATTGCCGTACTCCGTAATATATAAATTTATATTTATGTATTTTAGAAACTAATGCATATGATAAAAAGTAAATTGAAATTCAAACTTTCATTACTAATCCATAAAATATGTCACCTTATATATCATATATGTATCATCCAAAATAAAACTTATTTGTCATAATTTATTACGGGAAACTTATATATCTGAAATATTTATAGACGTGTTGGTATATTCAATTTACAAACCGATATGAGAAATTCCATTTCGATCTATTTCTAAAGAGATATAAATGCGAAAAGAGTTTTGTTAGTGCCCTATATAGAAACATACACAATTTTGACACGAAGGCATTAAAATTCTGTGCACTGGTGAAATAAATAAACCGGCCGTATCGTAACGTGACACAACACGTTTATTCTTCATTTTACCGAACAGAGGAGAGAATCGTACCTAACAGCTCACTCACACTCTCCGCTTGTCAACGTCAAAGAACATTGGGGATGATGCCGAAGCCACAGAACTGTCAAAATTGAAACACTGACGCATCCCTCTGTTGACATGTCCACGCAAACACGTACACACTAGTACTTATGGGAAATGTGAAACCAGTGCATCGATGTCAAACTAAATTTACCTCAAATACTTACACCACAAGTGTTTGCTTTTAAGACCCTTTAAAAGTAACAATTCAGACTCCGTTTGGCTTTGTAAATGAAACTCGTTTTTGAGACACAAGTAATTCAAAATTAAATTTTTTATTCATGTAAATAATTACAATTTTAATCAATCGAAAATATCGACAGGTCATGTTTTACTCGAAGCAAAAAATTATTTAATTTAGCTTTATATTTTTCCCATTTACTATTAACCGAAATCTGCAATATTACATCGAATGCAAATAAAATGCTATATAGGAAATTATAACAAATGCTACATAAAAATAATTAATACTAAGAAAATTAAAACTGCTACATTAGAAATTAACAAATTGGAAATTGGTTAATATTGCCTATATGAAATAATTAAATTTGTTATATCATAAATAAATAAATATATCATCACGGCTTATTACTCACTGCTGGGTGTGCCAATCTGCTTTATACACACTTAAATGTGCACTTAAATATTCAAAAATGTAATGTTACGTCTTTTTCAAAGAAACGTGAACCGTTTCATTTTAATTATGTTTTAAATAATTCTACATTAGATAGACCATCTTCTCTTAAAGACTTGGGTATTGTTTTTGATCCAAAACTACGGTTAAATCACCACATCGACGAAATTATTGCAGTTGCATACAAATGTCTTGGATTCTTAATTAGAAACGCTCACGTATTCAAAGATATTTCTATTCTTCGTCTCCTATATTATGTATCCCTAGTACGTCTTCACCTGGAATATGCTTCTGTCATCTGGAATCCGAACTTTACATACCACTCCATCGAAAATGTTCAACGCAAATTCTTAAAATGGGCTACATATATTGTTGAGGGATCTTATCCCGCCAGAGGAATACCTCAAGAACAATTATTAAGTTCTTTTAATATTGACTTTTTGAATGCGGGAAGAAGTCTCCATGCAACAATCTTTCTTCAAAAAATAGTAAATTCTACTATTGATTGTCCATATTTCCTAAACAAATTATGCTTTCACGTTCCTCGACCATCAGCAAGAAGTAAATCCACATGCCATCTTAATGTTGCACGAACCATTTCCCTTCAAAAATCTCCGTTGCATCAACTTATAGCATGCTACAAGCATTTCGAAGACCATAAAGATCTATTCCATCATGATATTAATTATATAAAAAAAAATTACTCCTACTACTATTGCTATTTAATGCATTATATATATATATATATATATATATATATATATATATATATATATATATATATATATATATATATATATATATATATATTTAATAATCTATTACTAAGTTCTGTTTTCCTTACCTTAGAACTGGGCGTGAGCCTGTTAGGTATTGTAATAAATAAATATTGGTAGTGACGAAATATTTGCGCTTACCAGTCGTCACCTCACGGGCAGTCATTGCTGGCGTGGAAAGTGCACCACAGGGGTCAATTTTGTGCCATTTAAAACCCAGTTTCCTAGATTCGCGACCTGGGAATCAGGCTCGGAATCAGGCACGCGGCCACTTGACCCCCTATTTCAAATAAGTGATGGTATTATATTTAAAAAACGGAAATTATTTAAATTCAACCTAATTTAAGTAAGTGTACAATTCTTAACTGATGGTAGAACTGATCCCATAGATAGAAAATCTGGCAATAATTTTTGTTTTACATATTTTCGATACGAACTGGAGGTTCTTAAATCTGGGCAAATTTAAAAATCAGTGTATATCCTATTCTTCCTAAATTAATGTTAGTACAATATAATCCTACACAGTACAAAAACCTATTGGATGATTACAAAAATTTAATACCCACTAGCAGCAATTTTTTTGTCAATATTTGACTAAATTTAGTAATCACAACAATTTTTTATCGTGTAATGATTAAAAATTGGTGTTTTTACCTTGATAATAAATTTTGATGTTTAGCGTAGAATATATTTTCTGTTTTCAAAAGTATAAAACAAGTTGTATCTGAGTAAAAAATATGAGAAATATTATTTTAATTTTAATCAAGTAGGAATGAAAACAAATACTGTTTTATCATTATAATCTGTACCATTATTCTCAGTTGCTTTTTTATTGTTTCTGAAAATATACCTTTGATCAAATTATTTAGTGTTTTTTTTGACTTTGATTAACATTTTTAACTTTTAGTAAAAGTAAGTGCCCAGATTTAAAAAAATAAATATGTCCTTTTTAGCAGTTTGTTTGAAAGTAATTGAAATAATTGCAACCCTCATTCTCTGGATGAAGTGTATGCGTGAAGTAGGTGGTGTGGGGCTAATGCCGCAATATCCAAAGCAGTGGTTAAGGCCGTCAACTGGGCACAGCGCTACTGTCAGCAAACAGGTACTGAGGGACTTGTAGTGAGAGTCAGTTGGGACACCCAACCAGTCAAGCTAAACTACATGCTCAACCAGCTTCATTCATCAACACAAGAGGACATATCATTTTAATTATATAGTAATTAAGGATGGAAAATAATTGCTATAAAAATATAATAAACTAATAACTGAAAAAGAATTTCCAGTAGACACATTGTGGAATATTTTCAGTATTTAAACATTGGTAACAATTAGTTCACCTTTTTGAATATCATTAGACAACTACAAACTCTCTTTCAGTTATTGTTTTATTATACTTCTACAACAATTCTTGTTCACCCTTATCCTTAAATATTGTAAAATAAGATACTACACTATTTAAAAAAATTTATGTGGCCAGCACATTACCCTCCGTCAGTTATATGAGGTATTTACCAGTAAACAGCTTTTTATCAGGTTATAGTTACCGGAATCGATCTTAATTACTTTATATTTAGATCAGTTTTCAAACTTATTTTGATTGAAATATAACATAAGTGGTACAGAAAAATAAAAATTAATGATAGTATTATAAGATACTGTCAGACAACCGAAGCCAGCAATTTTAATATTAATTATAAACGTCAAAAGTCAACAGAATATCGTAATTTAACATAGCCAAGTTTTGGAATTGGCAAGAAAATTGTATTTCCTGCTTATAGTTTCATAATATGATAGATTTTGACTATTATTTCTAGTCTAAAATACTCAAATGAGCAATTTTGAAGAAGAAGAAGATTTTTGATTTGATTCACGCGGAACGTTGGTTAAAAATTTCACCTGTTTTAATAAATTTTATGAAACTAAAAAATAGTATAGGTTGTATTTAAATTTACAAAGTTGATGTTCCATAATTACAATTTTCACACAATTTAATAATCAATATGTGTATCTGCAAAAATAACCGAGAGAAAGAGTGTATTCACCTTTTTGTAAAAAATATGGAATACCTCGAAAAAGAAAAGAGATAACGACCTGTGGTTTTAAAATCCTAAATCTACACCATTCAAACTAATTAAATAGAAATTTTCAGAAATTTATTTTTTTTAAAATTTCGACCCTTTTTTCAACCTCACCACCCTCATACCCAAAAATGGGTGTGCGGTACACCTTCAACGACCTCATTAGTAAATTCCTCGTACCAAAAACCATAAGTATACCAATTTTCATCAAAATATTCCAACGGATACATTTATTATTAAACATTCTTTAAAATCGTCAAAAACTGAAAAAATCGCAAGGGGTACACCTTAGATTTTTTGTGATTTTTGGCCATTTTCAGACTTTTCCTTCTGGAGATTGTAATAGTTGTTCAAAAATTATGAAAATTGGTATGCTTATGTAATTTTGCTCGTAGAATCTAATGGTGATATCGCCAGCGGTGTATAATTGACCATTTTTGGGATATGACCCAAAAATGGGCATTTTTGAGCAAAGTTTTGAGGACGAATATCTCGGACACGAAAAGAGATATCGACCTGTGGTTTTAAAATCTTAAATCTACACCCTTCAAACAACTTAAATACAAATTTTCAGAATTTTAAATTTTTTAAAAATTTCCACCCTTTTTTAAACCGCACCATCCTCATACCCAAAAATGCGTGTGCGGTACACATTCAACGACTTCACCAGTAAATTTCTCATACCAAAAAATATAAGTATACCAATTTTCATCAAAATATTCCAACGGATACATTAATTATTTAACATTCCTTTAAATTGTCAAAAACTGAAAAAATTGCAAGGGGTACACCTTAAATTTTTTGTGATTTTTGGCCATTTTCAGACTTTTCCTTCTGGAGATTGTAATAGTTGTTCAAAAATTATGAAAATTGGTATGCTTATGTAATTTTGCTCGTAGAATCTAATGGTGATATCGCCAGCGGTGTATAATTGACCATTTTTGGGATATGACCCAAAAATGGGCATTTTTGAGCAAAGTTTTGAGGACGAATATCTCGGACACGAAAAGAGATATCGACCTGTGGTTTTAGAATCTTAAATCTACACCCTTCAAACAACTTAAATACAAATTTTCAGAATTTTAAATTTTTTAAAAATTTCCACCCTTTTTTAAACCGCACCATCCTCATACCCAAAAATGGGTGTGCGGTACACATTCAACGA
Source organism: Harpalus rubripes (assembly GCA_963082715.1). Classification (NCBI taxonomy): domain Eukaryota; kingdom Metazoa; phylum Arthropoda; class Insecta; order Coleoptera; family Carabidae; genus Harpalus; species Harpalus rubripes. The sequence goes on from OY720458.1 coordinate 57,172,829, forward strand.
CTTCACCAGTAAATTTCTCATACCAAAAAATATAAGTATACCAATTTTCATCAAAATATTCCAACGGATACATTAATTATTTAACATTCCTTTAAATTGTCAAAAACTGAAAAAATTGCAAGGGGTACACCTTAGATTTTTTGCGATTTTTGGCCATTTTCAGACTTTTCCTTCTGGGGATTGTAATAGTTGTTCAAAAATTATAAAAATTGGTATGCTTATGTAATTTTGCTCGTAGAATCTAATGGTGATATCGCCAGCGGTGTATAATTGACCATTTTTGGGATATGACCCAAAAATGGGCATTTTTGAGCAAAGTTTTGAGGAAGAATATCTCGGACACGAAAAGAGATATCGACCTGTGGTTTTAAAATCTTAAATCTACACCCTTCAAACAACTTAAATACAAATTTTCAGAATTTTAAATTTTTTAAAAATTTCCACCCTTTTTTAAACCGCACCATCCTCATACCCAAAAATGGGTGTGCGGTACACATTCAACGACTTCACCAGTAAATTTCTCATACCAAAAAATATAAGTATACCAATTTTCATCAAAATATTCCAACGGATACATTAATTATTTAACATTCCTTTAAATTGTCAAAAACTGAAAAAATTGCAAGGGGTACACCTTAGATTTTTTGTGATTTTTGGCCATTTTCAGACTTTTCCTTCTGGAGATTGTAATAGTTGTTCAAAAATTATGAAAATTGGTATGCTTATGTAATTTTGCTCGTAGAATCTAATGGTGATATCGCCAGCGGTGTATAATTGACCATTTTTGGGATATGACCCAAAAATGGGCATTTTTGAGCAAAGTTTTGAGGACGAATATCTCGGACACGAAAAGGGATATCGACCTGTGGTTTTAGAATCTTAAATCTACACCCTTCAAACAACTTAAATACAAATTTTCAGAATTTTAAATTTTTTAAAAATTTCCACCCTTTTTTAAACCGCACCATCCTCATACCCAAAAATGGGTGTGCGGTACACATTCAACGACTTCACCAGTAAATTTCTCATACCAAAAAATATAAGTATACCAATTTTCATCAAAATATTCCAACGGATACATTAATTATTTAACATTCCTTTAAATTGTCAAAAACTGAAAAAATTGCAAGGGGTACACCTTAGATTTTTTGCGATTTTTGGCCATTTTCAGACTTTTCCTTCTGGGGATTGTAATAGTTGTTCAAAAATTATAAAAATTGGTATGCTTATGTAATTTTGCTCGTAGAATCTAATGGTGATATCGCCAGCGGTGTATAATTGACCATTTTTGGGATATGACCCAAAAATGGGCATTTTTGAGCAAAGTTTTGAGGACGAATATCTCGGATACGAAAAGAGATATCGACTTGTGGTTTTAAAATCTTAAATCTACACCCATCAAACTAATTAAATACAAATTTTCAGAATTTTTAATTTTTTAAAAAAATTTGACCCGTTTGAAATTCTCACGATGAACTGTTACCAGTAAACAGCTTTTTATCAGGTTATAGTTACCGGAATCGATATTTTAAGAACGCATGTGGTAAACAGGGTAGATCCATAAGAATGTAAAAACAAGTAAGTTGCAATAATTCTTGACAGAATTTTGTCGAGCACTGTTTTGTAAATATGTAGTTCATTATGGTAAACTGACTAACATTATATTATATTGTATTTAAAATATTTGGCTGAGGATGGAAAAATTAATGTCCGAAACGTCCACAATAAATAAACGACGTTGACTAATGTCTTAAATAACAACGGAACTTTCTTAACCCTTAATAATTTTTTAAAATATTTTATTTCAAAAATGTGAATCTAATTTTGTTGTCAAACAATTTGGTTTGCTAATAATAATTGGAGTCACATAAATTGTTCTAAAGCAACACTTACCAAAACATAATTATTTTGCTATGAACTTTCATGGTCACTAATTTCAAATATAAATTAATAAAATAATCAATATTAAAAAAATTACGAATATAGTGATTTCTGCCAGACGTGGCATTATAAACTCGAACAAGTGTTACTATTTTAATTCCTTCTACAGATACAAATGTGAATCGAGCAGGTACACTATCGCGTCTGGTAACTGAGGTATCACAATGGGTTTCTTCTTTGAAACTCGTTTTGAATGTCTCAAAATCTGCCGTAGTAAATTTGTCTACTTGTGAAAGAAATAGTAGCATACTAATTAGATGCAATAATGAAATATTACCTCAACTTGAAGTTGTTAAAGTTTTAGGTCTAATTTTAAACGAAAATTTAGCATGGATTGATGATATTGACAACAAATGCAAAAAATTATCACCCATGTGTTTTATTATGAAAAGAATTGTTGATATATCAGGTATTATACCGGCTAAAACATTTTATTTTGCTAAATTTAAATCAGTTTTAAGTTATGGCATCATCTTTTGGGGATATTCGTCTGCTATCTTGAGAGTTTTTAAGCTACAAAAATTAGCAATAAGAAATATGTTTAACCTGGGGTGTCTAGCCTCCTGCAGAGACACATTTAAAATAAATAAAATAAATAAATATATCATGGCATATTACCCATTGCTGGGTGTGCCAATCTGCTTTGTACGCAGATGTCGGTAATGATGATGACATATTTGTACCGTGCGGGCGTTTACCAGGCGTCACCTCACGGGCACTCATTGCTGGCAACAAAATATATTAACACTGCCTTGCCTCTATATGTTTTCCGTATTAATATTCATAAGAGATAATTTAGAGCATCTATTGAAACATGTAGATGTACATACATATAATACAAGAAATAAAACTAAATTGATAGTTCCAAAACATAAATTACAATTATGCTACATCAATCCAAAAATAATTGCAATTAAAATGTATAATAAACTTCCACAGGAAATAAAAAGTATAAATTGTAATAAATATTTTAAACTTAAATTGAAATATTTTTTTATCAAAAAATGTTATTATAGTGTTGACGAATTTCTTAATGATGTATGAGCAATATTTTGTAGTTATATTTATTGTACGTGTTATTGGTTGTTTACAAACTTGTATTTCATTTATTGCATTTCTTTGACGTGCCATATTTCATGTAGATCAACTGGCAAAAATAAATATTATTATTATTATTATTATTATTATTATTATTATTATTATTATTATTATTATTATTATTATTATTATTATTATTATTATTATTATTATTATTATTATTATTATTATTATTATTATTATTATTATTATTCGTTTTACTTTCAATGTTTTGTTTCTGACAATTCAATCAAAATAGATAAAGACAAAGACAAGGCTTGAAAGGAGTAAAAATTTGTAATAGAGTTGGTGTGTTAATGAGAGGTAGCAATGATGTGACATAGGTGTTAAACGCATTAACAACTCAATATTTTAATTACGACGAATAATGTGAAAAATTCATGGATATGGACCCAGGACTATGAAGCGCCGTTTGGGTCATAATTAAATGTGGGAAATATTTATTTTTGCACCGTGAGAAATATATCTTTTTAAGAAATAAATAAATATACTGAGAAATAATTTTTATTTCTTAAATTATTTTTTATTTTGTGCGCTATAATGAAATGGGGGAAATATTTATTTTTTAAAATATTTCTCCCGGTCGACACAGGGCGTTTCGGGAAAAATATTTTTCAAAATATTTCTCCCGAACGATGCCGAGCTTTTCGGGAGAAATATTTTTTGAAATATTTTTTTCCCGGTCGACGCAGCGCATTGCAGGAGAAATATTTATTTAAATATTTCTCCCGGTCGACGCGGCGCAGTTCGGGAGAAATATTTTTTTAAATATTTCTCCCAGTCGACGCGGCGCAGTTCGGGAGAAATATTTTTTTAAATATTTCTCCCAGTCGACGCGGCGCAGTTCGGGAGAAATATTTTTTAAATATTTCTCCCAGTCGACGCGGCGCAGTTCGGGAGAAATATTTTACGCACAAAAATATTTCTCACAAAGTGTAATGCTTCGTCTGGGAGAAATAATTTTCATAACGTAAACGTAACGCAAGACATATTTTTGTGCTAGTTTCCGTTAGATGGCACAGAGCTTGTTACCGCTGGATGGCGCTGAACTAGCTGTTGGTACCGGAGTGCGTAAGTGCTCGTGGCCGTGGCCACCCACCGTGTTTGTGTTTTGCGCATGTGGACGTGTACGTACGCGCGAATCTAGTGAAGCCGGAAAACTGACATAACCTGTTTATGTTATGATACGCGCAGCGGAAAATTGCCCAGAATATCAAAGTAAGTTGTACTGGATGATTATAATTAATTAAGCACATTGGACCATATTCAGCACTTAACTACATATTGTAAGCTTCTCTAAAAATAACAAAACAAATGCAAGTCAAATATAGTAAATATTATTCTAAGATTATGTCAAATGTCCCATGGTTGTTATGGATACTTTTAACATGCTTAATTAATTTGTTATTGATGTTTTTGTAGCTTTTATACAATTTATTATAAGATGGGAGACGATCTGGTGAACCAGGTTCTGCAGAGCCCAAATGTACGGAATGCAATTTTAACTTGCATTAGGCAGGTAGAGGCAGAAGCACCACTAATAGCAACAAACAATAATAATTCGCCGTCAACATCTCAGCAACCAGCAGGTGTTAGGGATGAACTTAGACGGCTCTTTCCAACGTTGGGACCAAATAGTAATAGATTTGTCAGTAAAAGAATGCGAAAGGAAAGGACGAAAAATATTATTTTTGCAACAGACGTAATATTAGTTGAGCCCCAAGTAAAGCGCACCTTGATGGGGAAAAAAAAAGCCGAAGCATACGAAAAAGGTAATAAAAATAAATAAAATAAATATATCATCTCGGCATATTACCCATTGCTGGGTGTGCCACTCTGCTTTGTACACAGATCTCGGTAAATGGTGATATATTTGTACCGTGCGGGCGTTTACCAGACGTCACCTCACGGGCACTCATTGCTGACGTGGAGAGTGCACCACAGGGGTCAGTTTTTGTGCCATATAAAATTGGATAATTTTTGGCGTCGGTTGGGATCGAACCCGGGTCCCCGGATTCGCGACCAGACACTCAAAGCACACGGTAATTTATTAATTAATGCGCTATTTTATTGATAATGAATAGGCTCTAATAATTACATCTAGTGATCTTATAAGAAAAATTGTTGTGATACTTTTTGGGAGCAGCTATAAATAAAAATTAGATCTCCCACTAAATCATTTAGCAATTTTGAAATTTCAGTAGAACCTCGATTATCCAGGGTTAGCTTACGAGTAATTTTTGTTGTTTTCATAAGCATGGATGTTATTTAATATAAAAAAATATTTAAGACAAAATTTGTAGAGAATCTTATACTCTACAACTTTTATAACAAATGCAAATAAGATTTGAGGCAAAAGAAGCGAAATATTTCCAAAAAACTTATTTTCGCGACCTTTGACCTTGAATATCTAAGGACGCTTACACGTGACCTTATAAGACTTTTGAGATAACATTTAGAATGCCAAAATAAGGGTTTATATAAATTTTTTAAGTCACTGTACTAAGAGTAAATATTGCGATAAATTATTTATACACTTTTCGGTTTAGTTTAAATATTATTGTTTAAACAGTTGTTATATACTTTCTATAAAAGTCTCTTAAATTTTAAATTCCATAATTGTATTGTAACAAAGAGACATCGAGAGATATCAAAACGTGCTTATTCATTAAAATATCAGTATCGAAAATTTTTAGATTTTTTCCATAAAGAAAACATAGTTCCAAATTTAACCACTAGCGTACCATGTATGCGATTGGTCATGAACGTGTGATGTTGCGCTGACGTCAACGGAGGAAAATTTGAAACAGTTTTTAAAAAAATATATCTTTAATTTTAATTACTTATTAGTCGTAAAATATATATCAAAATATTTAACTGAACATATACGTTCATAAAAAAAAAAAAAAAATCAGAACCCATGAAAATGAGCGGATTAATATTTATAGCCTTGTCCTTTTGTATCTGTTTCGATGCAATAAACATATTATTATTATTATTATTATTATTATTATTATTATTATTATTATGGACATATTTATAAAACAATATACATATTGAATACGTTTCAGTTGATATCCGTATGTGTGTGTTTTAGGATTTGCAGTATCTTCTGTTGAATTTACAAAAATATTAAGTGCAATTGAAGTCAGAAATCAGTTGAGGCAAGTTTTTCATTCAAAATTAGAGAATAAAGAATTCGATATACTAGTCCCCATTGGAGGGTACCTGGCAAAACCCAATTTAAATGATAATCAGCTGCTAGATGGATTAAACTTGTTCAAAATATTCTACAAAAAAATTATATACTTACGTCCACTTACTAATAATGAATATTTTGGGCAAAATATGTCTTCAACTTCCCTTAATGAGAATGAAAATTCTGAATTTAACACCGTATCTTCAAATAATAATATAGTCGCGAATTTATGTGATTTAACCGGAACTGAACTTGAATGTAATCTCAATTTAGATTGTAAAGAAATGATTGGAAACGACTCGGAACCAACATGTATAAATGATATTTTAATGAAATTGAGGCAGAAAATTTTTGAAGATAAGTGCACCAATTTCAATATATTCCGAGAAGACATATATAAAGGATATTTGCGAGCAGTGCGAAGAAAAAGTTTCTCACCCTACAATAAAATATCAGTTTGTTTCACCGACTGTGACAATAATTCGGAAGGAGCTGGTGATGCAGGTGGACCCAAAAGAGAGATGTTTCGTTTGTTGCTTAACTTTATTAAGGATTCACGAATTTTTAAAGGGCCTGAAAATGATAAGTACATTGTTCTTAATAGGGATGCCCTAGAAAAGCAAGAATATCTAGAAGCAGGAAGGATAGTAGTATTATCAATAATCCATTGTGGATTATGTCCTCACTTTTTCTCTGATTTTTTATTTAATTTAATAACTTCAGATTGTGTAGAACCAAAATTAGACCACATCATTGATAATGAAATTAAACAGGAGATAGAATCTGTAATTAATTGTAAAAATGAAGCCAGTTTACGAACTGCTATTATTGAAAGTACCTACTTCAGATTAGCAGGTTGGGATAATATTACCAATTTTGAAAGAAAGGAAGATATTATCAAAGGTATGCGTTAATATAATTTTAATGAATAAATAAAAATATTTTTTTTTTCCAGATGTAATTAAATTTTATGCTATTGAACATATTATGACATGCGTAAATCAATTCATTGATGGATTAAAAACTTTTAATTTTCTTGAAAAGATGCAACAATACCCGGAATACTTTGTTGAAGTCATGTGCAGTTCTAATGTAACTATTTTAAACGTACAATCATTCGAAGCACTATTTCAAATACAATACAGTGAGGAAGGTAGCAATAAACGAAGGATAGAAAATAAAATTATTGCCTATTGGAAAGATTTTCTTATAGACTGTTACGGTAAACTTTCATATATGTTTTGAAATATACATTTATGTGCTCCATTTTGATGTATTTTTTACAGAAAATGAGCTTACTGATGAAGATAATACTTGTTCCCTAGAAGAAATTCTAACTTTCTGTACAGGTTCAGACACTGTTCCAATCTATGGGTTCCCTACACCTATTTCATTGCAATTTTTGCATGATGATCAAAGTCAATTTCCAAAAGGGAATACTTGCGGGCTTGTACTACATTTGCCAACGGTTCACAGTGAATATGAAGCATTCAAATTAAAAATGTCATATGGAATAAAAAATGGAATGGTTTTTGGTTTTTGGTAGTTACTATGATTTTATTTAAAGAAAATAAGTATTATTTTTGTATTTTTATTTAAAATTATATTAATCCAGATCACATCTTTTAATTTCAACATGATTTCTCATATGAAAAATAAGAAAATTGCAACCCGCATTTTGAGAACCACTAGTATAAAAAGTTCCCGTTTGTCTCATTTATCTCATATGATAAATGAAAAACTTCAATTAAAATGACCAAATTCGTATCCAAAACGTTTTTAGCTAGATGGCTATGAAATTCAAACAATGTGTGACATTTTAAATGTTAAAAAATATATAAAAATAAATGAAATTTCAAGTTTAATTATTTTTTTATCCACAACATAATGAATACATATTTTGTTTTTATAAGCTTTTTTCTAATTTTACTTTCAAAACGTCAGACATGCTTATATTTTGTTTAAATGTTTATATTTTGTTTAAATTTCGTAGTCATCTTAACGTAAATTATGTTGTTCATAGAAATTAAATGAATTCTATTGACGGTTTTATGTCCAGTTGCACCAATAATACTTTAATTTTAAACTTAGTTTAAATAAATAAAAGCAAATCAAATGATCGACACCAATGTCAGTTACTACATATGACAGGAAATTTCGATTTGCTTTTATTTATATAAACCGAGTTTAAAAATTTAAGTTTTGTTGGAGCAACTGGCCATTAGATGCAAAAATTCAATATTTTTACTACTTTTACCTGAAGCAATTTTGTTTAAAATAATTAAGGAAGCAGGAAATAACGAAAGTATTATTTTACATGCTCAAGACTTGACTGAGAGTCGTAGTCACCATCCAGTATATCATGATAATTATATAAATTTTTCCTATGTAACCGTAACATTTTATTTTTCATATGACAAATCATTCCGTGACAAACAAGTGTGATCGTGGCTTAATATGATGAATAGATAAGAACAGAAGTGACAGTGATGTCGAAACTCGAAACAGTTGTATCTTCTCGGTAACTATGTTAAGTGTTGCTTCTGTATGTGTACGATATGTATACAGGTGCCCGTTTTTCGAGCGTAACCATTGGGATCTTGGAAACCGTAAGAGATACGAAGTCGGTTAAATTGGAGCAAAGTTGTCGCATTGGTAGGCCACTTTAAGTATGTATTTGTTTTTCCAAAAAATACATAGGTGACTAGAAAAACGAACATTCAGAATCTGGCAGATTTAATTTTACACTTATAACTTTTTTGTTTGAATTACTAGAAGTTTCTAATTTGCACTTTCTACAGGTAATTTTTTACGCAGAATTTACAGCCGTCCTCAAAATTTTTATAACTTGTACCCTTTTCGTGAAATTCATACAAACTTTCATTTTTCTTGTGGGGTTAAAAGCAGTATTTAATACTATTAAATTGAGATTTTTTTCTCTATCCAATGGTATAAAATACATGTACAGGATGTCTCATTTTCGATGTTTTTTAAAGGTATCTCGGGTAATATTACCGATAGATCAAAACCGTTTGCACATTGCAGGGTCAACTTTTTGAGAAAAGTTTAATAGTCACCACAGGAATTTTCAATCTTCTTTTGTTTCTGAGCTACAGGCAAAAACTCGTTTTTCACTCATTTTGAAAATGTATCATATCTTATTTATTATGAAAGTTAGAGAAAAATAGTTTTTACAATTTTTTTACCGTTTTTTAGATAGAATAAAATGGTGTAATTAGATTTTTTGAAAACTTAATAATTCTCGAGATATAATACAAACTTATGATTTTTTAAATGGGAACCTATGTTGAAAATAGTCTTGTCTTTTTACTTAATTTATAAGCTTTTCAATGATATATAACACGTCTACATTCTTTTGTTTTAAACATTAATAAAAGACGAATTATTAATTTATTGGGGTGAAAATATTGGAAATTATTAAGAAACAAATGAAAAAATCTCTTTCAGATCATCATTTACATATTTCTAATGGTATTTGTTTCAGTTTTACTATTTTTTTCAATTTATTTACTTATTAAACCGTTTTTTCCGGATTGTGTCAAAGCCAACTATAACGTAGATAAATAGTAATTTAACTAACCCGAAAATAATTAGTTAAGAATAATTTTGAGAACACAATTAATACATATAGAATCAAAATAAACAAATAATGATCTGTAATAAATTTTTTCATTTGTTTCGTAATAGTTTCCAATATTTTCACCCCAATAAATTAATAATTCGTCTTTTATTAATGTTTAAAACAAAAGAATGTAGACTTGTTATATATCATTGAAAAGCTTATAAATTAAGAAAAAATACGAGACTATTTTCAACATAGGTTCCCATTTAAAAAATCATAAGTTTGTGTTATATCTCGAGAATTATGAAGTTTTCAAAAAATCTAATTACGCCATTTTATTCTATCTAAAAAACGGTAAAATTTTTGTAAAATCTATTTTTCTCTAACTATCATAATAAATAAGATACGATATATTTTCAAAATGAACGAAAAACGAGTTTTTGCCTGTAGCTCAGAAACAAAAGAAGATCGAAAATTCTTGTGGTGACTATTAAACTTTTCTGAAAAAGTTAACCCTGGAATGTGCAAACGGTTTGATCTATCATTAATATTACCCGAGATACCTTAAAAAAACATCGAAAATGAGACAACCTGTACATTAAAATGAAAATTAACAAAGAAATGATAAAATTATTGATTTTATTCATTTCGATCTAGTGTACTTTGGAAATAAAATCAAAAATCTTTTGTTACACAGTTCAGTTTTGTTTTACTTCTGTAAATTTTGCCGAGAAAATACAATTTTGTTTAGAGGTTGAAGGTGATATATTCGAGCATTTGTTGTAATATTACATAAACAACCAATGCAATTGTAATGAATTTCATAAAAATTGATGAATAAAATTAATAATTTTATAATTTCTTAGTTAATTTTCATTTTAATGTACATGTATTTTATATCATTGGAAAGAGAGAAAAAAAAACTAAATTTAATAGTATTAAAGACAGCTTTTAGCCCCATAAGAAAAATGAAAGTTCGTATGAATTTCTCAAAAAGGGTACAAGTTATAAAAAATTTGAGGACGGCTTTAAATTCTGCGTAAAAAATTACCTGTAGAACGTGCAAATTCAAACAAAAAAGTTACAAGTGAAAAACTAAATCGGCCAAAATCTGAATTTTCGCTTTATCTAGTCACGTATGTATTTTTTCGGAAAAACAAATACATCATTAAAGTCGCCTACCAATGCGACAACTTTGCTCCAATTTAACCGACTTCGTATCTTTTACGGTTTCCGAGATCCCAATGGTTACGCTCTAAAAACGGGCATCCTGTATTCAGTGACTATGACAAAACTGGCACTACTAATATAATTAGTATTTAATTTTGTTATTTTTGACACTGTAAAAATTATTATTACCGATATCAGTTAAGTTTAATAAATGTGAATAAAATCACTTTTATTTATTTAATATTTTAAGTCCCTTTTTATTTAAATTTTGCAGCATCTACCTAAATATAAAAACGTTTTTGTTTGTCATTTTTAATTAATAATTTTTTAGTTATCATAGAAATTAAATAGTTCTGTTGCCTGATTTAGATGCAGAATTCTATGCTCTACAACTTTTATTTGAAGCATTATTGTCTAAAATAATTAGGTTAGCCGAAAGTTATGAAAGATGATTTTACCTGATGATTTTCCTATTACCAAGGGCCGATCCTAGACCCTTGGCCGCCCACGTGCAAATGTTGAGTTGGCCGCCCCCCCCCCCACTTATATTTCTTTTAATTTCATATCATATTTGGTCATTAATTTTATGTTTTCTATTTTTGGGTGTTAAAACAAAAATGTCATGGTGGAACACATGTAGATAAAAAAAATATTATTTATTTTGGCATAGAAATATACCTATATGTAAAAGCAATAAACATACATACATACATTACATATACATATAACATACGTACTTAACTAAAACAGCATTCTGAATATATAAAATTTAAAACTTGTTTAAATAGTTACCTATAATAATAAAAAAAATCTGATGTGACCAGCACATTACCTTCCGTCAGTTCGTGCGTCAGTTCTATGTATTTTGTACAAATTTCATACGGAAAGTTCCTTGCTAAATTAAATATTCTATTTCTTGTACATTACCTTCCGGCAGTTGCATGTATTTTATGCAAATTTCATACAGAAAATTATTATTTTGTAACGGTTCCTATATACAGTATAATGTATCTGCAGAAATAAAAGATTTATTATTATTAAATTAAATATTCTATTTCTTGTACATTACCTTAAAGCAGTTGTATGTATTTTATACAAATTCCATACAGAATGCAAAAGATCCTATATTTCCAGTAAAAATTATGACAAACACACTATGTCAATTTCACTTGACACTGACATCTTTCAATCAGAATTTTCTTAACATAGTAGCTGTTTTCATAGCTATAGCTACTTTATGAAATTTAATTTCTTTATAATTTTTTAACTCTATATCCATTCAATATTAAGTGTAAAATGCAGTCAAATCGTATAGAGAATAAAATATTCTTTAATATTTATAATAACATCAAATGTAAAAAAATTATATTTAACATAGTTTTTTCAAGAAAAACTGTTAAAATCTTCAAATGATGGTACTTCCGGTTGACCAATTGTAACCAAAATCTAATCAGCTCTTCATATGGATGTAACGAAGAAGTATACGAAAAAAATATAATTTTTGTAACTGTAGTATTAGAGTTATCGCAGACGAAAATTTTGTTACACACACACACACACATCCACACACACACACACACACACACACACACACACACACACACACACACACATACAGACATCATCGTAAAAATAGTAAATTCGTATTCTAGGGACCCTAAAACGTGCTTATTGATTAAAAACTCATCATCGAATTTTTTGACCAAAGACAATACCTTCCTTACCTAAAGGTGACGGAAGGTAAAAAACACATGCAAAATATAAAAAATTACAAATTTAACAGAAATATATAAATTTTCTTCAATAAAATTGAATAAATGTATCTACTTAATTTTTAAATTGTTAAAAAATATAAATTTTAGAGCAAAACTTTCCGAGATTTTTTAGAAGCAAATTCATCTATTATATTTGAAATATCTATTGTTTCAGAGATCTCATTTTCTAATGAAATAATAGCCAAATTAGTACATCGTTCTTGGGAGATAGTTGAACGTAAATAGTTCTTTATAAGTTTCAATTTAGAAAAACTTCTTTCACCAGAGGCCACGCTTATCGGTATCGTTAAAAATATTCTTAAACATATACATAAGTTAGGAAAACAAGGAATTAAGTCCTGACTAATTAAATTATTTAAAATTTCTAATGGCAATTCTTTACACAGTTCCGTTCCATCTAAATCTTTTTTTATTTTTTCGTTTTCCGTTACTGTTAATTTAATGTCTAAATCCATACAACATTTTCTTAGATATTCCGGCTCTGCAGAATGGAATGTTAGCAAAAAATTAAACAGCGAGTAGCAATTTTCTAAGAGTTCGAAACGTTCGGAAATTGAATTAATGGCGATATCCAAAATTTCAAAATAAAAATGAATCTTAAATTTTTCTTTAGGATTTACAACTGTTTCATCGCATGACTCATAATTGAACATTCGCGGTTTTTTACTTACACGAACTTCTGGAAATTCAAATTCTACTCCATGTTTCTGTGCTAAAAGAGATGATTCATTAAGAAAATTTTCGAATTATGTATCGTTTCGTACAGATATCAAATATTTTTCTAAATTTTTTAATGCTTCCACACACTCTGCTAAATCAATTTGCGAATTTTGCAGCATTTTACTGACAATATTTATTCTTTCGAGTATAGCATGCCATTACCAAAGAACATATAAATTTATATGAACAAATTTTATCTGCCAAAGATTTGGCCATAGTTTTAATTTTTTGATCTTCTGTCTCATTAGAAATTTGAGTGAGAGCATTGAGAACATATTTTAGATTTTCCTTTACTGGTGTTAATGCATTTATTCTGCTCTCCCAGCGAGTGTCGCTTAAAGGCTTTAGAGAAAATTGATCAATTTTTTGTTTTAAAACATCCCATCTATGAGGTGATGCTGAAAAGAATTTATATAGTTCCTGAACAATCATGAAAAAACCAGAAATTTCACCGCTTGAATTTGCAGCATCATTCACAAGCAAGTTAAGAGAATGTGTGGCACACGGTACAAACATAGCTCTTGGGTTAGTATCTAAAATGCGTTTTTGCAATCCTATATTTTTTCCGCGCATGTTTGAGCCGTTGTCGTACCCTTGCCCTCTAATATTTTGTACATCCAATGTCAAACTCATCTAATACAAAGTTGTATAATCCCTCTCCGGTAGTATCTTTAATTGGGTAAAATCCAACAAAATATTCGGAAATACTGGCTTTGGAGTTTGAAATATTTACGCATCCTATTATAAATGTTATTTGTTCAGTATTACTAATATCTGGTGTACAGTCCAGAATTATAGAAAAATATTTTGAAAATTTTACTATATTTATAATTTCTTTTTTTATGGAATCAGCTAAGAGTTATTATTTCATTTTGAAAGTGTTGACCTAAATAATGTGGCATACGAATGGGTTTCTCTTTAGATTTTTGAATATTATTAATATGGTCTGACAAAATCGGATCAAATTTGGCTATCATTTCAACGGCCTTTAAAAAATTTCCGTTGTTTCTCTCATAAAGATTCGAACTGCTTCCTCTAAAAGCTAAACATTGGGTTGCTAAAAATTGTACAATAGCAATTATTCGTTCTATAACTGCCCTCCACCGTTTTTTTTCTAAATTAAATAAATTTTGTTGTTCTTTATTTTTTTTATATTTCTTTAGCCTCATTTTTAACTCCCACCACTTTTGAAGATATTGTATATGTTTTTCACTGTTCTCATGTTTAATAAAATAGTCAGTGCAATGACGCCAGTCTTTAAAACCAGTAGTAATAATTTTAATATTTTCTCTTCCAAATAATTTACATGGGAAGCAAAATACAGCATTTAATTTAATTGAATATAAAAGCCAATTTCTTTTAATTTTTTCGCCGTTCTCTAAAATTTTATAAAAATATGAAAAACTAAATTTTCGACCGGAATCATCAACCGGAAAAGTATAATTTTCATTAAGCGGAACTTGTTCAGACTCTACTAATACTTCTATTATTCTGGAAGTCAAATTGTTTGGCCAAGTACCAGCATCATTAACATTGAAGTCATTGGTTGATACATATGGTACTGATGTGTCTGGTAAAATCTCACTACAAACGTTTCTCTCATTAAACTCTAGGATTGAATCCGATATTGGAGAAACATTCTGTTGTATTAACTCTGTATCCATTCTCGTAGTCTGCGCATCGGGATCTGGAAGTAAAATGTCTTCTTGTTCTTTAAAAATAGATGTAGAACCAGAACCGAGGCTAGAAGTGTTTGAAGAAGAACATTCCGGATCTTGATCACGTCGCAAAAATTTTTGAAGCGTTCCTCGTAGTTGATTCGCTTCTTCTTTTTTATTTGCCTGTTTTCTTCTGTAAAATGCCCCACTATTTCTTTTTGTTTTTCTTTCATTGTGGGACATTTTTTAACCTGCCAAGAAATGATCAATATTCAAATATTCCATTTATCAAATAGGTAATTGTACTATACCCTGTTCCATTTAAGCCATTCAGCAGATGTTGCTCGCATCAGTGCCAGTTTTAAATAGCCAAAATTACATTGGGTAAACTTGTCTCCTGTCTCCAATTTCAGCCAATCAGAGAGTTCAAAACTATGCCCTATTCTCTACAATACTGAATGCGTAAGATGGAACAAGGTATAAGTACTTGCAATCAAATCGTAAATGTTAAACTGTAGGACTACGCCTTGTTCTATTTAAGCCATTCAGTATTGCAGAGCATAGGGGAATAGTTATGATCTTTCCGATTGGCTGAAATTGGAGAAAAGAGACAAGTTTACCCAATGTAATTTCGGTTACTTTAAATTTGCGCTGTTGCCAGCGCTATCTACTGAATGACTGAAATGGCACAGTGTATAGTGGAAGTTCTTAAGGTGGTTCTTCAGGTATTCTCTAGTCAATTAAGAGTTGTAGAAATAGATGTAAAAAACTCTCCTAATGATTGTAATAAATGTTTATAAAATAACTTTTTAATTTGAGTAGTACAACATCGCAATTTAGCATCGTCGCATTTACTTCGCCGGATGCTATGCTATACGAAATCATGCGAGTATTTATAAATAATTACGTTTTGTATCTTAGAGCGAAGTTTTAATAATATTTGATAATAATTGGAGAAATAATATTAAAAGTATAAAAGTTAATTTTATTCTAATAATCAAAATTATTACAAATTGAATTTCCTACAAATCGAATTTAAGAATTTGAATATCGCGCCAATATGATATACTTCGTCGCAAAATATCTTTAATATTAATATTTGCACGGTTATCCCTACATGTTGTATGGAAACATTAAAATCTATACTCTATCCGTTTTAACTATAGAGCGTTGGGTGAGATAGGGCTTAAGATTCTAGCTCTCTGATTGGTTCAAACGTAAACCGAGTTTACACAGTAAAATATTTGCCGTGAAATTTAAATTTGCTTGACAACAGTATCAATTATTTTGCCGTCTGACATAAAATATATAAATGTCAACAAAGTTAATAGTACACGATTTATTACATATTATCAATTTCTGTTCAGTTCTGTTTGTTTGTTTTTTTTCGTTAATGTAATTTTCATAGTGTTTTGTCGTTATATTTCATATTACATAGTTTTCATTGTGCGCGTTTTCTTAGTTTTTAGTTAGTAGTTCGTTAGTTTTGTTATTGTTGTTCTCTTCGTTAATATTATGGATTAAAATCCTGAACCTGACTCTGCCAATGTTTTAAAATATCCAAAAGGAAAAGCCCTCCGAAGCGGGCAAAAAAAGTGGCATATAAATAATATTGCACATATCGTGCCACGAATGCATATTCCAAATTAGAAAGTGTCCATATTGTGGCATCAGAACTGGGCATAGGACGATGTAATATTTGAAAAGCTATAATAGAACATGAGGAAAAAGGGTCATTCGGATCACCCCAGGAACAAAGAAATTAGTTTAGAACATTATTTTGTTCATATTTAACGGTGTATATAGTTTATACATATAATGTATATATTTTAGAGTGTAAATATTTATATTTCAAAGGTGAATTATATTTTTATTATACGTTGTTTTCTTTAAAATTTATTTGAATAATGTGGTTTTCATTTATGCATGCACCTTTCGCCGAAATGTAGAGAAAGGTACGGAGATTATAAGTAAGTATATGCATACATGTACGTACAAGAGAAAATTACTGAAAAAATGTCAATTAGAAAGAATTTTTTTATATCCAGGAATGGCGCCAAAATTTGAATTGTTTATTTAATACATGTAAAAACGGCCGCGCTCGAAACGCCATCTAGTCTATAGTTAAAACGGATAGAGTATAGTCTCTCTAAGCTTTCAGAATCTCGTTGTTAACATAGGTAACAAAATTTAACATTGTCGGTAAATTGATGCTAATTTTTTTCCCGTGGAAGATAATTTTGATCATAATCAGATCTTATACAGGTCACGTGACATTCTGGATCACTATGTACATGGGAAAGTCTTTTTTTACGCAAATAAGTGCATACTGCCTGTAAAAAAGTTTATGCTTCCATAAGAGTAATGTTAAAACTAGCGTTTTCATACTATTATTAATTTTACACGGCTACCTACCTTGTCCTGAGTCTAAGCTTAACGTGTGTGTGGAAGCTGGAAGATCAAAGAACATAATGACACAAGTTTGTTTTTAATCTTACACCCCTCCCTGAACTTAAAGAACCACAAACCACCTTAAATAATAATTCTAATTTTCATTACATACAGTAAAAATTCGCCAAGAAAGCAAACTTTGCTTACCGTGCAATTTGCTAGTTGATCAGAATGTATTTAACATGCATAAATAATTTATAAACTACACAGAAGTATAAAATTCCAAAAGTAATCAATTCACTTTCACAAAAACAGTAGGTTTGATTCACTTTGAGAACGCAGTGGAGGGCGGAACTTAGTGAGATCGGTGAACACAGCAACATAAATTAAATAACAAGTCTGAACATGTACCAGAGATATTTGCGAAAATGAAACGAGATAGTTTGTAAAAATTCAACATGCATTCTTACGGAAAAAATATACTTCCGTCAACCTAAATTAACTTTTTGTAATAGAAATAACATTTAAAAATAATTGCTAAAAGAAAATAGGCATGGCTTAAGTGCGCACGCAGGAGCGGGATATTTAAATATTAAAACGTATTTTATTATTTATTTCATTATTACTATTTTGTTTTTTGTGACTATTATGTAGATTACTAATTTTCATACTACAAGAGTCAAAAATGCAATATGACAACATGCGATGGCGAGGTGGTCAGCTGGTCACTGTCGCTACGCGGAACATGCGCAGAATTTACGAAAGTGAAAGTCGAATTATGAATATTTTGACTAACAGTAGGGTAGCAACTACCCAACTACCTTATAAACAATTGTAGGAATTAAGAAATTGGTTAAGAAGATAATGTCAATAATTTTATTGTATTTCGACTAAGGCAATAATCAATAAACATGGCACACGTTAAAATCTTGTTTGGGAAGATTCAGAGAATATGATTCGACATTTTCAGGTATAATAATTATACCTAATTTTTTTGCCCATTCGCCGCCGCCCCCATGGCCGCCCGCGTGCCTTGCACGCGTTTGCCCCCCGCTACGATCGGCCCTGGCCATGATTACAATCCTGAATCTAGAAATAGAGTTTATTATATATATTTTTTTATATTTACTGAAACGCTTTATTTGTATTATTTTTGTAAGATGAGTAAATTTTTAATTAATCAATTTATATAATTTTGCGTTCATAATGAAGTCATTACGATACGCAATTGCGTATCGAAATTAAGGTTAGGTTAGCTTATTACGAACGCCAAATCTATCAACTCGCTTTAATATGAACAGTTTTTTAAACATATTTTAGTTTGTAGAAGGCGCAAAATATAAAAAATAGTATAAAGAACTCATTTTATAAGACTTTCTTTCGCACTTGTCAATTAGAAAACTCGCTTACGCTCGTTTTCTAAATTTTGACGCGTGCGAAAAAAACGTCTTATAAAACACGTTCTTTAATATACTATTTTTCACTACTAGCCTAGAAACATACCATTATTGACCTGTTATTGAGTTTTGAAATTGTTTTTCTTTACCGCTTTCTTAGCAACGCTTAACAACGGCCAATAATGGATTATTATTGACCGTCGTTAAGCGTTGCTAAGGAAAACATGTCAAACATGTTTATTGTTACCAAAATGAAATGTCAGATAATAAAAACAATGATAAAAACAAAAGGAATTTTATTTCTGCCTACTTATAACTGTCCCTCCACTCCCACTGACAATGCCCTGCGCTGCCCGCGCAGGGTCATTACTGGTGGTACTCTCGAGACTGTCAGTCCCCTGAGCATCGAGAGCGCCCCAAGGGCGGGTTTGCCGGACCTTGAAGCGGTGGCCGATACTTTATTGACATAACCTAAACAACTGCAACCCGCACACACACACACCACAGATTGATTGTATTCAATAAATAGCTATAAAAACAAATTAATTAATTTCAAGGTCATCTAAAGGTTTCCCCCACTTGCGAATATTTTTCCCATAATCCTAATTTTTGGGAGGATTTTTCCACAAAGTTTCATTCATTTTGGACGTGAGGACGTACTTCGACAGTTTGACCAACCTGGTCATTGAGAACAAACTAGCAATGCAGACAAGTTTATATTGTGAAAATTTGCAATAAATAATTTCGAATACATAAATATTTTGCAATTCCATGGCATCCATCATCTTCTAGAGGATTTTGCAGCAAATTAACAATTTCTTGCTTTTGAACTTCATTTAGTACAAGGTTTGATTCAGGCACTACAACATTGTTTTCGGTTTGAAGGGGTGGTGTAGACGGAAACTCATCAATTCCGTACCATTCCGGATTTTCATTGTAAATAGGATCATCACAATCAAACTCATTATTTTGTATCATTCCAACTTGCCACAACTGCATCGGCGATGCTCCTCTAGCTGAACTTAAACCATGAAAATTCCATTGTTGCACAAAGGTATTTAAACTTCTTCGAATTCTTGGTAAATAAACAATAGCTAAGGCAAATAAATCAATCTCGCTTGTTTCATCTAAGATATTTACACTCTCCATGAAAAGAAAAAGTTCTTTAAAATGCTTTGAGACTATTCGATTTACTTCGGCCCACAAACGCTCAATTCTTTGGTTATGTACAGATCTACCAGTGATAAAACTACCTCTGTTTACTCCCCGTTTCTCCAACATATACTGTGCGACCAAAATATTTTCCATTCCTTTATCAGCTCTAACTCTACTTGGCAATCCAAATTGGCGTACACCATCTTGGAAAAATTGTAAAACACTTGGTGCTTTGTTATCCATAATACAGTTTAAATATATGATACATCTACTGAATCCATCTACACATCCGTGAAATACAAATCGGAATGCAATAAGTTTATGGTTTGAGTCTATATGCCTATAATAAATATGTACATGAGTATTTTAAAATAAATTACTTGAAATATAACAAATAATAGCATACCACAAATAATTAGGGCCCTTAACATTATATATTCTTCTTCTTAATGAAGTCCTGCGGCGTTGTGCTCGACCTACTGGATCAATAATATTGAGACGCTCCCTTATTCGACGTCTAGGAAGATTCACATTTCTAGCTCGTAATGCTCCAATGATGTAAATCTCGCCTGCATTAGGAGTTTGGCTTAAAATATCTCGAATGATCAGATCCAATTCTTCATTAGAAATAAATCGTGCTGGCTCTTCTATATGTAACAACCTTCTATGGCGATACAAAGTTTTTCTACTTATCTGTAAAACATTGGACATTCTAGTCCAGTTCATGCCACTCCTTTTTAAAAAAGCTACATGTTCTCTTGTTATACTATATGTTGGTGCTTCTGCCTCTACCTGCCTAATGCAGGTTAAAATTGCATTCCGTACATTTGGGCTCTGCAGAACCTGGTTCACCAGATCGTCTCCCATCTTATAATAAATTGTATAAAAGCTACAAAAACATCAATAACAAATTAATTAAGCATGTTAAAAGTATCCATAACAACCATGGGACATTTGACATAATCTTAGAACAATATTTACTATATTTGACTTGCATTTGTTTTGTTATTTTTAGAGAAGCTTACAATATGTAGTTAAGTGCTGAATATGGTCCAATGTGCTTAATTAATTATAATCATCCAGTACAACTTACTTTGATATTCTGGGCAATTTTCCGCTGCGCGTATCATAACATAAACAGGTTATGTCAGTTTTCCGGCTTCACTAGATTCGCGCGTACGTACACGTCCACATGCGCAAAACACAAACACGGTGGGTGGCCACGGCCACGAGCACTTACGCACTCCGGTACCAACAGCTAGTTCAGCGCCATCTAGCGGTAACAAGCTCTGTGCCATCTAACGGAAACTAGCACAAAAATATGTCTTGCGTTACGTTTACGTTATGAAAATTATTTCTCCCAGACGAAGCATTACACTTTGTGAGAAATATTTTTGTGCGTAAAATATTTCTCCCGAACTGCGCCGCGTCGACTGGGAGAAATATTTAAAAAATATTTCTCCCGAACTGCGCCGCGTCGACTGGGAGAAATATTTAAAAAAATATTTCTCCCGAACTGCGCCGCGTCGACTGGGAGAAATATTTAAAAAAATATTTCTCCCGAACTGCGCCGCGTCGACCGGGAGAAATATTTAAATAAATATTTCTCCTACAATGCGCTGCGTCGACCGGGAAAAAAATATTTCAAAAAATATTTCTCCCGAAAAGCTCGGCATCGTTCGGGAGAAATATTTTGAAAAATATTTTTCCCGAAACGCCCTGTGTCGACCGGGAGAAATATTTTAAAAAATAAATATTTCCCCCATTTCATTATAGCGCACAAAATAAAAAATAATTTAAGAAATAAAAATTATTTCTCAGTATATTTATTTATTTCTTAAAAAAATATATTTCTCACGGTGCAAAAATAAATATTTCCCACATTTAATTATGACCCAAACGGCGCTTCATACAGGACTCTTCTATTTTTAGTAGGTTCGTTTGGGCCGGAATGCACCGAGACACTGTACTGGTACTTTTTTCCGAGCAATTCTAGAATTATTTTGCCAAATATTATGAATACTTACAATTCGGGTTTTGATGTCAATTAATATAAATGAATAAGAAAGACTTACATTCAACAAATTGAGCGTTTCGGTCTTTTTTTTTGTGATGATCGTTCCGGTATTTTTTAAAGTATGTAGCAATACATCACTGCTGCTTAAATGTTCAAAATTTAAGTATTATTTCTGTTGAAAAAAAATGTGAAACATTAGTTTCCAACAAATCATAATAAATAATCCTCCATGAGATAATGTCGTCAGAGAACGCCGGTTTAATATTTGTCACCATAAAAATATATTTGGAAGTTTTGTTGCGCGGATGAAATATTTTCTCGTATCAGATGCTTACTACCCTTTCGTCTTTTGGTTTAGTGACATCTCGTATATTTATAGTCCAATGAATAAATTATAAATAAGCACGTAAATATGACAGAAATGCAATTATCTTGAAGCTCGTTTTAAGATCACATCTCATATGTTGGATGATATATCACTGTCCATTTACGTAAAGCATTTAATATGTAAATAACGCCGCGGAAGAC
Source organism: Harpalus rubripes (assembly GCA_963082715.1). Lineage (NCBI taxonomy): Eukaryota > Metazoa > Arthropoda > Insecta > Coleoptera > Carabidae > Harpalus > Harpalus rubripes. Next base: position 57,195,461 of record OY720458.1, read on the forward strand.
GAAAGATGAAGAAATGCACGCCTTGGGACGAAAGAAAAGCGACAAGGAAGAACAGGGTTGGTTTCAAAAATATTATGCTAAAGGAATTTCTCTCTTTATTAAGTCTCTGACGATTAGCAATTGTGTCCAGAGCTGGGCTAAATTACAGTTAAAAACAATGTAATTGTTTATTTTTTTCAAAATCTATGACTGCCTTAAAAGCTCAAATAATTAATTTTTTCGCTATAGATGCACAATTTAATTATTTATAATTTCTATTTAAGTCTTTGCATAGAATAATTTAGTAACATTTGCACAAAGAAAAACTGATTTCCCATGTTAAACACTTAATAATAACATAATAATAATATCTTTATTTTCTGTTGATACAAGTACATTGCATATAGAAAACGTCAAAGAATACAATCAAATTAAGAGTTTAGATACTCGTTTATAGAATAAAAAGTATTTTGTAGGAGGAACAATTTTATTTCCTTCTTGAATGAACTAACAGTTGTTTTGGATCTAATATGCTCCGGTAGTTTATTATACAATATTAAACCAATTCTATCAGGAGAACCCTTGGTAATATTTAGTTTAGAACTTGGTATATGGTACTGATTTTTAATTCTGGTATTGTAGTTATGTTTATCTTCGTTTAATAGAAAATTTTCTTTGCTTTTATAAATATACATACAGGTTTCAAGAATATAAATATCATAAATGGTCAATAATTTACATTTCTTAAAAAGTTCTCTGCATGGTGTATTGTATTTGATTCCACATAGACATCTTATTATTCTCTTTTGAGAAACAAAAACATTTGATGCAGAGCATGAATATTTTCAAAAGCATATACTTGTGGCTTACTTTTCGATTTGCACCCGGATAAATACTTGAATATCGAACATAAGACATTATACTATTTAAAATCTTACTTTCATAATTTCATACTTCTCTAATTATTTTAAGTAAAAAATCTTCATATAAAAGTTGTAGAGCATAACATTCTACATTACAATCAAGAGTAAAAATGATTTTTATTTCTTTTTAATGACAGATATTAGATATGAATATGTCGCAAATCATTCCAAAAGTAGCGCCGGACATGAATTGGAATAAATAAGTTAACAAATGTTCAATGTTTTATCTGTAAAATTAAGTTAATTTATTTTTATTAAATATTACTTGTAATTTTTTTTCAAGTGAACAATTATCTATCAATTTAAATAAATAATTGTTCACTGGAACAGATATTGCAAATATTAAAAATTAACTAACTAGCTTAAAATAAATCTCTAACATTAGTCAATTTTTAGTTACAATTCCATTGCGATCGCTAGTTTTGCATTTCTGACATTTTCATACCAAATTTCTGCCTTTACAACGCATGCAATGGTATATTGAAAGACAAGTGTTATATTGACCCTTATTGTAATATGAGTACAAGTTTGCGTAAACGAGCCGTATGCGAGTTACGCAATTTACAGGTCATTGTAACACATAGTTTTCATAGTGTTTTTCCTATTTCGCACAATTTATTTTAATATTAAACAATAATATCAAGTAGAAATATTAAATGTCAATGTTGGTAAGACTGATAGTTCCAATAAACATTTGAAATTCAGTTAACAATTTATTTTGACATTTAAATATTAAAATCTGAAGAAATTAATAAATTTATAAATAGTGCTAATGATGATACGTTTAATTAGGATAGCAAGAAATTACGAAAGTATGATTTTTCATGTTAAATTATTAAAAACATTTTTTGTTTTCATTAGGGCTAATGTACAATAAAAATATCAAAAACCTATTAGAATATGAAATATGACAAACTTATTTCAATGTGCTCCTTGGATTAGGTATCATGTTACAAAAATTTGCTAGTTGAAACATCAGGGCAAAATCGAAATTCCAAAGAAACTAACTGACTAAATAAAGTGTGAGCAAAATAAATACAAAAATTAACTTTTATTCATTTATAATACCGTGTCCTATTATTTTGTAAAAGTATTCAAAATACAGGCTGTCTCACAACTCGCGCCCCAGAGCGAATGAGGAAACACGAGACTGCACTCGGATGTGTAATTTCGAAGAAAAAAATCTAGCTTAAAAGATATTCGAGAAAAGACGTCTTAAAATTGACCAATCAGAGACCTACACCTTCAACGTGTGTTTGCCGTAATTTTACGTTACTAGGGTTTTATACAAATCAAATCTTCTTTAAAATGTGTGGGCGACTGTAGTTTTCGAAAAATGTCAGTGTCAAATTAAATTTGACAAGGCGAATAAAAAAAAGGCAAATTCTTTCGTTTAACACATTTTACACAGCTGCTACAACACGTTGCACTGTACGATATAAATGATGATCTCGGATGACACCTTCGCTAACCTAAATTTGTTGACAGTGAAAAGTCAACTCTAAAGTGTCAAAATTACAGTAAGTCAAACAAATTTTGTATCTCACTAGTAGTATTTTTAAAACTAGTAACCAGTTTTATTTTGTAATAATATCATCACACCTCAAGATATCCTTCCGGGATTGGTGGATTTAAAAAGTCTTGTAACTTCGTTATGCAAGCAGCCGCAAATTATTTTCTTCTATTTGTTGGCAACCTATTGTCGTCGGCAAGTGTCAGTTTCGTCTGGGGCGCGAGTTGTGAGACACCTGTATACACAATTTTTTTTCCTTTACGGCTTCGATATGTATAAAAGAATGAATATGAAGACGTTTTTTAAAATAATAGCGATTTAAAAGTTTCATCATTTTAATTCAAATTGTAGTATACAACGATATTAATTATTATTATTATTAATTCTAAACAAATGTTACATACTTGTCGAGCATGATAAATTTGCTTTAATACATCATCTAAATATAGTAATATATACTATTTAGTGAATGGATAGTACATTGAATCATCATTGTTATGGTAGATATTTATTTAATCCGATTACTGTACATTATAATATCATTTATAATAACAAGTAATGTACATGTATGATTCTATTATTTTAATCTTTAAATAGAATATACGTAGAACATGGTAACCATTTCATTAAAATCTATTAACTAAACAATAAATACTCGTAAACATTTACTGGGAAAATAACACAATGTAAACATCATATGAACAAACGAATTTTAAAAATTATTTCCTTCTCAAATTTTGAATTTTTTTAATAACGAACATCTTTCGAAACAACATAAGGCTGGATTGCAGTTTATCCAGAGTAGTAGAAATTGCAATTTTTTTGTTGTAATGTCTTATTTTAGCTAAAATATAATAAGGAAACATAAAATTGGAGCGCGGAAACAAATATTTATATATTTTTTTGGAATTTTTTTTTAATCTTAACAAAAGCAATACCTAACGCACAGTAATGTTGTAAGAAATTTTAAAAAAATCCTGACAAAAACAATATCTAACGCACACAAATTTTTTAAGAAATTTTTTTAAAATCCTGACAAAAACAATACCTAACGCACACCAGGCACACACATTCGACATTACTCTGCCCAATATCTTCATATTAGTTTCCAATAGTTTGACAGATGAACGCAAAATTATAAATAAAGAATGTTATAAAATGTAGGATAAGAAGGAAAATAAGACATAATATTGCAAATTTACATTAATTGAAACAGTATTATTCGCATGAAAGCGTAAGTACCTACTTAAACATGGAAATATATGTAGTTCATCTAACCTAATTTTTTTTAGAAACAATGCTAAAATCTATATAAATATAGCTTTCCGCACCCAATTTTTTGCGGTATTTAGTATTTTTAATTGTTTACTAACTATACATAACCATTAATATAAAATTCTTGAATTCTGGATAAACTGCAATTTAGCCCAACATAAAAAGTAATATAATTATTACGATGAAAATAAAGAAGTCAAATATGGAACAAACACTCCTTTATTACGAATACTCTTCCTCTAGCCACGTATCAAATACAACTAACTCCCAAATTACTATTTCCAAACTATATTATTATAAATGACTATTAAATGTTAACGCTAAAATTAAGCATATTAAAACACATTTATCTCCCAAACCAGTATATACAGTATCAATACAAAAAAATAACAAATGTAGATGACCGTCGCCTGGCCGAACCCGGTCACGCGGAATCCTCGTCCGCGCCGTGATTATTTCTGCAAAAGAATTAACACATGAGAAATACTCAGTGAGGAGGCAATCATTCACAAAATACACGCGCATCCACCACAAAGGAATGTATTGAGAAATCACACGAAAAATAACACACGTATGCAACAAAGACTAATAGAACAGGAAAAATGGAATAAGTCACCTTATGCGAAACGCATACCTGCTACTCAATAGCAGTGTGGCCCCGGACTTACGCGTACATTAACTCAACTGTACCTGCCATTACCACCACTGAGCGGTGTGGTTTATACCGGCACCGAGATATGGTTGCACAACCAACCCTGCCATTACCACCCCTGGGAATAGGGAGCTACTCTAACCCAAATTCCGCTCAAGTGCTGATCAACCCTAGTAGCTTTACTTCGGCATAAGGGACATAGTTATAAAACCAGGATAAAACCATCCCTGCCGTTACCACGCGGTCAACCAGCGAAAACCCACGATGCTAGCAATCGTGGACACATAGATCGCATTCCTGGTTACCCTTATAGCTCTCTCATCACACCTGGAGGCTCTACCGGGCACGACCGATCAACAAGGATTAGGATAAAGGACAACGCAGTAAAATAAGAGAATAATCATACAAATCCGTATCTGCATTACTCTTGCTATCGTAGACCAAAAGTGTGTGTAAGACTCAACTCACTCACCTGAATCACTACACAAATCAATCACTATGATATCGATGTTCTCACACTGAAATCTAGAAATAAACTGAAATAAAATACGTGAATACCAGTATCATTAAATGTAGCTCTTATCCAACAGCATCAGTTACGTACCTAAATGGCTAATTAGAGACAAAACATAATAAATTTAATAACAATAATCTTACGTAAAATAATTACTGTGACAATATAAATAGTGTATTACGTATATCCCACATAAATTAATTAACCACTATAATTTGTGGCGTAAAATAATAATTAATTTATGGGATTAAAATATTACGTGATTTGCAAAAGAACCATTGTTGAAACAGGAAGCAACAGTATGCAAAATACGATTTTCCCGTGTTACCGAGCTATGTTCGGGTTTACTGTATTAACCCTTATACACTGCATCAGCAGAGTTGCAATATGATATGAACGAAAAATACGGTGTTTGAAATACTTCACAGCGATATCAAATTTATAAATATAATATACCTACCTTTCTTATAATTCATAATAATTATTCATATTTAAAATAACTCACGGCTTTCTAATGACGACATATCTATATCATAGAAAAAGAATGGCCAGCTTGTTTGTTGTGTGCATCGATATTTGTATGAAACAGAAGCCGTCAGCTACGTGAGAATTCGGGTATTAAAGAATACTTCTGGCAGTGGCGGCTTGTCAGTGTAAGCAGGTGAGGCAGTGCCGCACCAGAAAAAAAATAAAGCTGTAAGTAATATAAAGTAGTATGTAAATTAAATTTCAACCTATTCCATTAATGCTTGTCTTTATAAATATCAAAAGAATAATTTAAGCCACCACTATAACTAATCTGTAATGCAGTTCACCCAATTTACACCCTTTGAAGTGCTTCTCGAAATGAGTAGTTTAATGCTTAATATTGCCTAATGTTTTTGATACGGCTGTCATTCATACGTGCGCTAGACAGCGCTGTTCGAGGCAGTGCTTCAAATACAAAATGCAATTAGAGGATAAAAGATAGTTACTTTACTTTCCACACGGCCCTATAGAGGCCGAGACCGTACGTGAATACAATCAAACGCGGCATGCTGACAAATTTTGTAAATAAGTTCACGACATCTACTGTACATGTTGCAAGCCAGATTAAATAATATTAACGATATAAATATAACATAATCTGTCTAGCATTTTTATTATAATAGGCCCTGGTTTGCGACTTTAATACGTATGGCAGTAAGTATTTAATTCTTTTATTTTTTTTGTAGTCTTTATAGTTTACCTACGTAGGGTTTTTGTATTTTGAATTTTAGTTGAAAACAATACAAGTGTAATGGCTTTGATTGGAACTTTAAATGATAAGAAGTTTGAATTAAATGATAATAATATAAGGAATAATTCTGAATATATTATTTTTTTAATTAACAAAAATCCATTTTATCGACTGTCTTATGAAGATAAACTGTTTGTCAAAGAATTAAAACAAACAGACCATCTCTGCTTTGTTCTGATCTTAGTACATCATTAATAAATATTGGAGAAGGAGGCAAGATGCAACTAACACCTGCTATGATAAATATAACTGACTTCTCGGCAGTAAAGTACTTAATAAATTATTTTGTTGGCCCTGCATACTTCTTACTAGTACTACTAACATGCGTAAAGATCACATTGCTTCAACTTGTAAATTAGTACTTTTAAGGAAGCAAAATATTTCTACCGCAGTTGATTGTGCAAGAAAAATTGAAATTGAAAATTTTAATTCGAAGGTGGAAGAAATGTTTTGTGGTCTGGCAATTTATTTTTGTACATGAAAGGGGAAAAACATGCAGCTGCACATCCTTTAAAAAATATAACTTTTAATTATAAGGCATTTGACCTTGAATGAAGAAAAAAATTCGCCTGTGACGCATTTTTTCTCTAAATGCATGCCTCACCAAAGTTTTGATGCACGAGCCGCCACTGACTTCTGGATGAACCAAATATTACTTCGTAATCGACGAAAACTTGCTTCGCAATCGACTCATACTTGCCATAGTAGGCGTTTATTAGGCGTTACTCCACGGACACAGAAATTTATCGTGTAGCAAGCATCACAAGGATCATTTCTATGCTTTTTGAAAACAATAAATAATTTTTTCAGTCGATTTCGTACCTATAGGTTGTCAGAATAATGAACCAATCGAAAGACTGTAGAATCTAAAATCGAAAATATTCCAAATATATAAATAATATAAAGTCTAGCAATTTGAAATAATGTAAGAGTCGAAACAATCTGACAAAAATCGAAATTGTCGTTATAGTCACAATTCCACTAGTCGATATTAAGTTTGTTTTTTCAAGTCTATTGCCATTTTCCTAACCTTAGTTGCGACACATACGATTTATTTGTAAGTAAATTTGTTGGTATAATTCTGTGGCAGTTCGTGGCCATAATCCTCCCCTGGAGTACTCCAGGGACAGCATGGAGTTCCCCTATAAACGCAGTGGCAAGCACGCGACCGGGGTGTATAATTCAGAACAAATGAAATTCACATACTGTTTTACATGTTTTTTTCATTTCTGCGGCGGAACGACGTCGCGGTGCTACAGCTCGAGTGCCGCCTCGGGGGATGTGACTTATCTGTCGACGCCGAAACCAGCGCCGACGCCAACACTACTTTTCGAACAAACACGCACTATGATCAGAAACATTTTTACATGATCAACTTTTAAGCTTCATTCTTTATAACTTATGTATATATATAGAGTGTTAATTAAAAAGCGGGCTATGGGCGTTTAATATGGAATATCAGTTTTTCCTTGCGCAAAACTTCCCATTTAATTTTAAACAAAAATGTTTCATATAAATATTGTAGAGAATTAAATTCTACACCAGCATCACTAACCAGATTTTATTTTGCATGTTTAGTAACCTGTAAAATCTAATTTAATTTTTTTTAAATATTACTCATTTGTAGTGATAGCCATGAAATTTAAACAAAATGACAAAGAAATGCATAGCGTTTGAATTGTCAGAATTTCGATTTTGCAGGTTACAAAATAAAAATAAATAAAATCTAAGCAATAATTTAGATGTAGATTATAAAAAAAAATTTTTTTAAGGACAGGATAGACTATAATTATCAGTAATTTTTATTTGAAAATCGAATTTCTGGCAGTTTAAACGGTATGCGTTTCTTTGTAATTTTGTTTAAATTCCATGACTATCACTACAAATGAGCAATATTTATAGAATTTCAATTTGGATTTTAGAGATTAGTAAACAAGCAAAATAAAATCTGCTTAGTGATGCTGGTGTATATTTTAATTATCTACAACTTTTATTTAAAACACTTGCGTCTAAAATTAATTGGGAACTTTTGCGCAAGGAAAAACTAATTTCCCATGTTAAACGCCTATGGCCCGCTTTTTAATTAACACCCTGTATATATATATATATATATATATATATATATATATATATATATATATATATATAGGCTGTCCGAGGAAGAGCTTGCGCTATCGTTTGAGCTTGCGCTATCGTTTCTGCTCTGTTCTGCTATTTTTCATATTTATGTACATTAATTTAAATAGTTTCTGATTCAAATTTTAACAGAATATTAAGGAGGCCATATACTTTTATATCCAGTAAAAAAATTGGAGTGACAAGCCGTAGGGCAAGAGTAGTCCATTATTTTTCGTCTTTTTGTACATTAATTTAAATAGTTTCTGCTCTGTTCTGATATTTTTCATCTTTATGTACATGAATTATTATTTTACGAAATTTTGTATGTACAAGTTTACCGATATGCCCGTTTCAACTATAATATTTTCAAAACTGTAGCACTTCCGGGTTAACCGGAAGCAGACCCTAACTCTCTTATTTTGAATGGAATGCTATATTTTTTATTTTACCATTGAATTCAAAACGGCCATATTATCACTCGATATTTCGAGAATGGAATCGAATTTCTATAATCTGTAAAAACAGTTTTATAAAGAAAGCTTTTTTGCACTTGTATTAATTAATAATCAAAAATTACGTCTTACATCAGCCCAGTCTCTTTCGTTTATTTTCTAATGGATAAATTGCTATTTTTACCCAATTTAAAATAAATAAATAATGCATATGCATACAGTACGTACTTCAAATTGACGAATGCTTATTTTCGTCATATTTTTAATAATTTTAATTCGTAAACGGTGACGTCGCTCTGTGGGACGGAAATACGCCGTAGTGAAATGGTGCGTCACCACTGGAAGGTTAACTAACAAAGTTCTGTTTCCCGAACATAATTCAAAATTTATGATGAGGCTATATTGGAATATGTTACAATAAAATCATAATCTGTATAATTCAATAAAACAATATTCTGAATAGAATATTCGGATTCGGCGACGGCATATTTCCTAATATTTGTTTGATCAGTCCGTCCCTTGCTCTTGCTAGCTTGTCTGCTTTCCAGTCACGTCTTCCATATTTCCAGCCGCGGTCCATATGGTCACTACAACGGCTGTTAAATGAACACGCTTCGATTTTCTTTCAGCAGAGACACACAGATACATGCTGCAACCCACAACGAGTACTGCAAAACAAACCCAAACAATCAAACAATAACTTTTTTCCATCATCTTTGTCTCTTGAGGCACGTCTCAAAATAATCAACTGTAATATAATATCCAAACTCAGCTGTTTCAAAATAACCAATGATTTTTGTCATAAATATGTGGGTTTCGTAAATCTATCTTATTTATTTATGCAGACGACATTGCACTGGCGACTCAACACAAAAATTTTGAAGTACTGGAAAAAATTATTACAAAGAATTTAGAAGCTCTAAGCCAGGGTTTCTCAACGTGGGCGATTTTCGATTTTTGGTGGGCGGCAAAATTTGTTATCAATTAAAATTGATATTACATCGAGTGATATAGAGAAATATGTTAATCACATTGATGCACTGAAACTTGACATGGAAACTCGGTTTCAGGATATCATAAACCTGAAAGTAGATTCGTGAATGGAAACCCCATTTAGCACAAATATAACTGAAGTTGAAGTATGCTTGCAGGAAGAGATACTGCAGTTAAAATATGATACTGAAAGTAAAGAAAATTATTATGAAGGAGGATACTTAAAACTTTGACAAAATAAAAAAATCCCCAATCTATATTCCAAATTATGGAAGAAAATCTTTCCATTGCTAATCACTTTTCCAACATCATATTTGGTGGAAGCCGGATTCAGTGTGGTGAACAAACTACTATGAAAAGAGAGAAACCGTTTGAATATTGAAGAAAGAGGAGACCTTCGATTAATTTTAAGTAAATTAAAACCAAATATAACATTTGGTTAGTCAGCATTAAGCACAAGGCTCTCATTAAAAGTAATTTCTTAAAAAAAAATGTATATATTTTTTTTTATTTTTTATTTTTAGGGTGCAGATCACATGGTTGCAATATAACAATTTTTTTACATCCATAATTTTTATTTTTCTTTGATATAATATCTGTGATTATTATTTTGTATAGTTACAATAATTATGTTTTTTTTACATAAATGTATTATTTTTTCATGAATTTTATAGGTACCATATTCTCATACTACACTAACCTAATGGAACTGGTTTTATTGCGCATATATATATATATATATATATATATATATATATATATATATATATATATATATATACATATATATATATATATATATATATATATATATATATATATATATATATATATATATATATATATATATATATATGTATGTATGTATGTATATATATTCTTTGGTGGGCGGTAGGCAAATTTCGTCTTTTTAAAATATGAAAAACTGGGCGATAACCAAAAAAAGGTTGAGAAACCCTGCTCTAAGCATTTATTTAACAAAGTGGCGATTACGTCCTAACCCCCAAAAGACAGATATTTGTTGTTTTCATCTTGCGAATAATCTAAAAAATAATTAACTTAAAGTAAATTTTAATGGTTCCATATTAAACCACAATTTTTCTCCAAAATATCTTGGCGTAACCTTAGATACTTCTCTCACATATAAATATCACATTGGAAAATTGAGATTAAAACTGAAAACACGTTATAATATTTTATTAAAACTTGCCGGCTCCAGTTGGGGAGCTAATGGGCATACATTACGAATTACAGGACTAGCTCTGGTATATTCTGCAGCAGAATATTGTTGTCCAGTCTGGAAGAACAGTGCTCATGTAAAGCAGGTAGATGCACAATTAAATACGTTACGGATAATAACTGGTACAATTAAATCAACTCCTATACCATGGCTACATGTTTTAGCACATATCGCACCATATGAAATTAGAAGAAACTACTTTACTAAACGTTTTTGGGATAAATATCAAAATTCACCTAATATGTTTTCGATTACAAAAGATTTAGAGAATTTACCATCTAACAGACTAAAATTTCGTAAACCATTTTGGAATGAAGAATTTCTTAATGCACCTTTCTGCGCTTCAGAACATTGGAAAATTGCTTGGCAGACAGCCGATATTTAAAATAAAAATTTAATTTGAGATCCCACAAAAGAAGTACCAGGTTTAGATCAACCAAGGGATATTTGGTGTAAGCTAAATAGTTTTTGAACATGCCATGGAAAATGTTGAGAATATCAATAGAAAATATGTGATAGTCCAAATTGTGATTGTGGAGTAGAAAGAGAAACAATTCAGCATATAGTTGAAGAATGTCCCTTATCTAAATTTCAGCAAGGTTTCGCCGAACTTCACCTATTAACGGAAGATGCACTAAATTGAATAGTAAAAATCTAAAATATTTAATTTGTATGTTTTTTTTTTCTTATATATATATATATATATATATATATATATATATATATATACATATATATATATATATATATATATATATATATATATATATATATATATATACATATATATATATATATATACATATATATATATATATATATATATATATATATATACAGCTGCTTCAAAATAGCCAATGATTTTTGTCATAAATATGTGATCCTGACCCCTCCAATCGGGTTTCCTAAATTTATCTTATAACTAATTTTATATTATTTGAACAGATGTTATTGAGGTCTGTACTTTAGCACTTTAAGTGCCATGTAATACCAACGTGGTCTCACACTTTTTTGACCGTTTTGGCCGCGTGAGATCTACGTGTACTCATTGCTACCTTATGACGTTTTTATTTTCCATTTAGTTTAAACAAAAATAACGATATTGTTTCACATTTTTCTCAATATTTTCATATTTCATATTTACCCCAATGCAAATTATTTTCTCAGCACTTACTAAAATACATTATACTCAAAATGGAAAGGTACTAGTATTTGTTCCTTTAATTTATACTTTATTTTATTTTTACTAACTCATAAAATTTCACATTAATACAGTGCATGTAATGAATATAAATATCTCTACATTGTAAATCAAAACTAAAGCTTTTTGAATCGGAATTCGATGTTTTATCGTCAATAAAATTTCGGGTACGGAACTTCTGTTTCAGCCGGGATAAACTGTTCGGCAGCTGGCCTCTATTCAGGAAGCAGTAAGTGACTTGCTGTCCTTCACAACTTCCTAAGTAAAATAAAACATGGAATCGTTTGTTCGACTTCCACTAGGGTACAAAACTGATTTGAAATCTTTTCATGCTTTTCAGGATTTGTTAATCAAATAGTAGCGACTAAATACTTACCAGTTTCAAATTTGTTAATAATAAATATGTTTATGATGACGATGATTGTGGATAACACAAACTGATTAAAGCAAACCAATCTTTCAAAATTGTAATTTATGTGATATAGTGTTTAATCTATTCAAAAATAAACTGAACAGTCAAAAATAGCTATTACATGACAGATAAATCATAACATATTTGTTTGTCTTTTTGTTTTTAATCCATGTCTGGCACTATTAAAAACATACGTAATGAATTTATATTTCTAATTTATATGCATAGTTTTATGCTCTACAAATTTTATTTCATATATTGTTTTCTTAAATAATTTGACAAACAACGCGCAAGGAAACACTGTTTTCCCATGTTAAACGCCTATGTACAGCATTTCGTGGAACATCCAGCAGGTATAATTATTTATTAGAGCATTATATATAGACATAACGAAATATTTTGATTAAGGCCCGGTTTTTCCATCTCTGGATAAAGTGTCAGTTAACTTAACTACAAGATAAAAGAAAAATATCGCATCATAAAATTGCCATGTGTATAGTTTTGTCTATTTACGCTCTAATATTGATGCGAATTTTCTTTTATCTAGGAAGAAAAGATTTTTTTCTATATCTTGTCTAATTAAATACTTTTTTAAAGTAATTATTATTTGTATTTGTACCGTGTACTCTATTTCTTATCTGATTTATACTGTATATACTTGAGAATTACTTAATAATGTGATACTTTATCATAGTCAAAATTTAACTATCTTAGATAAGAGTGAATATATATATATATATATATATATATATATATATATATATATATATATATATATCACAGCGTAGTTACCCTAACGGCCTGCCGCTGTGAAAGACAGAGAGGGAATAGCATACATTTCTTGTTATATCCAATGATCTCGATGTGAGATGTGAGCAACGGCTTGGAGCGGGCAGGCGAGCGGCAGTATACGTTGTGTTGTGTGATTGTATACTTTTCGATTCTAATTACGGATTTTTTAAAAGTATATTTTCTCTTGAAGCTAATAACTATTTATGCTATGTTTCTAAAATTAATATTTATTATTATTATGATAAAGTAAAAAGACAAAACATATTTTTCATCTTGGTATTACATGTTACAAGGTAGGCGTCGCATATTATATAGAGATCATTTTAAAGATTTGGGTACTTTGACTATCATCTTTATATATATATATATATATATATATATATATATATATATATAATGAGTATTAGTTAAAAACGTTTAAATATTAATTTGTTCAAAAACTATATAAAATCGATTAAAAGTGTGCGCGACGGTTTATGCTCCAAGCAATTTGATTGGTTACTACCGGACTATAAAAATGAGACTTGCGCTCGACCATTGGTGGGAACATGAAACGTCACAAATTTAAAAATTCATATTTCGCTTAATATGCATAAATTTTAAGTACTGTTTCTACAAAGATTCTTAGTTCATCTTGTTCTTCTAGAAAAATTATTACAAAAATTTCGCATATAACGCTATTTATGAAATAATTTATAAATCAAGTGTTTTGAATTAAAATTAAATTAATCAATTACTTTTTTTAACTACTAGAAATTCAAATACATTTCATTTAACATTGTCTTGTGCTAGTGAAATATATTTGTAAAACTGCAACCCGGGTCGTCAAAACCACAACCAATCACAACGATTTTAGTAAGTAATTTCTAATTTCTATCTCTCTTTCAAGAAATCTGTGAACATATATTGCCGTTAAGTGGCTTCTGGAATAGTAAGTAGTTGAAATCGACTCAAACTCTAGCCTCAACCTGGAGAACTCAAGGAATCACCTTATATTTAGTTTCAATACACATTGTTCCTTTGATGTGTGGCCCACTCATACAATATTCTCTTTGGTCGAACGTCGGCTAAGCCCATTGCTGCCGTTGCCGCTGCCTCTGCTTCTACTGCTGCATTTTTATCCTACAGGAACCTAGTTATTGCTGATGTGCTCTATACATGAATTCCCGGTAGGCCGCACCAAATTTCACTGCAGAATTTGTTTCATGGAAATTGGGAAAATAATTCATGGGAATGGAAATTTAATTTCGAGTGGAAACTAAAGTAGGCTTGGCCTTATGGCCAAAAAGAATTCTATATTCAGTCTTTTTATTAAAATATACAATTGAATAAATATAAATATGTAAATAATGGCCTCCGTGGCATCTATTCACCGCACTCTATAGTACAAAATATTGTCATTACTAAAATCTTCGAGTAAGAGCAAACTTGCACATCCAGAATTGGATAATAAACCGTATTGTCAGTCTGACACTGCAACTACTACTATTACTATCTCGAGAACTATAAGAGCTACGAGGTCGGTGAAACTAGCAAATAATTTCTATTTTACAACACTATTACAGAGAGCAAAAATATTTTTTTCTACCAGTAGTTCTCAAAATACGGAATACAATGTTTCTCTCTCGCTAAGAGAGGTATTGAATTCATGCTAAAAATCGCGTATCCAGATTTTAGTGAATAAGCACGTTTTAAGGACCCTAGAATCCGATTATAACATTTTTACGATGATGTCCGTATATGTGTGTGGATGTGTGGATGTTGGATCCACGATTTCTCAAATACTATAAGACTTAAGATATTTTTAACTACGGATTCCTCAATCTAACAATAATGGAAAGAGTTGATTAAGTTTTGGTAATAATTGGACAACCGGAAGTAGTAGTTACAAGAAAAAAATCATCTAAATATTATTTTTATTTTATTTTTCTCTCCACGCTAGCAATGAGTGCCCGTGAGGTGACGCCTGGTAAACGCCCGCACGGTACAAATATGTCATCATCATTAGCGATATCTGCGCACAAAGCAGACTGGCACACCCAGCAATGGGTAATATGCCGTGATGATATATTTATTTATTTTTATTTAAATATTATTTATCAAAAATTTATGTAAATATTTATAATAAAGAACGTTAAATTCGTTATTCGATAAATATAAATTCATTATTATATCTTCTATAGATTTAGAGATAAAGAAATGTATATAAAATAATTTGATGTAAAAATTCTCAGATCAAACTACTTCAAGGCAAGAAATTAAAATGTTTGTAATTGACACATAAATGTCACTGTCAAAAATATTTGTAAGCCACTGTCAAAAATATTTGTACATTATTATGAAGATTATGAAATTAAAAAAAGTCAACAACGCAAAAGAATATACGTAAAAAAGCATATAAAAGGAATTTGCGAAAAATGACGAATATAAAGAAAAAGAAAATTTCAGGATATTAAATATAAAGAAAATGTATATATTGTACATAATTTACATTAAAATATCCCATAGATTTTGCAAATATATGTGAGAATTATTTTGTAGTGAGACATGAATATATGTATTTGCATTTAAAAATATTTTTCGTTTTATGCGTACAACCAGGTAAAATATCTGGCGAGAGGTTATGTGCTGGCCACATCAGATTTTTTTATTTTAAATGGGAACCTATTTTTTATTCGCTTATTCGATTCAGTATTTTTTCTAAATTCGATGATATACATAATGTGATACAAAATGTTTTAGAAAAATGCAAATGAAAATTATGCTGATTTAATTTAAATCTGGTTGTAATAAGAGTATAGCAGTTTAATTTTTAAAAAATTATAGAATTTTAAAATTACCTCAGTAGAAAAAATAGTATAAAAAACTTGTTTCATAAGGCCTGTTATCGCATTCGTCCTTTGCAAAACTAGTTTCCAAACATTTACTCGTGCATTAACATATTGCCTTATGAAACTTTAGTGTATTTAACTGTTCTACAATGTGGTTATTTTATTATAGTTTAAGAGAAATTTAGAAGTTACGAAATTTGCTATATGTACTTGGGATAATGTTAATTTAGTTATTTAGTGTATGTTCAATAAAATACAAAATTTGTAGAACTGAAATTTGTAAAAAAAAAGTTACACCAATGAATTAATTCCTCTAACACTTAGATTCCAAGTAACTAACTTGATTTGCTAAAAACTGCCCACCTAAATCAGCGAGTAATTCGTTCATTCATTTCTCACTGCTTCTGTTTCCTAAGAAATTCTCTTTGGACAAAACGCAAAAAATTTCGCCCTCTGGCGTCGTCGTCGTGCAAACAGAATAAGAGCCACATTGTTTTTACCTTGTGACCAACACGCAGCAAAAACGTGCCTGCTACCCTAGGACACAAACATGCCGAAAAAATTTACACGAAAAACTTACCAGATTAACAATTGTTTCCACGTACAAGCTTTTTCACCCTATGGAAATTAGGGAATAAATGTTTGTTATATGAAGATGCTACAAAACTTTTGATTTATTTACATATTGTCATAAAGTACATGACTCTATACATACCGGGAGTTTTTTTATTAATGAACATGGGCCTATGTCTTTACCATAGTTACATTTAAAATGATTGACAGCAATGTATTATCGTGTTTTTTTAAAATAATGGACGTAGGGAGTTGTAAATTAATAATTTTGCCTATATCAATTCATTATTTCTCAAATAACAAAACAATTCAAATAGTCTCCTTAATATGGCAACTTTTGTCTAATTAAACAGACGTCGTATCTTATGGTTCTCATGTTGGACAAGTTATCCTGGACATTCTGTATAATATTTTTGAGATTAAACTTACTTCATCCAATCCTCGTTTACCGTCTTATTGACAGTGTTGAGTTTATAGACTGCTTTTACTCCTCCTTTATTTTTCTTCTCCATGCTTCTCTGTTTTTTGCTATTGCTTTGGCAGTAATCCAATCGGGTCCTAGTTGTTTCAGGTGTCTTCCCACTTCGTCGTTCCATTTGTGCCTTGGTCTTCCTTTAGTTCTCTTCTTCGTATTTCCCATTCTCCATACTTTTTTAGCTAATCTCGTTTCCGGTATCCTCACCATATGTCCAAACAAACGTAATTTGTTCTTTCTTATTCTTTGTTCTATAGATTCTACTCGTAGCCTTTTTCTTATGTCTTCATTTCTCACTTTGTTCAAATCCTGCTATTCTCCTTAGTATTCTCATTTCACTAGCCTGAATTTTTCCTCTCTGTCTTTTATTCAGTGCCCAATTTTCTGCCCCAAACGTTAATGTTGGTACGAACAGAGAATTATACACTCTTACTTTAGTTCTTGTTGACAGTTCTTTTTTGTTAAAAGTATGCTTATTTAGTGCGAAATATAGTTTAGTAGTTACTTTGATTCTGGCCTCTAGTTCTGTCATTTTTTTCCATCTTGTGATATATTTGTCCCTAGGTACTTAAATGTCTTTATCTGCTCTATTTCTCCTTGTCCTAGTTTGAGGGTAATGTCCTTTCGCTCTTTTGATATTGTCATACATTTGGTTTTATCTCTATTAATATATAATTTTCGTGTCATTAGTTCTTCATTCGATACTTGTAGGTTGTGTTGCACGTTTTCTTCTTTATTTGCTATCAGAACTATATCATCCGCAAATGCCAATTGATTTACGACTACTCATTCCAGTGGTGCTACCACGCCAAATTGACATTGATATATCCCCCTACTGCACTTTACCCCTTCCCGTGGTCACTTGTCAATCTCAATATTTTGGAACTACACGATATTGCTATTGCTTTATTTTTATTGATATGTAGACATTATTGACTTGATAGAAAGCGACATTATAGTTATTGCTTTAACCATATCGTGAAATACATTTTTGACAAAAAATACGAAATCAACCTTCGAAAAAAGTTTACAGAATTTTTTCATCGTAGCGTTATCAGCGTTTTCTGCACTATGGAGTACATGCTGTGTGAGAACCGACTTTACTAATCAAAACATAACCTTAAAAGTAAGTGTTCAAAGTCATTTTGTAAATGTATTATTAGGTAAAACTTGAGTATACGTAGTATATTGAAAACTATATTAATAATGAATAATTATCTTTAGGTGAATAAACAAATGCGTGTTCAACCTATAGTTTATTTCTTAATTATCTATAACTTCATCCAAAAGTTGAAATTGATTGTGGACTCATAGATATATTGTAACTTTGTCCAATTAATTTTTGATAAATTCAAGTGTAATAAATATTGAATGGTTTGAATTTGACATACATGGCAAAAGCTGATGAATAAAATTATGTATAAGTTCCTTTTTAAGGCGAAATAAACCAATAAAAAGGATGTCATCTAAAGTAAATTGATTACTTTGAATTCTCATTATTCTGCGAATTAAATTGAAGTCCCGTAATAGTCGTTTTTGGTTTTCGTTATTCAAATGATTGTATGCGCAGGCATGTCTACACAATTTTTTTGATATGTAAGTAGATTTATCAATCCAAGCCGAAGATATCCGAAAAATTTATCAATTATTTATTATCAATACAGTATAGTACAAAATAGCAATTGACTTGACTATGATTTGGTCGTTTAATGTATAAAGTCAATATCAATTACAATATGGCATGGTTCCACCACAGGTTATTGTATCCCCACGATGCAGATTTTATTTTGTTTTTCACTTCTCTTATTATATCGTCCATTAAAATTGTGAATAAATATGGGCTAAGGGTTCCTCCTTGTCTTACTCCAGATGTTGTTTCAAAAATAGCAGATGAACTGTTTCTTGTTCTTACGTAGTTAATTGTTGTCTCGTATAAGGTTCGTATGTTTTCTACCAGCATTTTGCTAACGTTCCTTTTTTCTGGGATCTTCCAGATATCATTCCTACATACTGAGTCAAATGCCTTTGAAATGTCTATAAAACAAAGGTATATAGTGTCGTTCATGTCAATTGCCCTTTCTGATAATTGTTTAATTTTTAATTTAATTTTGAGATTAGAATTTATTGTAAATATTTTTCTTTTCCTTTCTCTTTCTCGTTCTGAATCTGTGTAGATAATGACTTGATGGAAGGCATACGTTATTAGAATTGTTATGATATCCGGGAATGAAGTTGTAAACGACAATTGCGTTTTTACTGCAGTGAGTTGAACACTCCTTGCCGTTGCCGGTTACCGAACTTTGCTTTTATTCATTTTATGGGATGGGAGTTCAGTTGCTATCGGCTCTCGGCTCCAGCCTCCAGCGACGTCTCTTGCCTGTTGTAAAGGACCCCGCACTACAAACAAAGCTCTTGCTTTTACGTGGTTTCCTGCCATGCTGTTTTGCCTGCAATGGATTTACTGTAAAATCGGGGACAAAAGGAATAAAGTATCTTTAAGTTTAGGAGGGGATGTATTAACAATTATTAATAATTTTAATTGATGTTATTTTTTAATAAACGTGCAAATGTGTAAAAGGGTGATGGGGTTTAATAAATTTTATTTTTATAATATTTCGAATTTTAAATGCCACATAACGCCCGCACGGTACAAATATGTCATCATCATCATTACCGATATCCGCGAACAAAGCAGATTGGCACACTCAGCAATGGATAATATGCAGTGTTGATATATTTATTTATTTATAAAAATTTAAAAATGTGAATTCCTTAAATCATTTTTGAAGTAATGCACAATAACAACAAATAATAATGCAGAAAATTATTAAAATATTAGATAGTAACTTATGTTTGGTGTTAATGTATGGAAAAAAACTATATGCAAACTAAATATATACAAATCGTATTGAATAAACTATGGATGGTACAAGCCACATGAGAGTTAATGCTCGGATTAACCACCGTGGATAACCTGACAAGATTCGATAGCTGATTCACACCACTGGACTTAGCCAATATAACCAGGACAATATTATGTTGTGAAAAAAACGAAGAAGCGAACGAACGAACACAAACGAACGAACGAACACAAACGATCGAAGGACCAGTTAGTTTACGAACTGACAACGTACTAAGCTTAATTGAAACAAAATAATAACAACAAATGAAATTAATTTTAAGATATACCGTGTGTCTATCTTAAAGGTGTTCATAGGAGATTAACATGGGAAATCAGTTTTTCGCAACTTCCTGCTCGCCTAATTATTTTAAGCAAAAACACTTCAAACAAAAGTTTTAGGGCATAAAATTCTGTATCTAAATGAATAAACAGAATTACATTTCCATGTTTTATAACGACAGAAATTAATTATAAAAATGTCAAAAATTACATTGAAAATATCGACAGCCATGGAATTAAAAAAAAATGCTTGACGTTTTATCTGTCACAACGTAAGTTAACTTATTTGACGTTTCTGGCAAATTGTTTTTAGTTTTATTGTTTGAGATTATTAGAAAATGAATATTTATACTAATTAAAAGCGCGTTTTCACAAATGCTAAATTCGTGACAAAATTTGAAAAAGCTGCACTGTGTCTTCAAAAAATACACGTGAGCCGCATAATCAGAATGTAGGACGAGCAGAACACATATTACTGGAAGAAAGAGTGTTAGGATGGATAAGTGTAGACCTCTTCTGTAATACTAGATGTATTGGAAATGAGTTGGGAGTACATCACAGCATCATACTCGTACATAAATTTGTTACGCAATGTTGAATTTTTAATAAATTTTTATTATTTAAACAAAACTGTATTTTTTAATTTTATTTATTAATCTAATATAATATTCCTATTATTGTCATAATAACCGATATTTGTTCAAATCAAATTGTCAGAAACGTCAAATAAGTTTACGTTGTGACAGATTAAACGTCAAGCATTTATTTATTTTTTGTTCAATTCCAGGGCTGTCGATATTTTTAACATAATTTTCGACATATTCATATTTAATTTCTGTCGTTGTAAAGCATGTAAAGGTAATTCTGTTTATTGATTTAGATGCAGAATTTTATGCTCTAAATCTTTTATTTGACGCGTTTTTGCTTAAAATAATTAGGTGAGCAGAAAATTGCATAAAATTGATTTCCCATGTTAATCTCCTATGTACACCTTTAAGACAGACACACGGTATATGATATAGCGTATTGAACACAAGCGACCTAAACTACAATCAACTAAATATACAACTAAGTACTATATGGTACAAATTATTCAAGTCAATTAATAAGTACATGAACAAACAAATCTAGCTAAAGTAATATCAGGAACCCTAAATGAACCTAATAACGACCAAACCAAAATACAAGAATGAAGAAATGTATTTATACTACGACGCCACAATAATAAATGTAATCCGATAATGTCACTCGAAAGACTTATATGCAAACTCACTCTAGAACGAAATACTATTATCAAAAACAAGAATATGAATCTATTATCAAAACAAGAATATGAATCAAACCCTAACAACGCGGGTTTCCGTTAGAAATCAAGTTGTGTAACACGGTTTTACAACTGATTCCTGAGCAACTGTTGGCTGTATAAAATGGCGTAGCAATAAGTTTCACGACCCAACAACAAGAACAAAATCAAATAAAGCTCGGTTTATTTGACGTAATTGACAAAATGAATGATATTCTAACAACAAATACACTACTTGTCGTGCTAGGTAAGCAGAGTTAAATTTTAATTGCAAAATTAGAACAACGACGCGAGACAGCGGGCAACGCTTATGTTCTCTACGATAGCCAACAAGCTACTGACTCTACTGACGCTCACCGATCGATACGGCAGACGGTGTCTGCTAGCTTGTTTGGAGGGGAGTTTGCGCGCGCACTTGGGCTTGTAACCATATTATTATTTTTATAATAAGACATCAAGTTTGTGCTGTCCTCTTCTATGAACTAGCAACTGCTTTATCAATATGTAAAACTAGTTGCTACCTCAAAAGGGTTAACCATTTCAAATTCAAAAATTATTTAAGACCTGTTGGTCTTAAACATGTAGTATGTAGTTTACTTAATTAAATTTTTTTTTTATAAGCAGATGTACCTGTAAACTGTGCTACGTAAATTATCTTATTGTCTACGTGTAGAATCAAAATTTGTACACCCATGTAGACTATATGTACTTTTTTTAAAAGAGGACAAAAACATTACTGTTTGTTGTATATGTGCTTTAGAGTATTATATTAAATTTCTCTTATAGAAAATTTGCAACCCACTTTTGTTTATTTATCAATGACTCTAACATTGATTGTCAAAATATGTATGATATTATCTTCAATTCGTTAAACCGCCGTTGCAGATATGCAATAATACAAAGTTTACTTTATGTATGCAAACTATCGTAGATTACGCGTAAACGCACATTTTTGGAAATAAATAAAATTAAAATAAAGATGTACTACCGATTTAGATTTAGATCATTTATGTTTTCTTACAAAGTGTGAACTTTTAATTGCATTAATTTTTACATTGTATTCAAATAGTTATTTTTCTTATCTATTTCTTCATTTTCTTTCAGAATTTAAAAGAAAATGATGGGAGTTTACTATTTTAATTGCATACCTACCTAAATTATTTTAAACTAATTCTACTACGATAAAAATAGGTAGAATTATTTTTCCATTATATTTTTGACTTTATTGTGCATCGTCGTTATGCGTAACGTAGAAGTTTTATTAACATTTGAACAGAGTACTGTTGAACGTAGCTACTCCTCGACGTGCTTATGTGGCTAAGAAACATTTGTCATTTCTTTTATGATCTTTATACGTGAATAGGACATAGACCTTCTTCTATATCTGTGGACTAGTGGCTTCAGATGTCTCCCACTGACATTGTTCATTTTAAACATGTTTATTCAGTCTATTAGGTTTATTATATAACTCGGAAATGCTGGCTTCACACTCAATTTAACTAATATCTTATCTGGTTTTTAAACTTGTTCCGATGTTTTTTATTATTATTATTATTATTATTATTATTATTATTATTATTATTATTATTATTCCTGTATATGTGTTCAATAGACCATACATAAATTTTGGGTGACAACTCAACTTTTTCATATGTTTAGTACCTACTTCTAAAATGTTATATTTTGACTTCCGATTAGATGATTAGAACATAAAACGTACATCTACAAATCAATTGCAAAAGATATTTGTAATGTTTGCTAATAATATGTAACCCTGACAGCTAATAGCATTTTGAGTGATAGTAATAATAGTAATAATAATAATAATAATAATAATAATAATAATAATAATAATAATAATAATAATAATAATAATAATAATAATAATAATAATTATTATTATTGTTATTATTATTATTATTATTATTATTATTATTTATATCGCATAAATGGGCTTTAGGATCCAGGAGAAATTTTTTTAAACGAGAAAGATTTACACAATTAGTTTGGATCCCAAATAATTATTTTATTATTATTATTAATATTATTATTATTAATATTATTATTATTAATATTATTATTATTGTTATTATTATTATTGTTGTTGTTGTTGTTGTTGTTGTTGTTGTTGTTATTATTAATGTTATGATTACTGGAAAAAAGCTGTTATTTGTCCATTATTCAAAGGCAAAGGCAGTTCGAGTGAATGTACGAATTTTCGAGAAAGATTTACACAATTAGTTTGGATCCCAAATAATTATTTTATTATTATTAATATTATTATTATTAATATTATTATTATTAATATTATTATTATTAATATTATTATTATTGTTATTATTATTATTGTTGTTGTTGTTGTTGTTGTTGTTGTTATTATTAATGTTATGATTACTGGAAAAAAGCTGTTATTTGTCCATTATTCAAAGGCAAAGGCAGTTCGAGTGAATGTACGAATTTTCGCGCGATAAGTTTGTTGAGTGTAGTCGGGAAACTTTTTGGTAAGGTTTTAATTCATAAGGTGCGAACCTTAACAATTTCAAAAATTAGTGACGTTCAGAGTGGTTTTTTGCCTGAGAGGGGATGTGTCGATTAATTGTTTGCTCTTCGTACGATTGTTGAGAAGTCGCTTGACAAGAACAAGAAGGTGTTTTGTGGCTTTCTTGATCTAAAAAATGCGTATGATACTGTTCTTCGAGATACTCTGTGGGATGTACTCAGGGAGTACGGCGTAAATGGAAACTTGCTGAGAGCGATTCGTGCATTGTATGAGGGTAGTGAGGTTGCTGTAAGTATAGATGGTAGGTTGAGTGATTGGTTTCGTATAAATGTTGATGTGAAACAGGGCTGTGGTATGTCTCCGTGGTTGTTTAACTTGTATATGGATGTGTTGTTGCGGAGATCATTGAGTGAAATGGATGGTGTACAAATTGGTGAGAGTATTGTGATTGCGTTAGCGTATGCGGATGATGTGGTTGTTTTAGGTGAAAATGAAGAGCAACTCAGAAGAATGATAGAGAAAATACATGTAGTTGGAAGAAGTATGAATCTGGAGTTGAATGTTGATAGATCCAAGGTGTATTTGAAAGGAATAAATTGGTGACTGTGTGCAATGTGTTGGTGAATGGAGTGAAACTGGAGCAAGTGAATGAGTTTGTATATTTGGGTAGCATGATGTCCAGGGGTGGTCGAATTGATATTGGTCGATTGTACAATTTCGCCAGTTACGGCATCATCAGAAGTACTGAAGAAACAAATGACAAACACTTATTTATATTATACGGACCAAGGAATTTGCGAAGTTTTATAGTTTTATTGTGTTACAATTGGTCGGTTTGGAGAAAAGGCAGAGATCACGCAATCCAAGAATGGATGGTCGACTAAGTCCAATTGCTCGTTCATAAGGGAAATTCCCTTATGCAGATGTTTTTTTATTTCAAAAGATTCTAGGAGAGTTAATCTCTGGCCTTTCCTCTCTTTGTGCAGAATAATGTTATCTTGTTTACATGTATGATTGTTATTTAACAAATGTTGGGCTAAATTAGAATGCAATCTATTATTTTTATAGGCAAATATGTGTTTCATATATCTAATGTTGAAGTTTCTACCAGTTTGTCCTATATATACAAAACTGCAATTAGAACATTCTATTTTATACACTTCTGAATTACTTAATAAGTCTTTGTGTATTAATTTATTATTTACAAATATATTCTTTAAGGTATGTTGTGTGGAAAAACCTGCTATAATATTTTTTGTTAATTCGTTGCTAAGACTATAGCTTATACCATTCAAAAATTGCAGTCTTTTGTATACTTTATCTTTATTATCTACACTGTTACTAGAATATAATAATGAATTGATAGATTTATACTGTTTTTTCTTGTTGTACAGTTTATAAATAACATCTTTATTGTAGCCGTTTGAATGTGCAATGTTATTATTATTATTATTATTATTATTATTATTATTATTATTATTATTATTATTATTATTATTATTATTATTATTATTATTATTATTATTTTGACTCCAGTTCGAAATTATGCGATTATTAATAAAAGTGCCATGTTCCAATGTAAAGACCATTTTAATAAAAAAAATTGTTAATGTATTTTTTAATTCCAACTGAAACATTTATTTTTGGTCACTGCATTTACCAGGAATGTAATTACAAATTCTCGGATTTAGCTACTTAGAATATGTGACAATTTTAAGTTTCTTATTATTTAAGTACAATTCATACGAAAAGATAGTAATACTATATAATAAAATATTTGTTTTTGTTGCTAGGTAACACAGCGATTTCAAGCCCTTTAACAATAACATCTTGCTGCATTCCACTCCTCATTCGATTCTCTCTCCGGTGAACGATCAAGTGTCAGTCGTCTTGCCTCGCAACAACCAATAGCAACAGCCGGCCTCCAACACCACTAACAACAACATCCCTAACAGACAACTGTAGAGTAAACATAGTCACCGAGACACATGTTATACCCCATCATACCAAAGTACCTACCACAGTCTACCCTAGCCAATACCAATGCCAATACGCCTAGTGTGTACACTTGTAAGAAACAAAAGACTGAATCGCTGCGAGTACGAGTATAAACATAAACATTGGAATGGAATAGTCTCGTTTGTGATTTGATCAGTCAACTAATATAGATAGCGATAGTAGAATAAGTTCCCTGCACTCCATAACCATAACCAACAGCACCGTCTAGAAACTGACATGACACTGACAAGACATAACCGAAACAAATGATTTACTAAAACTAATGTTCATTATGCTACTCATTTCCAAAAGTTGAAATTATGTATCAATTAGCCTGTAATACATATTTAACTTGTATTTTAACTGTACAAAACAATATAACCCAATAACAAAACATGTATTATAAATAAATGTAGCTTTTGTAGTAAAAGAAAAAAAACATCAATATTAACAACAAAGGGATTGTAAATAATTAACTATTAAAGGTGAAATATTTATAGATGATTCGGAACCAGCTGAAATAAAATGAAACATACAATCACTAACTCTCTGACTCTGACACACATATGTAAAAATAGACGTTTAGAGTGAAAATCAAAATAACAGGGTAATATTGTAAGATTCTTGTATGATCGCTTTAGTTTCCAAATTTACATTCACGTTAAGTTTACTTGCGTTGTGTTTCGGTCACTCTGTTATAAGAGCGGCAAGCACTTGTTGAATACTTCACATTTGTCTGCCATGTTCTCTGTCCTTTTATATTTACCGTGCGTTTTATTTAACTTGAAACATGGGATTTGTCATATCCATAGTAACCAAATAGTGATGCTGAAAATCAGTCTTGGTCTTGCAGTCTTGTCTAGGTCTTGCAAGAAATGCAAGAACAATACCAAGACTTACTATTTACTTGCAAGACCAAGACCAGTGTTGTGACAGATTAATTTATAAAGGATCTAGACCAAAATCAAGATCTTTACAAATAACATGTTCTAGAGCAGATCATAGGTCAATTTCTGCGACCGGATCTTTTTTTCAGATCAGATCAGGAATTTGGGATCTATTTTTCTTAGAACATAAAAAGATCAGTAACGATATTCAATTTTTTTTTTTTTATTTCTGATTAATTAAATAGAAATACAAACAGTAAGTTAATTACAAAGAATATACTTATCCGTGTCCATACATAGGTACGTAGTTTTATTCATGCTGAATTAACGAATAAAGTACAAACAGAAACAAAAATAAAAATTTCAAGTATTAGAATTGTTGAAATGTAATAAATTAAGACAGGCCATATCAAATGGGCAGACAATCATTATAAGCCATTGATTTTTTTAAGTGAGTTAAATAAATTACAATCCACTTGTATTTAATTTGTTCTTGGATTTTGTGGTTTCAAATTTTTGTATTTTTTGTTTTCTCATTTGGTATGGCCTAAACTGTTACGTGCATAAAAAATAATTTTCTTCTTTTCCAAGTTTATTCAAGTTTCCGGTAGATTCCCGTATATTTGATCTTTTTCTAAGGTCATAAATTATATAGTTCTTAGATCTAGATCCAGATCACGATTTGAACATATAAAAAGAACTATATCAGATCAAAAACCATACTAAATGAACTAGATCAGTGATTCAAATCAAATGATCTAAATCAGTCACAACACTGACCAAGACCAAGACTAAGCCTGCAAGAACAAGACTGAATTGCAAGACTTCTTGCAGTCTTGCAACTTAAAAAGTAAGCAATGATTTAATGGCTAGTTCATTACAACAAATTTTATAAATACCGGATTTTTTGTTAGTATCTATTTTATCTTTAGGGTTACCTAATAACTATTTAATGGCATTATTTGATTTGTAAGTTACGTATAAATTGTGATTTTAAAAAAAATTGTTTAAACTTTTGGAAGCTTTATCGTACGGTAGTGTTATATATTTATTATTATTTTTATTATTGGATGGCGTTAACGTTGTAAAATTAGAAATGGATTGGCGATTTTTAAATTTATGAACTAATTTATCGATAGTTTTAAACGGGAAGCCGTTATACTTAGCTATTTCTTTAATATAGTTTAGTTCAGTTTTAAATCGTTTTTTGTTTAAAGGAAATTTAGTTAATCTGTTTATTAAGAAAAGAAAAGGAAATGATTAACGAAATAAATCAAATACCTGTCTGAGACTAACGTCTGCATTATACCATTGAATTATTTGCACTTTTTCTTGAACTGTATACATTATTTTTAACTTAGAAGTAACAATACAACCCTAAATGACAGATAATATTCACTTGACAATGACAGGCCTATGTTCTATTTTAAATGGAACGCTCTTATACATTGCTGTCATTTAGTTACAATGGAAATTGCAAATCCTATGTTTCACGTTAAAAATACTCACGGTATAGATGCACAAAGCGAAGTATTTTCAACATTCGCCCATTACATGTTTCTATAGTCTTCTTTCGCTTTGTGTTACCCTATAACTTATATTTTTATCGAACTAAATTTTTGTAAAACGCCTTATATTACTTGGATTTCGTATGTTTCATTTTATTTAAACCTTTCAATGATACAAATACCTATTCTCTACCATATTTTTTCAGTAAAATAGTAGGTATTTTTCTTTTGAATAGGACTAAAATTATATTTAACCAAACTAATTGTATTATCATGCTAATGTAAATAAATTCTATTTTCATTTAAAATTGTGTTTGAAAATGTTTGAATAAATAAGAATGAATATAGATGAACTATTTGTAAGTATGTACTAGAAGTATGTACAAAGAAAAGCCATGGAATGTGAAATAATATTTATAAGGAAATTGAAATATTAGCCAAGAAGTATAATCTTCTATATATTGTACTGGTGTGCCAAATAATTAGCTCTGTAATAAAATCCGTTACAGCTTCAACTGAAAAATCATGATTTTTGTGTTAAATTATCAGAGCGTTACATATTATATATTTACTTTGTATTTCAAGAACTTAAAATATATATGTATTCAATATTATTAAAAATCTTTTATAATTAACCCAATAGAAGATAGCTCGTATAATTAAGTATATAAAAATTAAAAATACAATATGGAAACAATACATGTGAATAATATTTTCACTGCACAAAGGCGAAATAGGGGATTCCACCTTTTTTTTATAATTTCATCTGAACGTATAAGTAAAACTAACACTGTCGGTGAAAATCCGGTGAAAAATTCCTATTAATAAGCGAGTTATAGTCCTCCGAAATTTGAAAATATAGATGTGACGTCACGTATATAAGTTTTTATATCAAACTATTTTCTTCGTGGACCTAAATGTTCTTGAAATATATGCTATTTCTAAATTATATTTATAAAAAATAAATGAATATTATTATACTGTACAAGTCGACATGATTTAAGTTTAATGCAAAATATTTATATTCAAATAAAAACTGCTTGAGAATTGCACTACTGGACTGATAGCCACGCCTCCGCAATTTGAATTTCTCTAATTCCATTAGTAGTAGGCTCCGCCCCTAATTCGGTATTCGTTATATATTTATAGGTATGGTCTTTGAGTCGTCAATCAAAATAATATATATATACATATATATATATATATATATATATATATATATATATATATATATATATATATATATATATATATATATATATGGATTTCATATGAGCGTAAAACAAAAACCCCCTTATTTCCGAAGTATTTCAATTACATCATTTTATTTCTTTATTAATATTCATTATTAAGCATATACTTTCACTATTTTTTACTAATTTCTCTTAATTCGATTGAGCTGTAATCCCCTATTGCCAGAAATATCCCTATATATACAATGCCCGATTTATTTATTAAAGTCGTTTATACCGAATAGTGGAAATACAGTTTCCACTTTCACTGTAAAACACAAAGTTATTTAATAAAATTATTTAACATAAAACATTTAGAATTTAAATAAATTAAATGTATATTTTTAATTTTAATATCTTATACCGGGTGTCTAATTTTTAATGGTCCACAGAAAATACAATGGTAAAATTTTCATATGTAATTTCTGCCGTGTTAATTTTAGAACAAAATTATAAATATAAAAAATGTTCAAAATTAAAAACTGTATCAAATTTATTGATACAATAGGTTCCTGTCATGAGATAGACGTAAAATAAAATTTCGGTCTTTAGCCGTTTACAGAGTGCTATGGGTAAAAAAAGTTTATTAATCGATATTTAATTGTTTTTATTATTATTATGGTTTTATTTTCATTTCGGAATCTGAGATAGGAAAAGCTATTTAACTTTTTTGTGCTGTTGCCCATGAGACTTTGTGTTTCTTTCGCGTATAAACAATAATTTTATACTTGTTAGATGCAGTTTTTAATTCTGAATTTTGTTTTCGTATTTACACTTTTGTTCTAAAATTAATAAGATAGAAATTACATGAAAATTTTACTATTGTACACCCGGTATAATAAATTTATATTATGTTGTCAAGACAACCTACCGTAAAATTCTGATTTTTTTTTTTGTTTCCCACTTACTCTGTAAATTTACATATATTCAATAATATTCAAAGGAGTTTTTAGAAAATATATATCACAGTTCATGTTAAAGAAAATAATTTAAACAAATAAAGGAGAAATGTAATAATATTTTTTTACTATTGTGTACCATGCAATAACTGAAATAACCTAACCTAATTGTATTCAAAATAACTACATTAATTCCAGATTCAGCTTGGTTTAATACAGACATATTTAGCCCCATTACGTAACTCAGTGGTTAATATTTAACAAATTGTTAAAAAAAATTCACCATTTGAAATAAGGCTTGAGTATTTAATTTTGAAACACTTTTGGCACGCCTGTACACAATACTTTTATAAATATAGTGACCTGCTTGATAGCAAACCTTTATTAATAAAATGGATTTCTTTTTGAATAATTTCAAACTTCAATGTTGGTTGAACATTGTTACAAAATGCATAATCAAAATAAAATGATTGTTAAGTCGGAAAAATACCTACATTTCTATTATGTAAATATAAATTGCTTTTTGACTAGTGTACGTTGAAGTCGAACGTATGAACCAACGACATCCATATACATGTTGGTCTATTAGGTGAATTTACCATATATATATATATATATATATATATATATATATATATATATATATATATATATATATATATATATATATATATATATATATATATACAGGGTGTTAATTAAAAAGCGGGCTATAGGCGTTTAACAAGGGAAATCAATTTTTTCTGCGCAAAAGTTCCCAATTAATTTAAACAAAAGTTTTTCAAATAAAAGTTGTAGATAATTAAATTATACACCAGCATCACTAAACAGATTTTATTTTGCATGTTTACTAACCTGTAATATCCAAATTGAAATTATATAAATATTGCTCATTTGTAGTGATAGCCATGGCATTTAAACAAAATTCAAAGAAATGCATATCGTTTGAACTGTCTGAAATTCGCTTTTCAAATAAAAATTGCTGATAATTATATTCTATCCTAAGTCCTTAAAAATATTTTGTATTTATAATCTGCATGTAAATGATTGCTTAGATTTTATTTATTTTTATTTTGTAACCTGCAAAATCGAAATTCTGACAACTCAAACGATATGCATTTCTTTGTAATTTTGTTTAAATTTCATGGCTATCACTACAAATGACTAATATTTATAAAATTTCAAATTGGACTTTATAGGTTACTAAATATGCAAAATAAAATCTGTTTACTGATGCTCGTGTAGAATTTAATTCTCTACAACATTTATTTGAAATATTTTTGTTTAAAATTAAATGGGAAGTTTTGCGCAAGGAAAAACTGATTTCCCATGTTAAACGCCTATGGCCCGCTTTTTAATTAACACCCTGTATGTATATATATATAATTTCCCATGTTAATCTCCTATGTACACCTTGAAGACAGACACGGTGTATATATATATATATATATATATATATATATATATATATATATATACCGTGTGTCTGTTTTAAAGGTTTACATAGGAAATTAACATGGGAAATCAGTTTTTTGCTATTTGCTGCTCGTCTAATTATTTTAAGCAAAAACGCGTCAAATAAAAGTTTTAGGGCATAAAATTCTACATCAAAATGAATAAACAGAACTACCTTTACATGCTTTCTAATGACAGAAATTAATTATAAAAATGTCGAAAATTACGTTGAAAATATCGACAGCCATGGAATTGAACAAAAAATAAATAAATGCTTGACGTTTTATCAAATTGTCAGAAACGTCAAATAAGTTAACTTACGTTGTGACAGATAAAACGTCAAGCATTTATTTATTTTTTCTTCAATACCATGGCTGTCGATATTTTCAATGTAATTTTCGACATTTTCATAATTAATTTCTGTCGTTACAAAGCATGTAAAGGTAATTCTGTTTATTGATTGATGCAGAATTTTATGCCCTAAAACTTTTATTTGACACGTTTTTGCTGAAAATAATTAGGCGAGCAGGAAAATGCAAAAAACTAAATTCCCAAGTTAATCTCCTATGTACACCTTTAATACAGACACACGGTATATATATATATATATATATATATATATATATATATATATATATATATATATATATATATATATATATATATATATAATTCACTCATCACATGTATATGAATACCAAAAATTCATGAATACTTGATGTGCTCAATGTACATGTATAATGTATAAATAAATCATAAATAAAAATAGCATACAAGTATATATTATACGTATGTAATTATTATTTATAATTATATAAATATAATATATAACTAACATATAGTAATTATATTATGCGTTTCATTTCTACCCCGACATTTTCTACATAGATTTTTAAATTTATGTGGCCCTATAAAATAAAGTCTATGCTACCTTGCTTACAAGACTAGCAAAACGTTAATGAGCATTTAATATATGTAGAATACATTTGTTTTCTTTAAATTTAGTCTGTGCATAAAATAATTAATAACAAATAAATATAACCATGATAATGGTAATTTTATTTGGTAACAAACGTTTTAACTAAACCATGTTTAACACGATCATAAATTGTTAACAAATTTAGTAGCATTTATGAACAGAATTATAAAACAAATGAAACGTAAAAGATATTTGTGTTAAAAATTCTGTTCGTAATTATTTCCTACTAAGCCTGTTATCAAATTTGATAACAATTTTTTATCGTGTCAAACAGGCTTTTCTGTAAAATTTAAATGTTAATTAACAAATTGAATCGCCATTATTTGACATGTGTTTTTTTTATTAATTATTTAGCATCTTTATTTTGTAATAAAATAAAATTTTATTACAAAATAATGCAAAATTTTTAATAAAATTTGCAAACAAAATAATGGTAATTTTATTTGGTAACAAACATTTTAGTTTTATAGCTAAAGCCTGTTTGGCACGTTAAAAAATTGTTTTCAAATCTGTTAACAAACTTGGTAAGAAATAATTATGAACAGAATTTTTAAACACAAATGTCTTTTACGTTTCATTTGTGTAATTCTGTTCATAATTGTCACTAAATTTGGTAATAAATTTAATAACAACGTGCAATGGTGACAAACATTCTTCTGTAATACAAATAAAATTTATACATATTTATTTTAAAAGTCTTGTATTTTTATAATATATATTTTTATATTAAAAAAAGTGATTTTTATTTCTAAGCCCATGTACGTATGTAGTTTTTAACACGGCCACAAGGTGGCAGCACCTGTTAATAAACGTTGAGGTTAAAACAAAAATACAAATATCCTAAAGGATACCTTTTAGATTATAATTTTTTTTATTCGTTTTCATTAATCTAAAAAAATGATGGGCACTTTTTTTTTCTCAGGAATCTTGCATGGATTTTTTAATTTGGGACGTATACCTACTGAAAATTTAAACTTTAAAATTCTGGGGTACCTAGTAAGGGTTGTTTCCATGAAAACAATAGCTGTCTAAATTTGTTTTGTTTTTATGTCTCATGTGCATTTGTTTATCAGCTGTCATTTAGTTATAAATATCGTTATTAACAATAAACAAAATAAGAGTTGTTAATATTTTTTAAGGCATAAAACTGAATAATATATTCAAAAACAATATTTAAAAAAATATAAAAACATACTTGTTTATATTGTTTATAAAATTAGTAGTTCGAATTATTGTCAAAAGATGCCAGAACTGATATTAAATCAAGCTATAAATATATTTATTTTAATTTAATAATTTTGTTGAACGTATGTGAACCTGTTTGAACGATGATAGCAAGTTCAGTTTTACAGTGAACGGCTGTCGATTTGTGCCTCAATTTTACAAAATATGTAAGTGTGTGTGTGTTGTTTATTATCAAAACTATAAACCCTGGAAAATATAAACCGTGTAAAGGGTAAACCCGATATATACCCCTCAAAATACCAGCTGGAATTTCAAAGAAACCCGTTAACAACTCAACAAATATCAACAAAATGTAAGTTATTTTTTGATGTTTTTATCTTTAATATTGATAGAGTGTAACTATAAAGGCACTAATACATACATCCTTTATAACGAGTACGGTATAACGCATTAAAATTATAAAATATACCCTACAAAAATAATAATTTTTATTTATTATTTTTGCTCGTAGAATTTAATGGTGATATCGCTAGAGGTGTATAAATGTCCGTTTTGTATTGTTAATCTTTGTTACAGGCTGTTAAATGTACACTTATTATTGCATGATTTTTATTATAAACGATGAATTTTTGTTTAGCTCATTTTCTCTATTTTTGTCTGGAGCTTCTAAACGGTTAAAGGTAGCAACGTGTACGTTACAAATTTAGTATCTACATAAAATTCTCTATAATATACACTGATGTTTTTGTATAGGCTGTTCCAAAAGTTACAGGCAGTTAAAAGTACATATATTTTTGAATACTTTTTATTATGAACAATGAATTTTTGTCTAGCTCATTTTCTCTATTTTTTTCCTGTAGCTTTTAAACCATTATAGCTACCAACTTTTACGATGAAAATTTGGAATCCACATGAAATTCTCTATAATATAAATCAGCACTGATGTTTTTGTATAGGCTGTACCAAAAGTTACAGGCAGTTAAAAGTACACATATTTTTGATTACTTTTTATTATGAACAATGAATTTTTGTCTAGCTCATTTTCTCTATTTTTTCCTGTAGCTTTTAAACCATTATAGCTACCAACTTGTACGATGAAAATTTGGAATCTACATGAAATTCTCTATAATATACATCAGCACTGATGTTTTTGTATATGCTGTTCCAAAAGTTACAGGCAGTTGAAAGTACACATATTTTTGAATACGTTTTATTATGAACAATGAATTTTTGTCTACCTCATTTTTTCTATTTTTGCTTGTAGCTTTTAAACAATTAAAGCTAGTAACTTTTACTATGCAAATTTGGAATCTACATGAAATTCTCTATAACATACATCAGCAATGATGTTTTTGTATAGGCTGTTCCAAAAGATACAGGCAGATAAATGTACACATATTTTTGAATACTTTTTATTATGAACAATGAATTTTTGTCTAGCTCATTTTCTCTATTTTTTCCTGTAGCTTTTAAACCATTATAGCTACCAACTTGTACGATGAAAATTTGGAATCTACATGAAATTCTCTATAATATACATCAGCACTGATGTTTTTGTATATGCTGTTCCAAAAGTTACAGGCAGTTGAAAGTACACATATTTTTGAATACGTTTTATTATGAACAATGAATTTTTGTCTACCTCATTTTTTCTATTTTTGCTTGTAGCTTTTAAACCATTAAAGCTAGTAACTTTTACTATGCAAATTTGGAATCTACATGAAATTCTCTATAACATACATCAGCAATGATGTTTTTGTATAGGCTGTTCCAAAAGATACAGGCAGATAAATGTACACATATTTTTGAATACTTTTTATTATGAACAATGAATTTTTGTCTAGCTCATTTTCTCTATTTTTTCCTGTAGCTTTTAAACCATTATAGCTACCAACTTGTACGATGAAAATTTGGAATCTACATGAAATTCTCTATAATATACATCAGCACTGATGTTTTTGTATATGCTGTTCCAAAAGTTACAGGCAGTTGAAAGTACACATATTTTTGAATACGTTTTATTATGAACAATGAATTTTTGTCTACCTCATTTTTTCTATTTTTGCTTGTAGCTTTTAAACCATTAAAGCTAGTAACTTTTACTATGCAAATTTGGAATCTACATGAAATTCTCTATAACATACATCAGCAATGATGTTTTTGTATAGGCTGTTCCAAAAGATACAGGCAGATAAATGTACACATATTTTTGAATACTTTTTATTATGAACAATGAATTTTTGTCTAGCTCATTTTCTCTATTTTTTCCTGTAGCTTTTAAACCATTATAGCTACCAACTTGTACGATGAAAATTTGGAATCTACATGAAATTCTCTATAATATACATCAGCACTGATGTTTTTGTATATGCTGTTCCAAAAGTTACAGGCAGTTGAAAGTACACATATTTTTGAATACGTTTTATTATGAACAATGAATTTTTGTCTACCTCATTTTTTCTATTTTTGCTTGTAGCTTTTAAACCATTAAAGCTAGTAACTTTTACTATGCAAATTTGGAATCTACATGAAATTCTCTATAACATACATCAGCAATGATGTTTTTGTATAGGCTGTTCCAAAAGATACAGGCAGATAAATGTACACATATTTTTGAATACTTTTTATTATGAACAATGAATTTTTGTCTAGCTCATTTTCTCTATTTCTTCCTGTAGCTTTTAAACCATTATAGCTACCAACTTGTACGATGAAAATTTGGAATCTACATGAAATTCTCTATAATATACATCAGCACTGATGTTTTTGTATATGCTGTTCCAAAAGTTACAGGCAGTTGAAAGTACACATATTTTTGAATACGTTTTATTATGAACAATGAATTTTTGTCTACCTCATTTTTTCTATTTTTGCTTGTAGCTTTTAAACCATTAAAGCTAGTAACTTTTACTATGCAAATTTGGAATCTACATGAAATTCTCTATAACATACATCAGCAATGATGTTTTTGTATAGGCTGTTCCAAAAGATACAGGCAGATAAATGTACACATATTTTTGAATACTTTTTATTATGAACAATGAATTTTTGTCTAGCTCATTTTCTCTATTTTTTCCTGTAGCTTTTAAACCATTATAGCTACCAACTTGTACGATGAAAATTTGGAATCTACATGAAATTCTCTATAATATACATCAGCACTGATGTTTTTGTATATGCTGTTCCAAAAGTTACAGGCAGTTGAAAGTACACATATTTTTGAATACGTTTTATTATGAACAATGAATTTTTGTCTACCTCATTTTTTCTATTTTTGCTTGTAGCTTTTAAACCATTAAAGCTAGTAACTTTTACTATGCAAATTTGGAATCTACATGAAATTCTCTATAACATACATCAGCAATGATGTTTTTGTATAGGCTGTTCCAAAAGATACAGGCAGATAAATGTACACATATTTTTGAATACTTTTTATTATGAACAATGAATTTTTGTCTAGCTCATTTTCTCTATTTTTTCCTGTAGCTTTTAAACCATTATAGCTACCAACTTGTACGATGAAAATTTGGAATCTACATGAAATTCTCTATAATATACATCAGCACTGATGTTTTTGTATATGCTGTTCCAAAAGTTACAGGCAGTTGAAAGTACACATATTTTTGAATACGTTTTATTATGAACAATGAATTTTTGTCTACCTCATTTTTTCTATTTTTGCTTGTAGCTTTTAAACCATTAAAGCTAGTAACTTTTACTATGCAAATTTGGAATCTACATGAAATTCTCTATAACATACATCAGCAATGATGTTTTTGTATAGGCTGTTCCAAAAGATACAGGCAGATAAATGTACACATATTTTTGAATACTTTTTATTATGAACAATGAATTTTTGTCTAGCTCATTTTCTCTATTTTTTCCTGTAGCTTTTAAACCATTATAGCTACCAACTTGTACGATGAAAATTTGGAATCTACATGAAATTCTCTATAATATACATCAGCACTGATGTTTTTGTATATGCTGTTCCAAAAGTTACAGGCAGTTGAAAGTACACATATTTTTGAATACGTTTTATTATGAACAATGAATTTTTGTCTACCTCATTTTTTCTATTTTTGCTTGTAGCTTTTAAACCATTAAAGCTAGTAACTTTTACTATGCAAATTTGGAATCTACATGAAATTCTCTATAACATACATCAGCAATGATGTTTTTGTATAGGCTGTTCCAAAAGATACAGGCAGATAAATGTACACATATTTTTGAATACTTTTTATTATGAACAATGAATTTTTGTCTAGCTCATTTTCTCTATTTTTTCCTGTAGCTTTTAAACCATTATAGCTACCAACTTGTACGATGAAAATTTGGAATCTACATGAAATTCTCTATAATATACATCAGCACTGATGTTTTTGTATATGCTGTTCCAAAAGTTACAGGCAGTTGAAAGTACACATATTTTTGAATACGTTTTATTATGAACAATGAATTTTTGTCTACCTCATTTTTTCTATTTTTGCTTGTAGCTTTTAAACCATTAAAGCTAGTAACTTTTACTATGCAAATTTGGAATCTACATGAAATTCTCTATAACATACATCAGCAATGATGTTTTTGTATAGGCTGTTCCAAAAGATACAGGCAGATAAATGTACACATATTTTTGAATACTTTTTATTATGAACAATGAATTTTTGTCTAGCTCATTTTCTCTATTTTTTCCTGTAGCTTTTAAACCATTATAGCTACCAACTTGTACGATGAAAATTTGGAATCTACATGAAATTCTCTATAATATACATCAGCACTGATGTTTTTGTATATGCTGTTCCAAAAGTTACAGGCAGTTGAAAGTACACATATTTTTGAATACGTTTTATTATGAACAATGAATTTTTGTCTACCTCATTTTTTCTATTTTTGCTTGTAGCTTTTAAACCATTAAAGCTAGTAACTTTTACTATGCAAATTTGGAATCTACATGAAATTCTCTATAACATACATCAGCAATGATGTTTTTGTATAGGCTGTTCCAAAAGATACAGGCAGATAAATGTACACATATTTTTGAATACTTTTTATTATGAACAATGAATTTTTGTCTAGCTCATTTTCTCTATTTCTTCCTGTAGCTTTTAAACCATTATAGCTACCAACTTGTACGATGAAAATTTGGAATCTACATGAAATTCTCTATAATATACATCAGCACTGATGTTTTTGTATATGCTGTTCCAAAAGTTACAGGCAGTTGAAAGTACACATATTTTTGAATACGTTTTATTATGAACAATGAATTTTTGTCTACCTCATTTTTTCTATTTTTGCTTGTAGCTTTTAAACCATTAAAGCTAGTAACTTTTACTATGCAAATTTGGAATCTACATGAAATTCTCTATAACATACATCAGCAATGATGTTTTTGTATAGGCTGTTCCAAAAGATACAGGCAGATAAATGTACACATATTTTTGAATACTTTTTATTATGAACAATGAATTTTTGTCTAGCTCATTTTCTCTATTTCTTCCTGTAGCTTTTAAACCATTATAGCTACCAACTTGTACGATGAAAATTTGGAATCTACATGAAATTCTCTATAATATACATCAGCACTGATGTTTTTGTATATGCTGTTCCAAAAGTTACAGGCAGTTGAAAGTACACATATTTTTGAATACGTTTTATTATGAACAATGAATTTTTGTCTACCTCATTTTTTCTATTTTTGCTTGTAGCTTTTAAACCATTAAAGCTAGTAACTTTTACTATGCAAATTTGGAATCTACATGAAATTCTCTATAACATACATCAGCAATGATGTTTTTGTATAGGCTGTTCCAAAAGATACAGGCAGATAAATGTACACATATTTTTGAATACTTTTTATTATGAACAATGAATTTTTGTCTAGCTCATTTTCTCTATTTTTTCCTGTAGCTTTTAAACCATTATAGCTACCAACTTGTACGATGAAAATTTGGAATCTACATGAAATTCTCTATAATATACATCAGCACTGATGTTTTTGTATATGCTGTTCCAAAAGTTACAGGCAGTTGAAAGTACACATATTTTTGAATACGTTTTATTATGAACAATGAATTTTTGTCTACCTCATTTTTTCTATTTTTGCTTGTAGCTTTTAAACCATTAAAGCTAGTAACTTTTACTATGCAAATTTGGAATCTACATGAAATTCTCTATAACATACATCAGCAATGATGTTTTTGTATAGGCTGTTCCAAAAGATACAGGCAGATAAATGTACACATATTTTTGAATACTTTTTATTATGAACAATGAATTTTTGTCTAGCTCATTTTCTCTATTTTTTCCTGTAGCTTTTAAACCATTATAGCTACCAACTTGTACGATGAAAATTTGGAATCTACATGAAATTCTCTATAATATACATCAGCACTGATGTTTTTGTATATGCTGTTCCAAAAGTTACAGGCAGTTGAAAGTACACATATTTTTGAATACGTTTTATTATGAACAATGAATTTTTGTCTACCTCATTTTTTCTATTTTTGCTTGTAGCTTTTAAACCATTAAAGCTAGTAACTTTTACTATGCAAATTTGGAATCTACATGAAATTCTCTATAACATACATCAGCAATGATGTTTTTGTATAGGCTGTTCCAAAAGATACAGGCAGATAAATGTACACATATTTTTGAATACTTTTTATTATGAACAATGAATTTTTGTCTAGCTCATTTTCTCTATTTTTTCCTGTAGCTTTTAAACCATTATAGCTACCAACTTGTACGATGAAAATTTGGAATCTACATGAAATTCTCTATAATATACATCAGCACTGATGTTTTTGTATATGCTGTTCCAAAAGTTACAGGCAGTTGAAAGTACACATATTTTTGAATACGTTTTATTATGAACAATGAATTTTTGTCTACCTCATTTTTTCTATTTTTGCTTGTAGCTTTTAAACCATTAAAGCTAGTAACTTTTACTATGCAAATTTGGAATCTACATGAAATTCTCTATAACATACATCAGCAATGATGTTTTTGTATAGGCTGTTCCAAAAGATACAGGCAGATAAATGTACACATATTTTTGAATACTTTTTATTATGAACAATGAATTTTTGTCTAGCTCATTTTCTCTATTTTTTCCTGTAGCTTTTAAACCATTATAGCTACCAACTTGTACGATGAAAATTTGGAATCTACATGAAATTCTCTATAATATACATCAGCACTGATGTTTTTGTATATGCTGTTCCAAAAGTTACAGGCAGTTGAAAGTACACATATTTTTGAATACGTTTTATTATGAACAATGAATTTTTGTCTACCTCATTTTTTCTATTTTTGCTTGTAGCTTTTAAACCATTAAAGCTAGTAACTTTTACTATGCAAATTTGGAATCTACATGAAATTCTCTATAACATACATCAGCAATGATGTTTTTGTATAGGCTGTTCCAAAAGATACAGGCAGATAAATGTACACATATTTTTGAATACTTTTTATTATGAACAATGAATTTTTGTCTAGCTCATTTTCTCTATTTTTTCCTGTAGCTTTTAAACCATTATAGCTACCAACTTGTACGATGAAAATTTGGAATCTACATGAAATTCTCTATAATATACATCAGCACTGATGTTTTTGTATATGCTGTTCCAAAAGTTACAGGCAGTTGAAAGTACACATATTTTTGAATACGTTTTATTATGAACAATGAATTTTTGTCTACCTCATTTTTTCTATTTTTGCTTGTAGCTTTTAAACCATTAAAGCTAGTAACTTTTACTATGCAAATTTGGAATCTACATGAAATTCTCTATAACATACATCAGCAATGATGTTTTTGTATAGGCTGTTCCAAAAGATACAGGCAGATAAATGTACACATATTTTTGAATACTTTTTATTATGAACAATGAATTTTTGTCTAGCTCATTTTCTCTATTTTTTCCTGTAGCTTTTAAACCATTATAGCTACCAACTTGTACGATGAAAATTTGGAATCTACATGAAATTCTCTATAATATACATCAGCACTGATGTTTTTGTATATGCTGTTCCAAAAGTTACAGGCAGTTGAAAGTACACATATTTTTGAATACGTTTTATTATGAACAATGAATTTTTGTCTACCTCATTTTTTCTATTTTTGCTTGTAGCTTTTAAACCATTAAAGCTAGTAACTTT
Organism: Harpalus rubripes; assembly: GCA_963082715.1. NCBI lineage: Eukaryota > Metazoa > Arthropoda > Insecta > Coleoptera > Carabidae > Harpalus > Harpalus rubripes. The sequence continues at coordinate 57,237,970 of OY720458.1, forward strand.
TACTATGCAAATTTGGAATCTACATGAAATTCTCTATAACATACATCAGCAATGATGTTTTTGTATAGGCTGTTCCAAAAGATACAGGCAGATAAATGTACACATATTTTTGAATACTTTTTATTATGAACAATGAATTTTTGTCTAGCTCATTTTCTCTATTTTTTCCTGTAGCTTTTAAACCATTATAGCTACCAACTTGTACGATGAAAATTTGGAATCTACATGAAATTCTCTATAATATACATCAGCACTGATGTTTTTGTATATGCTGTTCCAAAAGTTACAGGCAGTTGAAAGTACACATATTTTTGAATACGTTTTATTATGAACAATGAATTTTTGTCTACCTCATTTTTTCTATTTTTGCTTGTAGCTTTTAAACCATTAAAGCTAGTAACTTTTACTATGCAAATTTGGAATCTACATGAAATTCTCTATAACATACATCAGCAATGATGTTTTTGTATAGGCTGTTCCAAAAGATACAGGCAGATAAATGTACACATATTTTTGAATACTTTTTATTATGAACAATGAATTTTTGTCTAGCTCATTTTCTCTATTTTTTCCTGTAGCTTTTAAACCATTATAGCTACCAACTTGTACGATGAAAATTTGGAATCTACATGAAATTCTCTATAATATACATCAGCACTGATGTTTTTGTATATGCTGTTCCAAAAGTTACAGGCAGTTGAAAGTACACATATTTTTGAATACGTTTTATTATGAACAATGAATTTTTGTCTACCTCATTTTTTCTATTTTTGCTTGTAGCTTTTAAACCATTAAAGCTAGTAACTTTTACTATGCAAATTTGGAATCTACATGAAATTCTCTATAACATACATCAGCAATGATGTTTTTGTATAGGCTGTTCCAAAAGATACAGGCAGATAAATGTACACATATTTTTGAATACTTTTTATTATGAACAATGAATTTTTGTCTAGCTCATTTTCTCTATTTTTTCCTGTAGCTTTTAAACCATTATAGCTACCAACTTGTACGATGAAAATTTGGAATCTACATGAAATTCTCTATAATATACATCAGCACTGATGTTTTTGTATATGCTGTTCCAAAAGTTACAGGCAGTTGAAAGTACACATATTTTTGAATACGTTTTATTATGAACAATGAATTTTTGTCTACCTCATTTTTTCTATTTTTGCTTGTAGCTTTTAAACCATTAAAGCTAGTAACTTTTACTATGCAAATTTGGAATCTACATGAAATTCTCTATAACATACATCAGCAATGATGTTTTTGTATAGGCTGTTCCAAAAGATACAGGCAGATAAATGTACACATATTTTTGAATACTTTTTATTATGAACAATGAATTTTTGTCTAGCTCATTTTCTCTATTTTTTCCTGTAGCTTTTAAACCATTATAGCTACCAACTTGTACGATGAAAATTTGGAATCTACATGAAATTCTCTATAATATACATCAGCACTGATGTTTTTGTATATGCTGTTCCAAAAGTTACAGGCAGTTGAAAGTACACATATTTTTGAATACGTTTTATTATGAACAATGAATTTTTGTCTACCTCATTTTTTCTATTTTTGCTTGTAGCTTTTAAACCATTAAAGCTAGTAACTTTTACTATGCAAATTTGGAATCTACATGAAATTCTCTATAACATACATCAGCAATGATGTTTTTGTATAGGCTGTTCCAAAAGATACAGGCAGATAAATGTACACATATTTTTGAATACTTTTTATTATGAACAATGAATTTTTGTCTAGCTCATTTTCTCTATTTTTTCCTGTAGCTTTTAAACCATTATAGCTACCAACTTGTACGATGAAAATTTGGAATCTACATGAAATTCTCTATAATATACATCAGCACTGATGTTTTTGTATATGCTGTTCCAAAAGTTACAGGCAGTTGAAAGTACACATATTTTTGAATACGTTTTATTATGAACAATGAATTTTTGTCTACCTCATTTTTTCTATTTTTGCTTGTAGCTTTTAAACCATTAAAGCTAGTAACTTTTACTATGCAAATTTGGAATCTACATGAAATTCTCTATAACATACATCAGCAATGATGTTTTTGTATAGGCTGTTCCAAAAGATACAGGCAGATAAATGTACACATATTTTTGAATACTTTTTATTATGAACAATGAATTTTTGTCTAGCTCATTTTCTCTATTTTTTCCTGTAGCTTTTAAACCATTATAGCTACCAACTTGTACGATGAAAATTTGGAATCTACATGAAATTCTCTATAATATACATCAGCACTGATGTTTTTGTATATGCTGTTCCAAAAGTTACAGGCAGTTGAAAGTACACATATTTTTGAATACGTTTTATTATGAACAATGAATTTTTGTCTACCTCATTTTTTCTATTTTTGCTTGTAGCTTTTAAACCATTAAAGCTAGTAACTTTTACTATGCAAATTTGGAATCTACATGAAATTCTCTATAACATACATCAGCAATGATGTTTTTGTATAGGCTGTTCCAAAAGATACAGGCAGATAAATGTACACATATTTTTGAATACTTTTTATTATGAACAATGAATTTTTGTCTAGCTCATTTTCTCTATTTTTTCCTGTAGCTTTTAAACCATTATAGCTACCAACTTGTACGATGAAAATTTGGAATCTACATGAAATTCTCTATAATATACATCAGCACTGATGTTTTTGTATATGCTGTTCCAAAAGTTACAGGCAGTTGAAAGTACACATATTTTTGAATACGTTTTATTATGAACAATGAATTTTTGTCTACCTCATTTTTTCTATTTTTGCTTGTAGCTTTTAAACCATTAAAGCTAGTAACTTTTACTATGCAAATTTGGAATCTACATGAAATTCTCTATAACATACATCAGCAATGATGTTTTTGTATAGGCTGTTCCAAAAGATACAGGCAGATAAATGTACACATATTTTTGAATACTTTTTATTATGAACAATGAATTTTTGTCTAGCTCATTTTCTCTATTTTTTCCTGTAGCTTTTAAACCATTATAGCTACCAACTTGTACGATGAAAATTTGGAATCTACATGAAATTCTCTATAATATACATCAGCACTGATGTTTTTGTATATGCTGTTCCAAAAGTTACAGGCAGTTGAAAGTACACATATTTTTGAATACGTTTTATTATGAACAATGAATTTTTGTCTACCTCATTTTTTCTATTTTTGCTTGTAGCTTTTAAACCATTAAAGCTAGTAACTTTTACTATGCAAATTTGGAATCTACATGAAATTCTCTATAACATACATCAGCAATGATGTTTTTGTATAGGCTGTTCCAAAAGATACAGGCAGATAAATGTACACATATTTTTGAATACTTTTTATTATGAACAATGAATTTTTGTCTAGCTCATTTTCTCTATTTTTTCCTGTAGCTTTTAAACCATTATAGCTACCAACTTGTACGATGAAAATTTGGAATCTACATGAAATTCTCTATAATATACATCAGCACTGATGTTTTTGTATATGCTGTTCCAAAAGTTACAGGCAGTTGAAAGTACACATATTTTTGAATACGTTTTATTATGAACAATGAATTTTTGTCTACCTCATTTTTTCTATTTTTGCTTGTAGCTTTTAAACCATTAAAGCTAGTAACTTTTACTATGCAAATTTGGAATCTACATGAAATTCTCTATAACATACATCAGCAATGATGTTTTTGTATAGGCTGTTCCAAAAGATACAGGCAGATAAATGTACACATATTTTTGAATACTTTTTATTATGAACAATGAATTTTTGTCTAGCTCATTTTCTCTATTTTTTCCTGTAGCTTTTAAACCATTATAGCTACCAACTTGTACGATGAAAATTTGGAATCTACATGAAATTCTCTATAATATACATCAGCACTGATGTTTTTGTATATGCTGTTCCAAAAGTTACAGGCAGTTGAAAGTACACATATTTTTGAATACGTTTTATTATGAACAATGAATTTTTGTCTACCTCATTTTTTCTATTTTTGCTTGTAGCTTTTAAACCATTAAAGCTAGTAACTTTTACTATGCAAATTTGGAATCTACATGAAATTCTCTATAACATACATCAGCAATGATGTTTTTGTATAGGCTGTTCCAAAAGATACAGGCAGATAAATGTACACATATTTTTGAATACTTTTTATTATGAACAATGAATTTTTGTCTAGCTCATTTTCTCTATTTTTTCCTGTAGCTTTTAAACCATTATAGCTACCAACTTGTACGATGAAAATTTGGAATCTACATGAAATTCTCTATAATATACATCAGCACTGATGTTTTTGTATATGCTGTTCCAAAAGTTACAGGCAGTTGAAAGTACACATATTTTTGAATACGTTTTATTATGAACAATGAATTTTTGTCTACCTCATTTTTTCTATTTTTGCTTGTAGCTTTTAAACCATTAAAGCTAGTAACTTTTACTATGCAAATTTGGAATCTACATGAAATTCTCTATAACATACATCAGCAATGATGTTTTTGTATAGGCTGTTCCAAAAGATACAGGCAGATAAATGTACACATATTTTTGAATACTTTTTATTATGAACAATGAATTTTTGTCTAGCTCATTTTCTCTATTTTTTCCTGTAGCTTTTTAAACCATTATAGCTACCAACTTGTACGATGAAAATTTGGAATCTACATGAAATTCTCTATAATATACATCAGCACTGATGTTTTTGTATATGCTGTTCCAAAAGTTACAGGCAGTTGAAAGTACACATATTTTTGAATACGTTTTATTATGAACAATGAATTTTTGTCTACCTCATTTTTTCTATTTTTGCTTGTAGCTTTTAAACCATTAAAGCTAGTAACTTTTACTATGCAAATTTGGAATCTACATGAAATTCTCTATAACATACATCAGCAATGATGTTTTTGTATAGGCTGTTCCAAAAGATACAGGCAGATAAATGTACACATATTTTTGAATACTTTTTATTATGAACAATGAATTTTTGTCTAGCTCATTTTCTCTATTTTTTCCTGTAGCTTTTAAACCATTATAGCTACCAACTTGTACGATGAAAATTTGGAATCTACATGAAATTCTCTATAATATACATCAGCACTGATGTTTTTGTATATGCTGTTCCAAAAGTTACAGGCAGTTGAAAGTACACATATTTTTGAATACGTTTTATTATGAACAATGAATTTTTGTCTACCTCATTTTTTCTATTTTTGCTTGTAGCTTTTAAACCATTAAAGCTAGTAACTTTTACTATGCAAATTTGGAATCTACATGAAATTCTCTATAACATACATCAGCAATGATGTTTTTGTATAGGCTGTTCCAAAAGATACAGGCAGATAAATGTACACATATTTTTGAATACTTTTTATTATGAACAATGAATTTTTGTCTAGCTCATTTTCTCTATTTTTTCCTGTAGCTTTTAAACCATTATAGCTACCAACTTGTACGATGAAAATTTGGAATCTACATGAAATTCTCTATAATATACATCAGCACTGATGTTTTTGTATATGCTGTTCCAAAAGTTACAGGCAGTTGAAAGTACACATATTTTTGAATACGTTTTATTATGAACAATGAATTTTTGTCTACCTCATTTTTTCTATTTTTGCTTGTAGCTTTTAAACCATTAAAGCTAGTAACTTTTACTATGCAAATTTGGAATCTACATGAAATTCTCTATAACATACATCAGCAATGATGTTTTTGTATAGGCTGTTCCAAAAGATACAGGCAGATAAATGTACACATATTTTTGAATACTTTTTATTATGAACAATGAATTTTTGTCTAGCTCATTTTCTCTATTTTTTCCTGTAGCTTTTAAACCATTATAGCTACCAACTTGTACGATGAAAATTTGGAATCTACATGAAATTCTCTATAATATACATCAGCACTGATGTTTTTGTATATGCTGTTCCAAAAGTTACAGGCAGTTGAAAGTACACATATTTTTGAATACGTTTTATTATGAACAATGAATTTTTGTCTACCTCATTTTTTCTATTTTTGCTTGTAGCTTTTAAACCATTAAAGCTAGTAACTTTTACTATGCAAATTTGGAATCTACATGAAATTCTCTATAACATACATCAGCAATGATGTTTTTGTATAGGCTGTTCCAAAAGATACAGGCAGATAAATGTACACATATTTTTGAATACTTTTTATTATGAACAATGAATTTTTGTCTAGCTCATTTTCTCTATTTTTTCCTGTAGCTTTTAAACCATTATAGCTACCAACTTGTACGATGAAAATTTGGAATCTACATGAAATTCTCTATAATATACATCAGCACTGATGTTTTTGTATATGCTGTTCCAAAAGTTACAGGCAGTTGAAAGTACACATATTTTTGAATACGTTTTATTATGAACAATGAATTTTTGTCTACCTCATTTTTTCTATTTTTGCTTGTAGCTTTTAAACCATTAAAGCTAGTAACTTTTACTATGCAAATTTGGAATCTACATGAAATTCTCTATAACATACATCAGCAATGATGTTTTTGTATAGGCTGTTCCAAAAGATACAGGCAGATAAATGTACACATATTTTTGAATACTTTTTATTATGAACAATGAATTTTTGTCTAGCTCATTTTCTCTATTTTTTCCTGTAGCTTTTAAACCATTATAGCTACCAACTTGTACGATGAAAATTTGGAATCTACATGAAATTCTCTATAATATACATCAGCACTGATGTTTTTGTATATGCTGTTCCAAAAGTTACAGGCAGTTGAAAGTACACATATTTTTGAATACGTTTTATTATGAACAATGAATTTTTGTCTACCTCATTTTTTCTATTTTTGCTTGTAGCTTTTAAACCATTAAAGCTAGTAACTTTTACTATGCATATTTGGAATCTACATGAAATTCTCTATAACATACATCAGCAATGATGTTTTTGTATAGGCTGTTCCAAAAGATACAGGCAGATAAATGTACACATATTTTTGAATACTTTTTATTATGAACAATGAATTTTTGTCTAGCTCATTTTCTCTATTTTTTCCTGTAGCTTTTAAACCATTATAGCTACCAACTTGTACGATGAAAATTTGGAATCTACATGAAATTCTCTATAATATACATCAGCACTGATGTTTTTGTATATGCTGTTCCAAAAGTTACAGGCAGTTGAAAGTACACATATTTTTGAATACGTTTTATTATGAACAATGAATTTTTGTCTACCTCATTTTTTCTATTTTTGCTTGTAGCTTTTAAACCATTAAAGCTAGTAACTTTTACTATGCAAATTTGGAATCTACATGAAATTCTCTATAACATACATCAGCAATGATGTTTTTGTATAGGCTGTTCCAAAAGATACAGGCAGATAAATGTACACATATTTTTGAATACTTTTTATTATGAACAATGAATTTTTGTCTAGCTCATTTTCTCTATTTTTTCCTGTAGCTTTTAAACCATTATAGCTACCAACTTGTACGATGAAAATTTGGAATCTACATGAAATTCTCTATAATATACATCAGCACTGATGTTTTTGTATATGCTGTTCCAAAAGTTACAGGCAGTTGAAAGTACACATATTTTTGAATACGTTTTATTATGAACAATGAATTTTTGTCTACCTCATTTTTTCTATTTTTGCTTGTAGCTTTTAAACCATTAAAGCTAGTAACTTTTACTATGCAAATTTGGAATCTACATGAAATTCTCTATAATATACATCAGCACTGATGTTTTTGTATATGCTGTTCCAAAAGTTACAGGCAGTTGAAAGTACACATATTTTTGAATACGTTTTATTATGAACAATGAATTTTTGTCTACCTCATTTTTTCTATTTTTGCTTGTAGCTTTTAAACCATTAAAGCTAGTAACTTTTACTATGCAAATTTGGAATCTACATGAAATTCTCTATAACATACATCAGCAATGATGTTTTTGTATAGGCTGTTCCAAAAGATACAGGCAGATAAATGTACACATATTTTTGAATACTTTTTATTATGAACAATGAATTTTTGTCTAGCTCATTTTCTCTATTTTTTCCTGTAGCTTTTAAACCATTATAGCTACCAACTTGTACGATGAAAATTTGGAATCTACATGAAATTCTCTATAATATACATCAGCACTGATGTTTTTGTATATGCTGTTCCAAAAGTTACAGGCAGTTGAAAGTACACATATTTTTGAATACGTTTTATTATGAACAATGAATTTTTGTCTACCTCATTTTTTCTATTTTTGCTTGTAGCTTTTAAACCATTAAAGCTAGTAACTTTTACTATGCAAATTTGGAATCTACATGAAATTCTCTATAACATACATCAGCAATGATGTTTTTGTATAGGCTGTTCCAAAAGATACAGGCAGATAAATGTACACATATTTTTGAATACTTTTTATTATGAACAATGAATTTTTGTCTAGCTCATTTTCTCTATTTTTTCCTGTAGCTTTTAAACCATTATAGCTACCAACTTGTACGATGAAAATTTGGAATCTACATGAAATTCTCTATAATATACATCAGCACTGATGTTTTTGTATATGCTGTTCCAAAAGTTACAGGCAGTTGAAAGTACACATATTTTTGAATACGTTTTATTATGAACAATGAATTTTTGTCTACCTCATTTTTTCTATTTTTGCTTGTAGCTTTTAAACCATTAAAGCTAGTAACTTTTACTATGCAAATTTGGAATCTACATGAAATTCTCTATAACATACATCAGCAATGATGTTTTTGTATAGGCTGTTCCAAAAGATACAGGCAGATAAATGTACACATATTTTTGAATACTTTTTATTATGAACAATGAATTTTTGTCTAGCTCATTTTCTCTATTTTTTCCTGTAGCTTTTAAACCATTATAGCTACCAACTTGTACGATGAAAATTTGGAATCTACATGAAATTCTCTATAATATACATCAGCACTGATGTTTTTGTATATGCTGTTCCAAAAGTTACAGGCAGTTGAAAGTACACATATTTTTGAATACGTTTTATTATGAACAATGAATTTTTGTCTACCTCATTTTTTCTATTTTTGCTTGTAGCTTTTAAACCATTAAAGCTAGTAACTTTTACTATGCAAATTTGGAATCTACATGAAATTCTCTATAACATACATCAGCAATGATGTTTTTGTATAGGCTGTTCCAAAAGATACAGGCAGATAAATGTACACATATTTTTGAATACTTTTTATTATGAACAATGAATTTTTGTCTAGCTCATTTTCTCTATTTTTTCCTGTAGCTTTTAAACCATTATAGCTACCAACTTGTACGATGAAAATTTGGAATCTACATGAAATTCTCTATAATATACATCAGCACTGATGTTTTTGTATATGCTGTTCCAAAAGTTACAGGCAGTTGAAAGTACACATATTTTTGAATACGTTTTATTATGAACAATGAATTTTTGTCTACCTCATTTTTTCTATTTTTGCTTGTAGCTTTTAAACCATTAAAGCTAGTAACTTTTACTATGCAAATTTGGAATCTACATGAAATTCTCTATAACATACATCAGCAATGATGTTTTTGTATAGGCTGTTCCAAAAGATACAGGCAGATAAATGTACACATATTTTTGAATACTTTTTATTATGAACAATGAATTTTTGTCTAGCTCATTTTCTCTATTTTTTCCTGTAGCTTTTAAACCATTATAGCTACCAACTTGTACGATGAAAATTTGGAATCTACATGAAATTCTCTATAATATACATCAGCACTGATGTTTTTGTATATGCTGTTCCAAAAGTTACAGGCAGTTGAAAGTACACATATTTTTGAATACGTTTTATTATGAACAATGAATTTTTGTCTACCTCATTTTTTCTATTTTTGCTTGTAGCTTTTAAACCATTAAAGCTAGTAACTTTTACTATGCAAATTTGGAATCTACATGAAATTCTCTATAACATACATCAGCAATGATGTTTTTGTATAGGCTGTTCCAAAAGATACAGGCAGATAAATGTACACATATTTTTGAATACTTTTTATTATGAACAATGAATTTTTGTCTAGCTCATTTTCTCTATTTTTTCCTGTAGCTTTTAAACCATTATAGCTACCAACTTGTACGATGAAAATTTGGAATCTACATGAAATTCTCTATAATATACATCAGCACTGATGTTTTTGTATATGCTGTTCCAAAAGTTACAGGCAGTTGAAAGTACACATATTTTTGAATACGTTTTATTATGAACAATGAATTTTTGTCTACCTCATTTTTTCTATTTTTGCTTGTAGCTTTTAAACCATTAAAGCTAGTAACTTTTACTATGCAAATTTGGAATCTACATGAAATTCTCTATAACATACATCAGCAATGATGTTTTTGTATAGGCTGTTCCAAAAGATACAGGCAGATAAATGTACACATATTTTTGAATACTTTTTATTATGAACAATGAATTTTTGTCTAGCTCATTTTCTCTATTTTTTCCTGTAGCTTTTAAACCATTATAGCTACCAACTTGTACGATGAAAATTTGGAATCTACATGAAATTCTCTATAATATACATCAGCACTGATGTTTTTGTATATGCTGTTCCAAAAGTTACAGGCAGTTGAAAGTACACATATTTTTGAATACGTTTTATTATGAACAATGAATTTTTGTCTACCTCATTTTTTCTATTTTTGCTTGTAGCTTTTAAACCATTAAAGCTAGTAACTTTTACTATGCAAATTTGGAATCTACATGAAATTCTCTATAACATACATCAGCAATGATGTTTTTGTATAGGCTGTTCCAAAAGATACAGGCAGATAAATGTACACATATTTTTGAATACTTTTTATTATGAACAATGAATTTTTGTCTAGCTCATTTTCTCTATTTTTTCCTGTAGCTTTTAAACCATTACCAACTTGTACGATGAAAATTTGGAATCTACATGAAATTCTTTATAATATACATCAGCACTGATGTTTTTGTATATGCTGTTCCAAAAGTTACAGGCAGTTGAAAGTACACATATTTTTGAATACGTTTTATTATGAACAATGAATTTTTGTCTACCTCATTTTTTCTATTTTTGCTTGTAGCTTTTAAACCATTAAAGCTAGTAACTTTTACTATGCAAATTTGGAATCTACATGAAATTCTCTATAACATACATCAGCAATGATGTTTTTGTATAGGCTGTTCCAAAAGATACAGGCAGATAAATGTACACATATTTTTGAATACTTTTTATTATGAACAATGAATTTTTGTCTAGCTCATTTTCTCTATTTTTTCCTGTAGCTTTTAAACCATTATAGCTACCAACTTGTACGATGAAAATTTGGAATCTACATGAAATTCTCTATAATATACATCAGCACTGATGTTTTTGTATATGCTGTTCCAAAAGTTACAGGCAGTTGAAAGTACACATATTTTTGAATACGTTTTATTATGAACAATGAATTTTTGTCTACCTCATTTTTTCTATTTTTGCTTGTAGCTTTTAAACCATTAAAGCTAGTAACTTTTACTATGCAAATTTGGAATCTACATGAAATTCTCTATAACATACATCAGCAATGATGTTTTTGTATAGGCTGTTCCAAAAGATACAGGCAGATAAATGTACACATATTTTTGAATACTTTTTATTATGAACAATGAATTTTTGTCTAGCTCATTTTCTCTATTTTTTCCTGTAGCTTTTAAACCAATATAGCTACCAACTTGTACGATGAAAATTTGGAATCTACATGAAATTCTCTATAATATACATCAGCACTGATGTTTTTGTATATGCTGTTCCAAAAGTTACAGGCAGTTGAAAGTACACATATTTTTGAATACGTTTTATTATGAACAATGAATTTTTGTCTACCTCATTTTTTCTATTTTTGCTTGTAGCTTTTAAACCATTAAAGCTAGTAACTTTTACTATGCAAATTTGGAATCTACATGAAATTCTCTATAACATACATCAGCAATGATGTTTTTGTATAGGCTGTTCCAAAAGATACAGGCAGATAAATGTACACATATTTTTGAATACTTTTTATTATGAACAATGAATTTTTGTCTAGCTCATTTTCTCTATTTTTTCCTGTAGCTTTTAAACCATTATAGCTACCAACTTGTACGATGAAAATTTGGAATCTACATGAAATTCTCTATAATATACATCAGCACTGATGTTTTTGTATATGCTGTTCCAAAAGTTACAGGCAGTTGAAAGTACACATATTTTTGAATACGTTTTATTATGAACAATGAATTTTTGTCTACCTCATTTTTTCTATTTTTGCTTGTAGCTTTTAAACCATTAAAGCTAGTAACTTTTACTATGCAAATTTGGAATCTACATGAAATTCTCTATAACATACATCAGCAATGATGTTTTTGTATAGGCTGTTCCAAAAGATACAGGCAGATAAATGTACACATATTTTTGAATACTTTTTATTATGAACAATGAATTTTTGTCTAGCTCATTTTCTCTATTTTTTCCTGTAGCTTTTAAACCATTACCAACTTGTACGATGAAAATTTGGAATCTACATGAAATTCTTTATAATATACATCAGCACTGATGTTTTTGTATATGCTGTTCCAAAAGTTACAGGCAGTTGAAAGTACACATATTTTTGAATACGTTTTATTATGAACAATGAATTTTTGTCTACCTCATTTTTTCTATTTTTGCTTGTAGCTTTTAAACCATTAAAGCTAGTAACTTTTACTATGCAAATTTGGAATCTACATGAAATTCTCTATAACATACATCAGCAATGATGTTTTTGTATAGGCTGTTCCAAAAGATACAGGCAGATAAATGTACACATATTTTTGAATACTTTTTATTATGAACAATGAATTTTTGTCTAGCTCATTTTCTCTATTTTTTCCTGTAGCTTTTAAACCATTATAGCTACCAACTTGTACGATGAAAATTTGGAATCTACATGAAATTCTCTATAATATACATCAGCACTGATGTTTTTGTATATGCTGTTCCAAAAGTTACAGGCAGTTGAAAGTACACATATTTTTGAATACGTTTTATTATGAACAATGAATTTTTGTCTACCTCATTTTTTCTATTTTTGCTTGTAGCTTTTAAACCATTAAAGCTAGTAACTTTTACTATGCAAATTTGGAATCTACATGAAATTCTCTATAACATACATCAGCAATGATGTTTTTGTATAGGCTGTTCCAAAAGATACAGGCAGATAAATGTACACATATTTTTGAATACTTTTTATTATGAACAATGAATTTTTGTCTAGCTCATTTTCTCTATTTTTTCCTGTAGCTTTTAAACCATTACCAACTTGTACGATGAAAATTTGGAATCTACATGAAATTCTCTATAATATACATCAGCACTGATGTTTTTGTATATGCTGTTCCAAAAGTTACAGGCAGTTGAAAGTACACATATTTTTGAATACGTTTTATTATGAACAATGAATTTTTGTCTACCTCATTTTTTCTATTTTTGCTTGTAGCTTTTAAACCATTAAAGCTAGTAACTTTTACTATGCAAATTTGGAATCTACATGAAATTCTCTATAACATACATCAGCAATGATGTTTTTGTATAGGCTGTTCCAAAAGATACAGGCAGATAAATGTACACATATTTTTGAATACTTTTTATTATGAACAATGAATTTTTGTCTAGCTCATTTTCTCTATTTTTTCCTGTAGCTTTTAAACCATTATAGCTACCAACTTGTACGATGAAAATTTGGAATCTACATGAAATTCTCTATAATATACATCAGCACTGATGTTTTTGTATATGCTGTTCCAAAAGTTACAGGCAGTTGAAAGTACACATATTTTTGAATACGTTTTATTATGAACAATGAATTTTTGTCTACCTCATTTTTTCTATTTTTGCTTGTAGCTTTTAAACCATTAAAGCTAGTAACTTTTACTATGCAAATTTGGAATCTACATGAAATTCTCTATAACATACATCAGCAATGATGTTTTTGTATAGGCTGTTCCAAAAGATACAGGCAGATAAATGTACACATATTTTTGAATACTTTTTATTATGAACAATGAATTTTTGTCTAGCTCATTTTCTCTATTTTTTCCTGTAGCTTTTAAACCATTATAGCTACCAACTTGTACGATGAAAATTTGGAATCTACATGAAATTCTCTATAATATACATCAGCACTGATGTTTTTGTATATGCTGTTCCAAAAGTTACAGGCAGTTGAAAGTACACATATTTTTGAATACGTTTTATTATGAACAATGAATTTTTGTCTACCTCATTTTTTCTATTTTTGCTTGTAGCTTTTAAACCATTAAAGCTAGTAACTTTTACTATGCAAATTTGGAATCTACATGAAATTCTCTATAACATACATCAGCAATGATGTTTTTGTATAGGCTGTTCCAAAAGATACAGGCAGATAAATGTACACATAATTTTGAATACTTTTTATTATGAACAATGAATTTTTGTCTTGCTAATTTTTTCTATTTTTTCCTGTAGCTTTTAAACCATTAAAGCTAGCAACTTGTACTATAAAAATTTGGAATCTACATGAAATTCTCTATAATACACATCGCACTGATGTTTTTGTATAGGCTGATCCAAAAGATACAGACAGTTAAATGTACACATATTTTTGAATACTTTTTATTATGAACAATGAATTTTTGTCTATTTCATTTTCTCTATTTTTGCCTGTAGCTTTGTAACCATTAAAACTAGCAACTTATACGATGAAAATTAGCAAAAATTGTTTCTCTCGCCGATGGTTGTCTATAGGTAAATGTTAGATTCAACTACGGTTTTGTGACACGGCCTTCATTTTTATAATTCAAATATCGTGAAATAAAATGTATATTTTTTTGAAGATAATTGAAATTTTCGACCTGTTCGACGCAGTTTAAAGTTTGTTTTGCCGCAATTAGATAATTTATTATTAACATTTTAGCTAAAAAGTACACATAAATACAAATAAAACATAAATAAATAAATAAATGATGATGTGGACCTCTGATAAAACTATAAACACATACATAAATTTAGATAAATGGAAGAACATAAGTGTATACGTGCCTAGGGTCTTCCCTCGTATCTAAACATTTTTCAGCCCTTAGTTCTTACGTAATAATCAATTAAAGTTGAATAACTCCGTTAATATGTTCCAGGTGTTGCTGTGCGGACGGGCGGACAATCAGAAATCGCTCGCCGCGATCCTGGAGCTGTTGAACATGGGAAACATCTAGAACAACGATTGTCCGAAGATAACTAAGCCCTGCAGCCGTGAGGAGTCGTCGAGCAGATGAGCATATATGACTTGAAGCTGTTAAAGTAAGAAGAAGGTATTAAGTTCACCTCGTCGAATAACTCCTGTTTTATCTTTTAGATATCTCGTATAGTACAGGAAATATTTAAATATTTTAAATTTTTTTTCCACAAAAATATTAACCCCTTTTGGTTTACCCTCTTATTTTATATTGATGTTTAATAATCTAATTTTTATTAATTTTTCTGTGCAGATTGTCAAGATGTGAACTAGCAGGACCCTAAAGGCAGTAGAAGAGAAATGTTATATTGTAAAATTGTAATAAAATGTTACTGTATATATTTTAAAAATATATGTAATTATATATGCTAATAAACTTTAAAATTGATTTGAAAATTACTTATTTTTTAATATATCCTCAAAGTCGTGAACGTATTACGTGCATAGTTCTTATATCAGCCGCCAGAGGGCAGCACTGGTCGAAAAGCATTGCGCCTAAAATATAGGCAACCATAAATTTATAAAATAAAAAAAGAAGTATCCATGCACCATTTTTTAGAAATTTTGGTGTATGGATGCTTCTTTTTCGTTTAGAAAAGAAGTATCCATGCACCATTTTTTAGAAATTTTGGTGCATAGATGCTACTTCTAGGTAGCATCTATACACGATTTTTAAGAAAATTTGGTACATAGATGCTACTTCGAGGTAGCATCTATGCACGATTTTTAAGGGGGTGCCCATCATTTTTTATATTGACAGGTGCTGCACCATTGTGGCCGTTTTAGGAACTACATACGTGTAAAAAGAAAGACAACTTACATTTTTTAATTGATTTTATTATATAAAATATTGAACATACAATGTAAGATTCAAAGAAACAATAAATATAATCAAAATATATGCAGACATTTATTTAAACATCCCTATTTCTAATTTTTCAGGACAAGCGTAAGTATATTTATATATAAAATACAAAGAATAAAAATAACTGAACCATGTTTGACGCTGTCTCAAATTGTTATTAGATTTATTAACAAATTTAGTAACATTTATGAACTGAATTATAAAACAACTGAAACGTAAAAATATTTGTTTAAAATTTCTGTTCATAATTACTTCTTAATCAGTTTGTTATCAAATTTGAAAACTATTTTTTAACGTGCCAAACAGGCTTTAGTTATAAAACTAAAATGTTTGTTACCCAATAAAATTACCATTATTTTGGTTGTAAATTTTATTAAAAAATTTGCATTATTTTGTAATAAAAGTTTATTTTATTACAAAATAAAGATGCAAAATGATTAATAAAAAATACAAATCAAATAATGGAAATTTTATTTGGTAACAAACATTTTAGTTTTATAACTAAAGCCTCTTTGGAACGATAAAAAATTGATATCAAATTTGATAACAAACTTGGTAAGAAATAATTATGAACAGAATTTTTAAACACAAATGTCTTTTACGTTTCAGTTGTGTTATAATTCTGTTCATATATGTTACTAAATTTGTTAACAAATCTAATAACAATTTTATGACAGTGTCAAACATGGTTTAGTTACAAAATTAAAACGTTTGTTACCAAATAAAATTACCATTATCCTGGTTATATTAATTTGTTATCAATTATTTTGCATTTTTATCCTGTAAATAAAGTTTATCTGAAGATAAAACCTTTATTTACAAAATAAAGATGCAAAATAATTAATAACAAATAATACAATCGTAATAATTTCAATTGGTAACAAACATTTTAGTTTTATAACTGACCCAAAACTCTAGTTATATATTTTTAGGGTATTTACTACCTAATATATAATATATTAAATAGAGTTCTGTTTACAATATTTAACAAATTAAATCTTTGAGTCCCTAAATAAGATTTCTTGTTCCCATTGTTAAAGGCACAAGATTTCTTATTCAGTTTAAGACCGTTTGCGAACCTTTACACAAATTATATTACATATTTTTTTAGTATTATCACCCAACCGCTTATTTACGAAAATATATAATATTTATGAATAGAAAGCTTCGTTTACAATAAATACTTAAAATCTAATTTTACCCTCACCGCGTCTAAATGCTTAATAATAAATACAATTTTTACTAAAACTACCTACTGTACGACTTATGTGACGGGTTTAAATTAAACAGAACATAAATTAAAAGATTGTTTTATTGTGTACATACATTTAAAATAGGTCTTTATGAAGAAGAAGCCATGGTCTGCGTCACCAATCAGCACTGCAATCTCGACGACAGTGATAGGGCAGTAGGGAATTCTTCCAACTTAGAACTATCTTAAAACTATACTATTTATTTAATAAATTTCATATACAGGGAGCAACCGCCCTCAAATACCAAACCCACGCTCCCCATATATACCATTTATTAAATAAATACAATTTCATGTACAATATTTTATAATCAAAATTAAGCTATTGTAGAACCCCCCCAAATTAAGTTAGTGATGTGCGCAAAATAGCCTATCTTACGTTAATATCTCGTTCAAAAAATAGCAAATCTAAAAGTGTGAAGTTACGTTAATTTTTCTCTCTCTCTCAAAAAGCAAAAACAACCCTTGCCTAAATTATATCTAAGCTATATTAAGTCTACGCAAGCTATCTTATATCTAGACTATGCTAAGCTAAAGGCGAAGTTAGAGAGAGAGATATACGAGCTAAGACAAAAAGTGAGAACGCCGGGGTGGTTCTCACATGTAGTTTACGAGGGGGTTAAGCCGACCCCACACGATGCACTGCATGTACGGCCTGCAACGCGAACTCCCTAAGGACAAGATAGACAGTTACATGTAATCTACTCGGCTTGGATGCCTGAGCGAGTTACTCCCGGAGACATCGCCCGATCTCATACGCGATACCTACCCCGAACGCGATCAACCCGTGTGCTCAAACATAGTTAAATCAAACAAAAACTTTACTTTGTCTTTAATTATTCGTTGCCATTAACATTAAATGATGATTACATACGTTGCCTCCGGATGAGGAGAGCACATAGACGCCATAAGAGAGTTTCCTGTGATAGCATTCAGGTTTGTTTAATCTTTTCTCATTCGAGTCTAGCAATCTAGAGCGTAGACCAATACGATGGTCAGCAAGCAATTTTACAAAAGAATTAAACTGTCCCTAGAAACATTCGCACAAGTGCGAAGCGATCCCCCAGAATAAACAACTGGTTTCACATAGCATGGCTAACCATATCAGTCCACTCAATTATGGAAAATCGCGCACGAACCCTGCCTACCCATCCCACTAACCGTGATGTTAAACAAGGAAACCCGAACCCAGATCAAGTTTCGAATCTCTCCCACCTTCCTGACCCTCTCACTGATTCTCTCACCCATTCGCATCATTCATGCCCCGATACATATATTTTTCTTTTCACATACACTCTCCCTAGGTATCGTCTGGATAACCCGCGCAGTACGCATACCACGATGGCAAACGTAGACGCACGATTTTATGATGAATCGCCAAGGAATGCACTTCAAATTAATCAATTTATTTTCATTTTTAAAGAAAACGCGTGTTTGCTCAACGGCGCGATGAGCCAAAGTTTAATTAAGACCTGAAAATACATTTAAAAGAACTTAAAACTAACTTAACATCTACTATATTAATCTAGTCTTCTTGATGTCCGATTCCTGAAAGATATAAGTTAATCATATGTTCCCAGATATTGATTTTATTGATAAATAGTCGATACTTTAATTTTAAATTGTTTCAATATTATACAGACATCCATGAAAGTTATAATCCTTTCAATGTAGTACTCAACATTGAATTTGAATACAAGATAATATTTAGACATATATTATAGTCATATTCCTTTGACTATAAGTTCTCATGATTGAACATGAGACCAAATATTTTATAAAAAAACAAAGTTTCTTACCAGTTCATCTATCGGTGGTCATCTACGCCGTAGAAGATTTATCTGGACCTCAGCTATCCTTTAGAAGAGCTGCCTTAGAAGATCTGCAGTGTTGAAATCCAAAGCTCGAACGCTGCATCGAAATTCTCCAAGTTCCTTGAAGTCTTAGACCAACCAAAGAGTCCACCTATTAAATAATAATGATTAGTTTGTGGTATTCTTTAAACCATTTAAAAAATGATAAAAATTTGCAGATATTCTAAATGGAACATATCTGTTATTGCCGTAAAGCTACAGAATTGTAAAACAAATAATATGAAATCTAGTAAGATTCTTACCTTATACATACAGACAACACGCTTGAATTTATGGGTTGTGGCGCCCCAATGCAGGAACTCCGTTGTCTTCTGTTTCTTCTAAAGGTGCTCTGTCCTTTTCTGCTGCCACTTTCATGTTTCCGAAGCCCTCATGGTCTTGCATGCAATCTGAAAAAGTAAGAGAAATGAGTTACTTCAGTCATGCTTTTACAACTTTCATTTTGCTCGTTCATTACGTAATTATTATCGTTGGTACATTTTTAAAAATCATTATAAATAACGCAAAAGTTTTTAACAATTAAAAATATATAACAAATTTGATGTTTAACTTACATTTTCCATATGATTTCAGCTGAGAAAACCACTGTTTATGCCGCTGTATTGTCTTTGTAGATGGTGCAGCATCTATGCGAATCCGTGGAACAAATATCGCCAAGTCAAATTTGATTTCTTGTGCATTGTGCAGATCTTGTAAAGGAAAATGTTGCTCCGTTGATTATTCTACAATATTCGAATTCTACGTTAAATACTGCGTCTGTTAGTGTTATATCTTTAAAATAATTGTTCATATTACGAAGATATCAGCGACGAAAACTTTAAATTCGATTCGATGTATCTTGTAATTAGCTTAAATCGAATTTCTTTCGCATTGTTTGGCGGCGGACGTTTGCTGTTCATTTCGTGTTAACCGGGGGGCACGTGTGGTATTCTACCACGGACGCGAACAGCTTTACCCCCCATTTATATTAAATTGGTTGTATTCTAGAACCACCAATTTTGAATTTCTTCCCAAAGCTGTGAAAGATGTATCAGTTTTCTGTAAATAAAATGTTCAATTCACAAATACAATAATTATAATTTATCAGTTAGACAAATATGGGTGACAAACATTGTAGAAAAAAAGAAACGAAGGAAGGCAACTGGGATAGCGTAATATTGAAGATCTTGGAGAAGAAAAACACGATGGTTCAAAACGCTAGGAAGATGACAAGGAATAAGAAGCAATGGGCAAAATTCGTACACGATTGTACATCTCACATTCTCTCATCTCAGCGAATAGCATGTGCAATTCGCCTGGTCAAAATCACTACTGTAAATTGCCACCTTGAAATGCCTCTCCTTAGCTTACAATTTTAAGCCAACATGAAATTGTACTAAGGTAAAATTTGATCGTGAATGTAGTTGGCGAGAGGTATGTTGTGGTATCATTTTCAATTGACGGGAGATACTGTTGCTCTAGCTCCATTTGTAATTAGCAGGACGTATTGTTGATTAAAAAGTATGCCACCTTTACACATTGCTTAGTTGGCGGGAGGTATTGTAAAAGTATGAAGTGTCATCTTAGCCAGAGTTTGATTGGTTGTTTTAATTTATTTAAAAGTATTCCCTTCCAACATATATGTTGGAACAAACCTATAATTTCCGGGAGCCATTGTTTCGTCATAAAACATCACTTAGATTATATGGCGAGAGGTACTGGTACTCTATTCTCATTTTCAATTGACGGGAGGTATTGTTGGTTAAAAATATGTCACCTTTACACATTGATTTAGTTGACGGAAGGTAAAAAATATGAAGTCACCTTAGCCAGACTTTGGTTGTTTTATTTTATTTAAAAGTATTTACTTCCAACAAGTATAATTTACGGGAGCCATTGTTTCGTCATAAAACATCACTTAGATTAGCTTACGGGATGTACTGGTGCTCTATTCCCATTTTCAATTGACGGGAGGTACTGTTGATCTATCTCCATTTGTAATTAGCGGCAGGTATTGCTGTTAAAGAAATGTCACCTTTACCCATTGATTAGTTGGCGAGAGGTACTGGTACTCTGTTCTCATTTTCAATTGACGGGAGGTGCTGTTGATCTATCTCCATTTGTAATTAGCGGGAGGTATTGTTGTTTAAAAATGTGTCACCTTTACACATTGATTTAGTTGACGGGAGGTGAAAAATATGAAGTCACCTTAGCCAGACAGGCTGGTCGAGTTTTTGACGGTGTACTGAGATTTCCAAGCTGCCATTTTTACATTATTTGCTTCGTAATATTGGGTCAGCTGTATATGAATATTGAAAATTAGTACATATATGTAGAAATGTCCATAGAAACGAATGGTGTAACGAGCATCAATGTATCTTTTACCGTTAATTAGTTATACTCCGCCAAAGTTAAAAAAACTTGTAAGATTCCTAATCAAAATAAAAATTGGTATCTTGTAAAGTAAGACCCTTGGAATTTTTTAATTATTTTTCCCGTAATCAGCGGGTCAGAATTAAGGGAATAAAATACTTTTTAGAAAAATACAGGCTGGTCGAGTTTTTGACGGTTTACTGAGATTTCCAAGCTGCCATTTTTACATTATTTGCTTCGTAATATTGGGCCAGCTGTATATGAATATTGAAAATTAGTACATATATGTAGAAAAGTCCATAGAATCGAATGGTGTAACGAGCATCAATGTATCTTTTACCGTTAATTAGTTATACTCCGCCAAAGTTAAAAAAAACTTGTAAGATTCCTAATCAAAATAAAAATTGGTATCTTGTAAAGTAAGGCCCTTGGAATTTTTTAATTATTTTTCCCGTAATCAGCGGGTCAGAATTAAGGGATTAAAATACTTTTTAGAAAAATACAGGCTGGTCGAGTTTTTGACGGTGTACTGATATTTCCAAGCTGCCATTTTTACATTATTTGCTTCGTAATATTGGGTCAGCTGTATATGAATATTGAAAATTAGTACATATATGTAGAAAAGTCCATAGAATCGAGTGGTGTAACGAGCATCAATGTATCTTTTACCGTTAATTAGTTATACTCCGCCAAAGTTAAAAAAACTTGTAAGATTCCTAATCAAAATAAAAATTGGTATCTTGTAAAGTAAGGCCCTTGGAATTTTTAAATTATTTTTCCCGTAATCAGCGGGTCAGAATTAAGGGAATGAAATACTTTTTAGAAAAATACAGGCTGGTCGAGTTTTTGACGGTGTACTGAGATTTCCAAGCTGCCATTTTTACATTATTTGCTTCGTAATATTGGGTCAGCTGTATATGAACATTGAAAATAAGTACATATATGTAGAAAAGTCCATAGAATCGAGTGGTGTAACGAGCATCAATGTATCTTTTACCGTTAATTAGTTATACTCCGCCAAAGTTAAAAAAAACTTGTAAGATTCCTAATCAAAATAAAAATTGGTATCTTGTAAAGTAAAGCCCTTGGAATTTTTTAATTATTTTTCCCGTAATCAGCGGGTCAGAATTAAGGGATTAAAATACTTTTTAGAAAAATACAGGCTGGTCGAGTTTTTGACGGTGTACTGATATTTCCAAGCTGCCATTTTTACATTATTTGCTTCGTAATATTGGGTCAGCTGTATATGAATATTGAAAATTAGTACATATATGTAGAAAAGTCCATAGAATCGAGTGGTGTAACGAGCATCAATGTATCTTTTACCGTTAATTAGTTATACTCCGCCAAAGTTAAAAAAAACTTGTAAGATTCCTAATCAAAATAAAAATTGGTATCTTGTAAAGTAAGGCCCTTGGAATTTTTAAATTATTTTTCCCGTAATCAGCGGGTCAGAATTAAGGGAATAAAATACTTTTTAGAAAAATACAGGCTGGTTGAGTTTTTGACGGTGTACTGAGATTTCCAAGCTGCCATTTTTACATTATTTGCTTCGTAATATTGGGTCAGCTGTATATGAACATTGAAAATAAGTACATATATGTAGAAAAGTCCATAGAATCGAGTGGTGTAAAGAGCATCAATGTATCTTTTACCGTTAATTAGTTATACTCCGCCAAAGTTAAAAAACTTGTAAGATTCCGAATCAAAATAAAAATTGGTATCTTGTAAAATAAGGCCCTTGGAATTTTTTAATTACTTTTCCCGTAATCAGCGGGTCAGAATTAAGGGAATAAAATACTTTTTAGAAAAATACAGGCCGGTCGAGTTTTTGACGGTGTACTGAGATTTCCAAGCTGCCATTTTTACATTATTTGCTTCGTAATATTGGGTCAGCTGTATATAAACATTGAAAATTAGTACATACATGTAGAAAAGACTATAGAATCGAATGGTGTAACGAGCATCAATGTATCTTTTACCGTTAATTAGTTATACTCCGCCAAAGTTAAAAAAACTTGTAAGATTCCTAATCAAAATAAAAATTGCTATCTTGTAAAGTAAGGCCCTTGGAATTTTTTAATTATTTTTCCCGTAATCAGCGGGTCAGAATTAAGGGAATAAAATACTTTTTAGAAAAATACAGGCTGGTCGAGTTTTTGACGGTGCACTGAAATTTCCATGCTCCCATTTTTACATTATTTGCTTCGTAATATTGGGTCAGCTGTATATGAACATTGAAAATTAGTACATATATGTAGAAATGTCCATAGAAACGAATGGTGTAACGAGCATCAATGTATCTTTTACCGTTAATTAGTTATACTCCGCCAAAGTTAAAAAAACTTGTAAGATTCCTAATCAAAATAAAAATTGGTATCTTGTAAAGTAAGGCCCTTGGAATTTTTTAATTATTTTTCCCGTAGTCAGCGGGTCAGAATTAAGGGAATGAAATACTTTTTAGAAAAATACAGGCTGGTCGAGTTTTTGACGGTGTACTGAGATTTCCAAGCTCCCATTTTTACATTATTTGCTTCGTAATATTGGGTCAGCTGTATATGAACATTGAAAATTAGTACATATATGTAGAAATGTCCATAGAATCGAATGGTGTAACGAACATCAATGTATCTTTTACCGTTAATTAGTTATACTCCGCCAAAGTTAAAAAAACTTGTAAGATTCCTAATCAAAATAAAAATTGGTATCTTGTAAAGTAAGGCCCTTGGAATTTTTTAATTATTTTTCCCGTAATATTGGGTCAGAATTAAGGGAATAAAATACTTTTTAGAAAAATACAGGCTGGTCGAGTTTTTGACGGTGTACTGAGATTTCCAAGCTGCCATTTTTACATTATTTGCATCGTAATATTGGGTCAGCTGTATATGAACATTGAAAATTAGTACATATATGTAGAAATGTCCATAGAATCGAATGGTGTAACGAACATCAATGTATCTTTTACCATTAATTAGTTATACTCCGCCAATGTTAAAAAACTGGTAAGATTCCTAATCAAAATAAAAATTGGTATCTTGTAAAGTAAGGCCCTTGGAATTTTTTAATTATTTTTCCCGTAATCAGCGGGTCAGAATTAAGGGAATAAAATACTTTTTAGAAAAATACAGGCTGGTCGAGTTTTTGACGGTGTACTGAGATTTCCAAGCTCCCATTTTTTACATTATTTGCTTCGTAATATTGGGTCAGCAGTATATGAACATTTAAAATTAGAACATATATGTAGAAAAGTCCATAGAATTGAATGGTGTACCGTGCATCAATGTATCTTTTACCATTAATTAGTTATACTCCGCCAAAGTTAAAAAAACTTGTAAGATTCCTAATCAAAATAAAAATTGGTATCTTGCAAAGTAAGGCCCTTGGAATTTTTTAATTATTTTTCCCGTAATCAGCGGGTCAGAGTTAAGGGAATAAAATACTTTTTAGAAAAATACAGGCTGGTCGAGTTTTTGACGGTGTACTGAGATTTCCAAGCTGCCATTTTTACATTATTTGCATCGTAATATTGGGTCAGCTGTATATGAACATTGAAAATTAGTACATACATGTAAAAAAGACTATAGAATCGAATGGTGTAACGAGCATCAATGCATCTTTTACCGTTAATTAGTTATACTCCGCCAAAGTTAAAAAAACTTGTAAGATTCCTAATCAAAATAAAAATTGGTATCTTGTAAAGTAAGGCCCTTGGAATTTTTTAATTATTTTTCCCGTAATCAGCGGGTCAGAATTAAGGGAATAAAATACTTTTTAGAAAAATACAGGCTGGTCGAGTTTTTGACGGTGCACTAAAATTTCCAAGCTCCCATTTTTTAAATTATTTGCTTCGTAATATTGGGTCAGCTGTATATGAACATTGAAAATTAGTACATATATGTAGAAAAGTCCATAGAATCGAATGGTGTAACGAGCATCGATGCATCTTTTACCGTTAATTAGTTATACTCCGCCAAAGTTAAAAAAACTTGTAAGATTCCTAATCAAAATAAAAATTGGTATCTTGTAAAGTAAGGCCCTTGGAATTTTTTAATTATTTTTCCCGTAATCAGCGGGTCAGAATTAAAAGAATAAAATACTTTTTAGAAAAATACAGGCTGGTCGAGTTTTTGACGGTGTACTGAGATTTCCAAGCTCCCATTTTTTAAATTATTTGCTTCGTAATATTGGGTCAGCTGTATATGAACATTGAAAATTAGTACATATATGTAGAAATGTCCATAGAATCGAATGGTGTAACGTGCATCAATGTATCTTTTACCGTTAATTAGTTATACTCCGCCAAAGTTAAAAAAACTTGTAAGATTCCTAATCAAAATAAAAATTGGTATCTTGCAAAGTAAGGCCCTTGGAATTTTTTAATTATTTTTCCCGTAATCAGCGGGGCAGAATTAAGGGAATAAAATACTTTTTAGAAAAATACAGACTGGTCGAGTTTTTGACGGTGTACTGAGATTTCCAAGCTCCCATTTTTTAAATTATTTGCTTCGTAATATTGGGTCAGCTGTATATGAACATTGAAAATTAGTACATATATGTAGAAAAGTCCATAGAATCGAATGGTGTAACGAGCATCAACGTATCTTTTACAGTTAATTAGTTATACTCCGCCAAAGTTAAAAAAACTTGTAAGATTCCTAATCAAAATAAAAATTGGTATCTTGTAAAGTAAGGCCCTTGGAATTTTTTAATTATTTTTCCCGTAATCAGCGGGTCAGAATTAAGGGAATAAAATACTTTTTAGAAAAATACAGACTGGTCGAGTTTTTGACGGTGTACTGAGATTTCCAAGCTGCCATTTTTACATTATTTGCTTCGTAATATTGGGTCAGCTGTATATAAACATTGAAAATTAGTACATACATGTAGAAAAGTCTATAGAATCGAATGGTGGAACGAGTATCAATGTATCTTTTACCGTTAATTAGTTATACTCCGCCAAAGTTAAAAAAACTTGTAAGATTCCTTATCAAAATAAAAATTGGTATCTTGCAAAGTAAGGCCCTTGGAATTTTTTAAATAATTTTTGCCGTAATCAGCGGGTCAGAATTAAGGGAATAAAATACTTTTTAGAAAAATACAGGCTGGTCGAGTTTTTGGCGGAGTACTGAGACTTCCAAGCTGCCATTTTTACATTATTTGCTTCGTAATATTGGGTCAGTTGTATATGAACATTGAAAATTAGTACATATATGTAGAAAAGTCCATAGAATCGAGTGGTGTAACGAGCATCAATGTATCTTTTACCGTTAATTAGTTATACTCCGCCAAAGTTAAAAAAACTTGTAAGATTCCTAATCAAAATAAAAATTGGTATCTTGTAAAGTAAGGCCCTTGGAATTTTTAAATTATTTTTCCCGTAATCAGCGGGTCAGAATTAAGGGAATAAAATACTTTTGAGAAAAATACAGGCTGGTCGAGTTTTTGACGGTGCACTGAGATTTCCTAGCTGCCATTTTTACATTATTTGCTTCGTAATATTGGGTCAGCTGTATATGAACATTGAAAATTAGTACATACATGTAGAAAAGACTATAGAATCGAATGGTGTAACGAGCATCAATGCATCTTTTACCGTTAATTAGTTATACTCCGCCAAAGTTAAAAAAACTTGTAAGATTCCTAATCAAAATAAAAATTGGTATCTTGTAAAGTAAGGCCCTTGGAATTTTTTAATTATTTTTCCCGTAATCAGCGGGTCAGAATTAAGGGAATAAAATACTTTTTAGAAAAATACAGGCTGGTCGAGTTTTTGACGGTGCACTAAAATTTCCAAGCTCCCATTTTTTAAATTATTTGCTTCGTAATATTGGGTCAGCTGTATATGAACATTGAAAATTAGTACATATATGTAGAAAAGTCCATAGAATCGAATGGTGTAACGAGCATCAATGCATCTTTTACCGTTAATTAGTTATACTCCGCCAAAGTTAAAAAAACTTGTAAGATTCCTAATCAAAATAAAAATTGGTATCTTGTAAAGTAAGGCCCTTGGAATTTTTTAATTATTTTTCCCGTAATCAGCGGGTCAGAATTAAAAGAATAAAATACTTTTTAGAAAAATACAGGCTGGTCGAGTTTTTGACGGTGCACTAAAATTTCCAAGCTCCCATTTTTTAAATTATTTGCTTCGTAATATTGGGTCAGCTGTATATGAACATTGAAAATTAGTACATATATGTAGAAATGTCCATAGAATCGAATGGTGTAACGTGCATCGATGTATCTTTTACCGTTAATTAGTTATACTCCGCCAAATTTAAAAAAACTTGTAAGATTCCTAATCAAAATAAAAATTGGTATCTTGCAAAGTAAGGCCCTTGGAATTTTTTCATTATTTTTCCCGTAATCAGCGGGTCAGAATTAAGGGAATAAAATACTTTTTAGAAAAATACAGACTGGTCGAGTTTTTGACGGTGTACTGAGATTTCCAAGCTGCCATTTTTACATTATTTGCTTCGTAATATTGGGTCAGCTGTATATGAACATTGAAAATTAGAACATATATGTAGAAAAGTCCGTAGAATCGAATGGTGTAACGTGCATCAATGTATCTTTTACCGTTAATTAGTTATACTCCGCCAAAGTTAAAAAAACTTGTAAGATTCCTAATCAAAATAAAAATTGGTATCTTGTAAAGTAAGGCCCTTGGAATTTTTTAATTATTTTTCCCGTAATCAGCGGGTCAGAATTAAGGGAATAAAATACTTTTTAGAAAAATACAGACTGGTCGAGTTTTTGACGGTGTACTGAGATTTCCAAGCTCCCATTTTTTAAATTATTTGCTTCGTAATATTGGGTCAGCTGTATATGAACATTGAAAATTAGTACATACATGTAGAAAAGTCTATAGAATCGAATGGTGGAACGAGTATCAATATATCTTTTACCGTTAATTAGTTACACTCCGCCAAAATTAAAAAAACTTGTAAGATTCCTAATCAAAATAAAAATTGGTATCTTGCAAAGTAAGGCCCTTGGAATTTTTTAATTATTTTTCCCGTAATCAGCGGGTCAGAATTAAGGGAATAAAATACTTTTTAGAAAAATACAGGCTGGTCGAGTTTTTGACGGTGTACTGAGATTTCCAAGCTCCCATTTTTTAAATTATTTGCTTCGTAATATTGGGTCAGCTGTATATGAACATTGAAAATTAGTACATATATGTAGAAAAGTCCATAGAATAGAATGGTGTAACGAGCATCAACGTATCTTTTACAGTTAATTAGTTATACTCCGCCAAAGTTAAAAAAAACTTGTAAGATTCCTAATCAAAATAAAAATTGGTATCTTGTAAAGTAAGGCCCTTGGAATTTTTTAATTATTTTTCCCGTAATCAGCGGGTCAGAATTAAGGGAATAAAATTCTTTTTAGAAAAATACAGACTGGTCGAGTTTTTGACGGTGTACTGAGATTTCCAAGCTCCCATTTTTTAAATTATTTGCTTCGTAATATTGGGTCAGCTGTATATGAACATTGAAAATTAGTACATACATGTAGAAAAGTCTATAGAATCGAATGGTGGAACGAGTATCAATATATCTTTTACCGTTAATTAGTTACACTCCGCCAAAATTAAAAAAACTTGTAAGATTCCTAATCAAAATAAAAATTGGTATCTTGCAAAGTAAGGCCCTTGGAATTTTTTAATTATTTTTCCCGTAATCAGCGGGTCAGAATTAAGGGAATAAAATACTTTTTAGAAAAATACAGGCTGGTCGAGTTTTTGACGGTGCACTGAGATTTCCTAGCTGCCATTTTTACATTATTTGCTTCGTAATATTGGGTCAGCTGTATATGAACATTGAAAATTAGTACATATATGTAGAAATGTCCATAGAATCGAATGGTGTAACGTGCATCGATGTATCTTTTACCGTTAATTAGTTATACTCCGCCAAAGTTAAAAAAACTTGTAAGATTCCTAATCAAAATAAAAATTGGTATCTTGCAAAGTAAGGCCCTTGGAATTTTTTCATTATTTTTCCCGTAATCAGCGGTCAGAATTAAGGGAATAAAATACTTTTTAGAAAAATACAGACTGGTCGAGTTTTTGACGGTGTACTGAGATTTCCAAGCTCCCATTTTTTAAATTATTTGCTTCGTAATATTGGGTCAGCTGTATATGAACATTGAAAATTAGTACATATATGTAGAAAAGTCCATAGAATCGAATGGTGTAACGAGCATCAACGTATCTTTTACAGTTAATTAGTTATACTCCGCCAAAGTTAAAAAAACTTGTAAGATTCCTAATCAAAATAAAAATTGGTATCTTGTAAAGTAAGGCCCTTGGAATTTTTAAATTATTTTTCCCGTAATCAGCGGGTCAGAATTAAGGGAATAAAATACTTTTGAGAAAAATACAGGCTGGTCGAGTTTTTGACGGTGCACTGAGATTTCCTAGCTGCCATTTTTACATTATTTGCTTCGTAATATTGGGTCAGCTGTATATAAACATTGAAAATTAGTACATATATGTAGAAAAGTCCATAGAATCGAATGGTGTAACGAGCATCAATGTATTTTTACCGTTAATTAGTTATACTCCGCCAAAGTTAAAAAAACTTGTAATATTCCTAATCAAAATAAAAATTGGTATCTTGTAAAGTAAGGCCCTTGGAATTTTTAAATTATTTTTCCCGTAATCAGCGGGTCAGAATTAAGGGAATAAAATACTTTTTAGAAAAATACAGACTGGTCGAGTTTTTGACGGTGTACTGAGATTTTCAAGCTGCCATTTTTACATTATTTGCATCGTAATATTGGGTCAGCTGTATATAAACATTGAAAATTAGTACATACATGTAGAAAAGTCTATAGAATCGAATGGTGGAACGAGTATCAATGTATCTTTTACCGTTAATTAGTTATACTCCGCCAAAGTTAAAAAAACTTGTAAGATTCCTTATCAAAATAAAAATTGGTATCTTGCAAAGTAAGGCCCTTGGAATTTTTTAAATAATTTTTGCCGTAATCAGCGGGTCAGAATTAAGGGAATAAAATACTTTTTAGAAAAATACAGGCTGGTCGAGTTTTTGACGGAGTACTGAGACTTTCAAGCTGCCATTTTTACATTATTTGCTTCGTAATATTGGGTCAGTTGTATATGAACATTGAAAATTAGTACATATATGTAGAAAAGTCCATAGAATCGAGTGGTGTAACGAGCATCAATGTATCTTTTACCGTTAATTAGTTATACTCCGCCAAAGTTAAAAAAACTTGTAAGATTCCTAATCAAAATAAAAATTGGTATCTTGTAAAGTAAGGCCCTTGGAATTTTTTAATTATTTTTCCCGTAATCAGCGGGTCAGAATTAAGGGAATAAAATACTTTCTAGAAAAATACAGGCTGGTCGAGTTTTTGACGGTGTACTGAGATTTCCAAGCTGCCATTTTTACATTATTTGCTTCGTAATATTGGGTCAGCTGTATATGAATATTGAAAATTAGTACATATATGTAAAAAAGTCCATAGAATCGAATGGTGTAATGTGCATCAATGTATCTTTTACCGGTAATTAGTTATACTCCGCCAAAGTTAAAAAAACTTGTAAGATTCCTAATCAAAATAAAAATTGGTATCTTGTAAAGTAAAGCCCTTGTAATTTTTTAATTATTTTTCCCGTAATCAGCGGGTCAGAATTAAGGGAATAAAATACTTTTTAGAAAAATACAGACTGGTCGAGTTTTTGACGGTCTACTGAGATTTCCAAGCTGCCATTTTTACATTATTTGCTTCGTAATATTGGGTCAGCTGTATATGAATATTGAAACTTAGTACATATATGTAGAAAAGTCCATAGAATCGAATGGTTTAACGTGCATTAATGTATCTTTTACCGTTAATTAGTTATACTCCGCCAAATTTAAAAGAACTTGTAAGATTCCTAATCAAAATAAAAATTGGTATCTTGTAAAGTAAGGCCCTTGGAATTTTTAAATTATTTTTCCCGTAATCAGCGGGTCAGAATTAAGGGAATAAAATACTTTTTAGAAAAATACAGGCTGGTCGAGTTTTTGACGGTGTACTGAGATTTCCAAGCTGCAATTTTTATATTATTTGCTTCGTAATATTGGGTCAGCTGTATATGAACATTGAAAATTAGTACATATATGTAGAAATGTCCATAGAAACGAATGGTGTAACGAGCATCAATGTATCTTTTACCGTTAATTAGTTATACTCCGCCAAAGTTAAAAAAACTTGTAAGATTCCTAATCAAAATAAAAATTGGTATCTTGTAAAGTAAGACCCTTGGAATTTTTTAATTATTTTTCCCGTAATCAGCGGGTCAGAATTAAGAAAATAAAATACTTTTTAAAAAAATACAGGCTGGTCGAGTTTTTGACGGTGTACTGAGATTTCCAAGCTCCCATTTTTACATTATTTGCTTCGTAATATTGGGTCAGCTGTATATGAACATTGAAAATTAGTACATATATGTAGAAATGTCCATAGAAACGAATGGTGTAACGAGCATCAATGTATCTTTTACCGTTAATTAGTTATACTCCGCCAAAGTTAAAAAAACTTGTAAGATTCCTAATCAAAATAAAAATTGGTATCTTGTAAAGTAAGACCCTTGGAATTTTTAAATTATTTTTCCCGTAATCAGCGGGTCAGAATTAAGGGATTAAAATACTTTTTAGAAAAATACAGGCTGGTCGAGTTTTTGACGGTGTACTGATATTTCCAAGCTGCCATTTTTACATTATTTGCTTCGTAATATTGGGTCAGCTGTATATGAATATTGAAAATTAGTACATATATGTAGAAAAGTCCATAGAATCGAGTGGTGTAACGAGCATCAATGTATCTTTTACCGTTAATTAGTTATACTCCGCCAAAGTTAAAAAAACTTGTAAGATTCCTAATCAAAATAAAAATTGGTATCTTGTAAAGTAAGGCCCTTGGAATTTTTAAATTATTTTTCCCGTAATCAGCGGGTCAGAATTAAGGGAATGAAATACTTTTTAGAAAAATACAGGCTGGTCGAGTTTTTGACGGTGTACTGAGATTTCCAAGCTGCCATTTTTACATTATTTGCTTCGTAATATTGGGTCAGCTGTATATGAACATTGACAATAAGTACATATATGTAGAAAAGTCCATAGAATCGAGTGGTGTAACGAGCATCAATGTATCTTTTACCGTTAATTAGTTATACTCCGCCAAAGTTAAAAAAAACTTGTAAGATTCCTAATCAAAATAAAAATTGGTATCTTGTAAAGTAAAGCCCTTGGAATTTTTTAATTATTTTTCCCGTAATCAGCGGGTCAGAATTAAGGGAATAAAATACTTTCTAGAAAAATACAGGCTGGTCGAGTTTTTGACGGTGTACTGAGATTTCCAAGCTGCCATTTTTACATTATTTGCTTCGTAATATTGGGTCAGCTGTATATGAATATTGAAAATTAGTACATATATGTAAAAAAGTCCATAGAATCGAATGGTGTAATGTGCATCAATGTATCTTTTACCGGTAATTAGTTATACTCCGCCAAAGTTAAAAAAACTTGTAAGATTCCTAATCAAAATAAAAATTGGTATCTTGTAAAGTAAAGCCCTTGTAATTTTTTAATTATTTTTCCCGTAATCAGCGGGTCAGAATTAAGGGAATAAAATACTTTTTAGAAAAATACAGACTGGTCGAGT
Source organism: Harpalus rubripes (assembly GCA_963082715.1). NCBI lineage: Eukaryota > Metazoa > Arthropoda > Insecta > Coleoptera > Carabidae > Harpalus > Harpalus rubripes. The sequence continues at coordinate 57,271,254 of OY720458.1, forward strand.
TTTTGACGGTCTACTGAGATTTCCAAGCTGCCATTTTTACATTATTTGCTTCGTAATATTGGGTCAGCTGTATATGAATATTGAAAATTAGTACATATATGTAGAAAAGTCCATAGAATCGAGTGGTGTAACGAGCATCAATGTATCTTTTACCGTTAATTAGTTATACTCCGCCAAAGTTAAAAAAAACTTGTAAGATTCCTAATCAAAATAAAAATTGGTATCTTGTAAAGTAAGGCCCTTGGAATTTTTAAATTATTTTTCCCGTAATCTGCGGGTCAGAATTAAGGGAATAAAATACTTTTTAGAAAAATACAGGCTGGTTGAGTTTTTGACGGTGTACTGAGATTTCCAAGCTGCCATTTTTACATTATTTGCTTCGTAATATTGGGTCAGCTGTATATGAACATTGAAAATAAGTACATATATGTAGAAAAGTCCATAGAATCGAGTGGTGTAACGAGCATCAATGTATCTTTTACCGTTAATTAGTTATACTCCGCCAAAGTTAAAAAACTTGTAAGATTCCGAATCAAAATAAAAATTGGTATCTTGTAAAATAAGGCCCTTGGAATTTTTTAATTACTTTTCCCGTAATCAGCGGGTCAGAATTAAGGGAATAAAATACTTTTTAGAAAAATACAGGCCGGTCGAGTTTTTGACGGTGTACTGAGATTTCCAAGCTGCCATTTTTACATTATTTGCTTCGTAATATTGGGTCAGCTGTATATAAACATTGAAAATTAGTACATACATGTAGAAAAGACTATAGAATCGAATGGTGTAACGAGCATCAATGTATCTTTTACCGTTAATTAGTTATACTCCGCCAAAGTTAAAAAAACTTGTAAGATTCCTAATCAAAATAAAAATTGGTATCTTGTAAAGTAAGGCCCTTGGAATTTTTTAATTATTTTTCCCGTAATCAGCGGGTCAGAATTAAGGGAATAAAATACTTTTTAGAAAAATACAGGCTGGTCGAGTTTTTGACGGTGCACTGAAATTTCCATGCTCCCATTTTTACATTATTTGCTTCGTAATATTGGGTCAGCTGTATATGAACATTGAAAATTAGTACATATATGTAGAAATGTCCATAGAAACGAATGGTGTAACGAGCATCAATTTATCTTTTACCGTTAATTAGTTATACTCCGCCAAAGTTAAAAAAACTTGTAAGATTCCTAATAAAAATAAAAATTGGTATCTTGTAAAGTAAGGCCCTTGGAATTTTTTAATTATTTTTCCCGTAGTCAGCGGGTCAGAATTAAGGGAATGAAATACTTTTTAGAAAAATACAGGCTGGTCGAGTTTTTGACGGTGTACTGAGATTTCCAAGCTCCCATTTTTACATTATTTGCTTCGTAATATTGGGTCAGCTGTATATGAACATTGAAAATTAGTACATATATGTAGAAATGTCCATAGAATCGAATGGTGTAACGAACATCAATGTATCTTTTACCGTTAATTAGTTATACTCCGCCAAAGTTAAAAAACTTGTAAGATTCCGAATCAAAATAAAAATTGGTATCTTGTAAAATAAGGCCCTTGGAATTTTTTAATTACTTTTCCCGTAATCAGCGGGTCAGAATTAAGGGAATAAAATACTTTTTAGAAAAATACAGGCCGGTCGAGTTTTTGACGGTGTACTGAGATTTCCAAGCTGCCATTTTTACATTATTTGCTTCGTAATATTGGGTCAGCTGTATATAAACATTGAAAATTAGTACATACATGTAGAAAAGACTATAGAATCGAATGGTGTAACGAGCATCAATGTATCTTTTACCGTTAATTAGTTATACTCCGCCAAAGTTAAAAAAACTTGTAAGATTCCTAATCAAAATAAAAATTGGTATCTTGTAAAGTAAGGCCCTTGGAATTTTTTAATTATTTTTCCCGTAATCAGCGGGTCAGAATTAAGGGAATAAAATACTTTTTAGAAAAATACAGGCTGGTCGAGTTTTTGACGGTGCACTGAAATTTCCATGCTCCCATTTTTACATTATTTGCTTCGTAATATTGGGTCAGCTGTATATGAACATTGAAAATTAGTACATATATGTAGAAATGTCCATAGAAACGAATGGTGTAACGAGCATCAATTTATCTTTTACCGTTAATTAGTTATACTCCGCCAAAGTTAAAAAAACTTGTAAGATTCCTAATAAAAATAAAAATTGGTATCTTGTAAAGTAAGGCCCTTGGAATTTTTTAATTATTTTTCCCGTAGTCAGCGGGTCAGAATTAAGGGAATGAAATACTTTTTAGAAAAATACAGGCTGGTCGAGTTTTTGACGGTGTACTGAGATTTCCAAGCTCCCATTTTTACATTATTTGCTTCGTAATATTGGGTCAGCTGTATATGAACATTGAAAATTAGTACATATATGTAGAAATGTCCATAGAATCGAATGGTGTAACGAACATCAATGTATCTTTTACCGTTAATTAGTTATACTCCGCCAAAGTTAAAAAAACTTGTAAGATTCCTAATCAAAATAAAAATTGGTATCTTGTAAAGTAAGGCCCTTGGAATTTTTTAATTATTTTTCCCGTAATATTGGGTCAGAATTAAGGGAATAAAATACTTTTTAGAAAAATACAGGCTGGTCGAGTTTTTGACGGTGTACTGAGATTTCCAAGCTGCCATTTTTACATTATTTGCATCGTAATATTGGGTCAGCTGTATATGAACATTGAAAATTAGTACATATATGTAGAAATGTCCATAGAATCGAATGGTGTAACGAACATCAATGTATCTTTTACCATTAATTAGTTATACTCCGCCAATGTTAAAAAACTGGTAAGATTCCTAATCAAAATAAAAATTGGTATCTTGTAAAGTAAGGCCCTTGGAATTTTTAAATTATTTTTCCCGTAATCAGCGGGTCAGAATTAAGGGAATAAAATACTTTTTAGAAAAATACAGGCTGGTCGAGTTTTTGACGGTGTACTGAGATTTCCAAGCTCCCATTTTTTACATTATTTGCTTCGTAATATTGGGTCAGCAGTATATGAACATTTAAAATTAGAACATATATGTAGAAAAGTCCATAGAATTGAATGGTGTAACGAGCATCAATGTATCTTTTACCGTTAATTAGTTATACTCCGCCAAAGTTAAAAAAACTTGTAAGATTCCTAATCAAAATAAAAATTGGTATCTTGCAAAGTAAGGCCCTTGGAATTTTTTAATTATTTTTCCCGTAATCAGCGGGTCAGAGTTAAGGGAATAAAATACTTTTTAGAAAAATACAGGCTGGTCGAGTTTTTGACGGTGTACTGAGATTTCCAAGCTGCCATTTTTACATTATTTGCATCGTAATATTGGGTCAGCTGTATATGAACATTGAAAATTAGTACATACATGTAGAAAAGACTATAGAATCGAATGGTGTAACGAGCATCAATGCATCTTTTACCGTTAATTAGTTATACTCCGCCAAAGTTAAAAAAACTTGTAAGATTCCTAATCAAAATAAAAATTGGTATCTTGTAAAGTAAGGCCCTTGGAATTTTTTAATTATTTTTCCCGTAATCAGCGGGTCAGAATTAAGGGAATAAAATACTTTTTAGAAAAATACAGGCTGGTCGAGTTTTTGACGGTGCACTAAAATTTCCAAGCTCCCATTTTTTAAATTATTTGCTTCGTAATATTGGGTCAGCTGTATATGAACATTGAAAATTAGTACATATATGTAGAAAAGTCCATAGAATCGAATGGTGTAACGAGCATCGATGCATCTTTTACCGTTAATTAGTTATACTCCGCCAAAGTTAAAAAAACTTGTAAGATTCCTAATCAAAATAAAAATTGGTATCTTGTAAAGTAAGGCCCTTGGAATTTTTTAATTATTTTTCCCGTAATCAGCGGGGCAGAATTAAGGGAATAAAATACTTTTTAGAAAAATACAGACTGGTCGAGTTTTTGACGGTGTACTGAGATTTCCAAGCTCCCATTTTTTAAATTATTTGCTTCGTAATATTGGGTCAGCTGTATATGAACATTGAAAATTAGTACATATATGTAGAAAAGTCCATAGAATCGAATGGTGTAACGAGCATCAACGTATCTTTTACAGTTAATTAGTTATACTCCGCCAAAGTTAAAAAAACTTGTAAGATTCCTAATCAAAATAAAAATTGGTATCTTGTAAAGTAAGGCCCTTGGAATTTTTTAATTATTTTTCCCGTAATCAGCGGGGCAGAATTAAGGGAATAAAATACTTTTTAGAAAAATACAGACTGGTCGAGTTTTTGACGGTGTACTGAGATTTCCAAGCTCCCATTTTTTAAATTATTTGCTTCGTAATATTGGGTCAGCTGTATATGAACATTGAAAATTAGTACATATATGTAGAAAAGTCCATAGAATCGAATGGTGTAACGAGCATCAACGTATCTTTTACAGTTAATTAGTTATACTCCGCCAAAGTTAAAAAAACTTGTAAGATTCCTTATCAAAATAAAAATTGGTATCTTGCAAAGTAAGGCCCTTGGAATTTTTAAATTATTTTTCCCGTAATCAGCGGGTCAGAATTAAGGGAATAAAATACTTTTTAGAAAAATACAGACTGGTCGAGTTTTTGACGGTGTACTGAGATTTCCAAGCTGCCATTTTTAAATTATTTGCTTCGTAATATTGGGTCAGTTGTATATGAACATTGAAAATTAGTACATATATGTAGAAAAGTCCATAGAATCGAGTGGTGTAACGAGCATCAATGTATCTTTTACCGTTAATTAGTTATACTCCGCCAAAGTTAAAAAAACTTGTAAGATTCCTAATCAAAATAAAATTTGGTATCTTGTAAAGTAAGGCCCTTGGAATTTTTAAATTATTTTTCCCGTAATCAGCGGGTCAGAATTAAGGGAATAAAATACTTTTGAGAAAAATACAGGCTGGTCGAGTTTTTGACGGTGCACTGAGATTTCCTAGCTGCCATTTTTACATTATTTGCTTCGTAATATTGGGTCAGCTGTATATGAACATTGAAAATTAGTACATACATGTAGAAAAGACTATAGAATCGAATGGTGTAACGAGCATCAATGCATCTTTTACCGTTAATTAGTTATACTCCGCCAAAGTTAAAAAAACTTGTAAGATTCCTAATCAAAATAAAAATTGGTATCTTGTAAAGTAAGGCCCTTGGAATTTTTTAATTATTTTTCCCGTAATCAGCGGGTCAGAATTAAGGGAATAAAATACTTTTTAGAAAAATACAGACTGGTCGAGTTTTTGACGGTGTACTGAGATTTCCAAGCTCCCATTTTTTAAATTATTTGCTTCGTAATATTGGGTCAGCTGTATATGAACATTGAAAATTAGTACATACATGTAGAAAAGTCTATAGAATCGAATGGTGGAACGAGTATCAATATATCTTTTACCGTTAATTAGTTACACTCCGCCAAAATTAAAAAAACTTGTAAGATTCCTAATCAAAATAAAAATTGGTATCTTGCAAAGTAAGGCCCTTGGAATTTTTTAATTATTTTTCCCGTAATCAGCGGGTCAGAATTAAGGGAATAAAATACTTTTTAGAAAAATACAGGCTGGTCGAGTTTTTGACGGTGTACTGAGATTTCCAAGCTCCCATTTTTTAAATTATTTGCTTCGTAATATTGGGTCAGCTGTATATGAACATTGAAAATTAGTACATATATGTAGAAAAGTCCATAGAATAGAATGGTGTAACGAGCATCAACGTATCTTTTACAGTTAATTAGTTATACTCCGCCAAAGTTAAAAAAACTTGTAAGATTCCTAATCAAAATAAAAATTGGTATCTTGTAAAGTAAGGCCCTTGGAATTTTTTAATTATTTTTCCCGTAATCAGCGGGTCAGAATTAAGGGAATAAAATACTTTTTAGAAAAATACAGACTGGTCGAGTTTTTGACGGTGTACTGAGATTTCCAAGCTCCCATTTTTTAAATTATTTGCTTCGTAATATTGGGTCAGCTGTATATGAACATTGAAAATTAGTACATACATGTAGAAAAGTCTATAGAATCGAATGGTGGAACGAGTATCAATATATCTTTTACCGTTAATTAGTTACACTCCGCCAAAATTAAAAAAACTTGTAAGATTCCTAATCAAAATAAAAATTGGTATCTTGCAAAGTAAGGCCCTTGGAATTTTTTAATTATTTTTCCCGTAATCAGCGGGTCAGAATTAAGGGAATAAAATACTTTTTAGAAAAATACAGGCTGGTCGAGTTTTTGACGGTGTACTGAGATTTCCAAGCTCCCATTTTTTAAATTATTTGCTTCGTAATATTGGGTCAGCTGTATATGAACATTGAAAATTAGTACATATATGTAGAAATGTCCATAGAATCGAATGGTGTAACGTGCATCAATGTATTTTTACCGTTAATTAGTTATACTCCGCCAAAGTTAAAAAAACTTGTAAGATTCCTAATCAAAATAAAAATTGGTATCTTGCAAAATAAGGCCCTTGGAATTTTTTAATTATTTTTCCCGTAATCAGCGGGTCAGAATTAAGGTAATAAAATACTTTTTAGAAAAATACAGACTGGTCGAGTTTTTGACGGTGTACTGAGATTTCCAAGCTCCCATTTTTTAAATTATTTGCTTCGTAATATTGGGTCAGCTGTATATGAACATTGAAAATTAGTACATATATGTAGAAAAGTCCATAGAATCGAATGGTGTAACGAGCATCAACGTATCTTTTACAGTTAATTAGTTATACTCCGCCAAAGTTAAAAAAACTTGTAAGATTCCTAATCAAAATAAAAATTGGTATCTTGTAAAGTAAGGCCCTTGGAATTTTTAAATTATTTTTCCCGTAATCAGCGGGTCAGAATTAAGGGAATAAAATACTTTTGAGAAAAATACAGGCTGGTCGAGTTTTTGACGGTGCACTGAGATTTCCTAGCTGCCATTTTTACATTATTTGCTTCGTAATATTGGGTCAGCTGTATATAAACATTGAAAATTAGTACATATATGTAGAAAAGTCCATAGAATCGAATGGTGTAACGAGCATCAATGTATTTTTACCGTTAATTAGTTATACTCCGCCAAAGTTAAAAAAACTTGTAATATTCCTAATCAAAATAAAAATTGGTATCTTGTAAAGTAAGGCCCTTGGAATTTTTAAATTATTTTTCCCGTAATCAGCGGGTCAGAATTAAGGGAATAAAATACTTTTTAGAAAAATACAGACTGGTCGAGTTTTTGACGGTGTACTGAGATTTTCAAGCTGCCATTTTTACATTATTTGCATCGTAATATTGGGTCAGCTGTATATAAACATTGAAAATTAGTACATACATGTAGAAAAGTCTATAGAATCGAATGGTGGAACGAGTATCTATGTATCTTTTACCGTTAATTAGTTATACTCCGCCAAAGTTAAAAAAACTTGTAAGATTCCTTATCAAAATAAAAATTGGTATCTTGCAAAGTAAGGCCCTTGGAATTTTTTAAATAATTTTTGCCGTAATCAGCGGGTCAGAATTAAGGGAATAAAATACTTTTTAGAAAAATACAGGCTGGTCGAGTTTTTGACGGAGTACTGAGACTTTCAAGCTGCCATTTTTACATTATTTGCTTCGTAATATTGGGTCAGTTGTATATGAACATTGAAAATTAGTACATATATGTAGAAAAGTCCATAGAATCGAGTGGTGTAACGAGCATCAATGTATCTTTTACCGTTAATTAGTTATACTCCGCCAAAGTTAAAAAAACTTGTAAGATTCCTAATCAAAATAAAAATTGGTATCTTGTAAAGTAAGGCCCTTGGAATTTTTTAATTATTTTTCCCGTAATCAGCGGGTCAGAATTAAGGGAATAAAATACTTTTGAGAAAAATACAGGCTGGTCGAGTTTTTGACGGTGCACTGAGATTTCCTAGCTGCCATTTTAACATTATTTGCTTCGTAATATTGGGTCAGCTGTATATGAACATTAAAAATTAGTACATATATGTAGAAATGTCCATAGAATCGAATGGTGTAACGTGCATCAATGCATCTTTTACCGTTAATTAGTTATACTCCGCCAAAATTAAAAAAACTTGTAAGATTCCTAATCAAAATAAAAATTGATATCTTGTAAAGTAAGGCCCTTGGAATTTTTTAATTATTTTTCCCGTAATCAGCGGGTCAGAATTAAGGGAATAAAATACTTTCTAGAAAAATACAGGCTGGTCGAGTTTTTGACGGTGTACTGAGATTTCCAAGCTGCCATTTTTACATTATTTGCTTCGTAATATTGGGTCAGCTGTATATGAATATTGAAAATTAGTACATATATGTAAAAAAGTCCATAGAATCGAATGGTGTAATGTGCATCAATGTATCTTTTACCGGTAATTAGTTATACTCCGCCAAAGTTAAAAAAACTTGTAAGATTCCTAATCAAAATAAAAATTGGTATCTTGTAAAGTAAAGCCCTTGTAATTTTTTAATTATTTTTCCCGTAATCAGCGGGTCAGAATTAAGGGAATAAAATACTTTTTAGAAAAATACAGACTGGTCGAGTTTTTGACGGTCTACTGAGATTTCCAAGCTGCCATTTTTACATTATTTGCTTCGTAATATTGGGTCAGCTGTATATGAATATTGAAACTTAGTACATATATGTAGAAAAGTCCATAGAATCGAATGGTTTAACGTGCATTAATGTATCTTTTACCGTTAATTAGTTATACTCCGCCAAATTTAAAAGAACTTGTAAGATTCCTAATCAAAATAAAAATTGGTATCTTGTAAAGTAAGGCCCTTGGAATTTTTAAATTATTTTTCCCGTAATCAGCGGGTAAGAATTAAGGGAATAAAATACTTTTTAGAAAAATACAGGCTGGTCGAGTTTTTGACGGTGTACTGAGATTTCCAAGCTGCAATTTTTATATTATTTGCTTCGTAATATTGGGTCAGCTGTATATGAACATTGAAAATTAGTACATATATGTAGAAATGTCCATAGAAACGAATGGTGTAACGAGCATCAATGTATCTTTTACCGTTAATTAGTTATACTCCGCCAAAGTTAAAAAAACTTGTAAGATTCCTAATCAAAATAAAAATTGGTATCTTGTAAAGTAAGACCCTTGGAATTTTTTAATTATTTTTCCCGTAATCAGCGGGTCAGAATTAAGAAAATAAAATACTTTTTAAAAAAATACAGGCTGGTCGAGTTTTTGACGGTGTACTGAGATTTCCAAGCTCCCATTTTTACATTATTTGCTTCGTAATATTGGGTCAGCTGTATATGAACATTGAAAATTAGTACATATATGTAGAAATGTCCATAGAAACGAATGGTGTAACGAGCATCAATGTATCTTTTACCGTTAATTAGTTATACTCCGCCAAAGTTAAAAAAACTTGTAAGATTCCTAATCAAAATAAAAATTGGTATCTTGTAAAGTAAGACCCTTGGAATTTTTTAATTATTTTTCCCGTAATCAGCGGGTCAGAATTAAGGGAATAAAATACTTTTTAGAAAAATACAGGCTGGTCGAGTTTTTGACGGTTTACTGAGATTTCCAAGCTGCCATTTTTACATTATTTGCTTCGTAATATTGGGCCAGCTGTATATGAATATTGAAAATTAGTACATATATGTAGAAAAGTCCATAGAATCGAATGGTGTAACGAGCATCAATGTATCTTTTACCGTTAATTAGTTATACTCCGCCAAAGTTAAAAAAAACTTGTAAGATTCCTAATCAAAATAAAAATTGGTATCTTGTAAAGTAAGGCCCTTGGAATTTTTAAATTATTTTTCCCGTAATCTGCGGGTCAGAATTAAGGGAATAAAATACTTTTTAGAAAAATACAGGCTGGTTGAGTTTTTGACGGTGTACTGAGATTTCCAAGCTGCCATTTTTACATTATTTGCTTCGTAATATTGGGTCAGCTGTATATGAACATTGAAAATAAGTACATATATGTAGAAAAGTCCATAGAATCGAGTGGTGTAACGAGCATCAATGTATCTTTTACCGTTAATTAGTTATACTCCGCCAAAGTTAAAAAACTTGTAAGATTCCGAATCAAAATAAAAATTGGTATCTTGTAAAATAAGGCCCTTGGAATTTTTTAATTACTTTTCCCGTAATCAGCGGGTCAGAATTAAGGGAATAAAATACTTTTTAGAAAAATACAGGCTGGTCGAGTTTTTGACGGAGTACTGAGACTTCCAAGCTGCCATTTTTACATTATTTGCTTTGTAATATTGGGTCAGTTGTATATGAACATTGAAAATTAGTACATATATGTAGAAAAGTCCATAGAATCGAGTGGTGTAACGATCATCAATGTATCTTTTACCGTTAATTAGTTATACTCCGCCAAAGTTAAAAAAACTTGTAAGATTCCTTATCAAAATAAAAATTGGTATCTTGCAAAGTAAGGCCCTTGGAATTTTTTAAATAATTTTTGCCGTAATCAGCGGGTCAGAATTAAGGCAATAAGATACTTTTTAGAAAAATACAGGCTGGTCGAGTTTTTGACGGAGTACTGAGACTTCCAAGCTGCCATTTTTACATTATTTGCTTCGTAATATTGGGTCAGTTGTATATGAACATTGAAAATTAGTACATATGTAGAAATGTCCATAGAAACGAATGGTGTAACGTACATTAATGTATATTTTACCGTTAATTAGTTATACTCCGCCAAAGTTAAAAAACTTGTAAGATTCCTAATCAGAATAAAAATTGATATCTTGTAAAGTAAGGCCCTTGGAATTTTTAAATTATTTTTCCCGTAATCAGCGGGTCAGAATTAAGAAAATAAAATACTTTTGAGAAAAATACAGGCTGGTCGAGTTTTTGACGGAGTACTGAGACTTCCAAGCTGCCATTTTTACATTATTTGCTTCATAATATTGGGTCAGCTGTATATGAACATTGAAAATTAGTACATATGTAGAAATGTCCATAGAAACGAATGGTGTAACGAGCATCAATGTATCTTTTACCGTTAATTAGTTATACTCCGCCAAAGTTAAAAAAACTTGTAAGATTCCTAATCAAAATAAAAATTGGTATCTTGCAAAGTAAGGCCCTTGGAATTTTTTAATTATTTTTCCCGTAATCAGCGGGTCAGAATTAAGGGAATAAAATACTTTTTAGAAAAATACAGGCTGGTCGAGTTTTTGACGGTGTACTGAGATTTCCAAGCTCCCATTTTTACATTATTTGCTTCGTAATATTGGGTCAGCTGTATATGAACATTGAAAATTAGTACATATGTAGAAATGTCCATAGAAACGAATGGTGTAACGTACATTAATGTATATTTTACCGTTAATTAGTTATACTCCGCCAAATTTAAAAGAACTTGTAAGATTCCTAATCAAAATAAAAATTGGTATCTTGTAAAGTAAGGCCCTTGGAATTTTTAAATTATTTTTCCCGTAATCAGCGGGTAAGAATTAAGGGAATAAAATACTTTTTAGAAAAATACAGGCTGGTCGAGTTTTTGACGGTGTACTGAGATTTCCAAGCTGCAATTTTTATATTATTTGCTTCGTAATATTGGGTCAGCTGTATATGAACATTGAAAATTAGTACATACATGTAGAAAAGTCTATAGAATCGAATGGTGGAACGAGTATCAATATATCTTTTACCGTTAATTAGTTACACTCCGCCAAAATTAAAAAAAACTTGTAAGATTCCTAATCAAAATAAAAATTGGTATCTTGTAAAGTAAGGCCTTTGGAATTTTTTAATTATTTTTCCCGTAATCAGCGGGTCAGAATTAAGGGAATAAAATACTTTCTAGAAAAATACAGGCTGGTCGAGTTTTTGACGGTGTACTGAGATTTCCAAGCTGCCATTTTTACATTATTTGCTTCGTAATATTGGGTCAGCTGTATATGAATATTGAAAATTAGTACATATATGTAGAAAAGTCCATAGAATCGAACGGTGTAATGTGCATCAATGTATCTTTTACCGGTAATTAGTTATACTCCGCCAAAGTTAAAAAAACTTGTAAGATTCCTAATCAAAATAAAAATTGGTATCTTGTAAAGTAAGGCCCTTGTAATTTTTTAATTATTTTTCCCGTAATCAGCGGGTCAGAATTAAGGGAATAAAATACTTTTTAGAAAAATACAGACTGGTCGAGTTTTTGACGTTCTACTGAGATTTCCAAGCTGCCATTTTTACATTATTTGCTTCGTAATATTGGGTCAGCTGTATATGAATATTGAAAATTAGTACATATATGTAGAAAAGTCCATAGAATCGAATGGTGTAATGTGCATCAATGTATCTTTTACCGGTAATTAGTTATACTCCGCCAAAGTTAAAAAAACTTGTAAGATTCCTAATCAAAATAAAAATTGGTATCTTGTAAAGTAAGGCCCTTGGAATTTTTTAATTATCTTTCCCGTAATCAGCGGGTCAGAATTAAGGGAATAAAATACTTTTTAGAAAAATACAGGCTGGTCGAGTTTTTGACGGTGTACTGAGATTTCCAAGCTGCCATTTTTACGTTATTTGCTTCGTAATATTGGGTCAGCTGTATATGAACATTGAAAATTAGAACATATTTTGTAGGTACAATTTTCTTTTAGACTTCAATAACTCCCTTAATATCAAACCCTATAAGCTCAGATTAGGCTATCCATTAGTCCTTTGTCACTAGTTAACGTATACGAAATTTGAAACAAATCGGAGTCAAAAAGTTTTTTTTGCCAAAAAAACCCCAAGGCTATTATTATATGGAGTGTCTTTATGTACATTAATTTAAATAGTTTCTGTTTCAAATTTTAACTGAATATTAAGGAGGCCATATACTTTTATATCCCGTAAAAAAATTGGGGTGACAAGCCGTAGGGCAAGAGTAGTAGTTATAGTCCATCTTTTTTCGGGAAAACAATTTTTGAGTTAAACATGGCAACCCCTTAATTCGACCCCAAGGATTTCGAATCCGGCGTCCAAATTGAGATTTGACGCTTAGATCTTACGTAATTCGTGTTTGTGTATAGGCTGTTTCAATAGTTACTAGCTGTTAAAAGTACACTTATTTTTGACTAATTTTTATTATAAACGATGAATTTTTGTCTAGCTCATTTTCTATATTTTTGTCTGTAGCTTCTGAACGGTTCAAGATAGCAACGTGTACGTTGCAAATTTGGAATCTACATGAAATTTTCTATAATATACATCAGCTGTGATATTTGTATATAGGCTGTTCCAATAGTTACAAACTATTAAATGTACACTTATTTTTGAATAATTTTTATTATAAACGATGCTGGGAAGAGAAGAAGAGCGTGTATGAATGCGATTATGAATGTGGCCGAGGCGAAAGAAGTGTGCTTAGACAGGAATGTGTGGCGAAGGATGATTGTTTCGTAACTATTATTGTGGTCCGGATGCGGTATTTCGCTACCGAAAATCGGTCACTTTAATATGTTAAGAGTGAGGAATATATGTTGTACCTATGATGTCAGGTTAGTAATAATGTTGTTGAAAGAGAGACTGTTTATTTTTTGGATGATGTTATTGTTATTCTTTCGGGTTTGTGCTAACCCACTAAGTGGGAAATGCGTGATTTTATAAATGTATGTATGTATGTATAAACGATGCATTTTTGTTTAGCTCATTTTCTATATTTTTGTCTGTAGCTTCTGAACGGTTCAAGATAGCAACGTGTACGTTGCAAATTTGGAATCTACATAAAATTTTCTATAATATACAACGGCAGTGATATTTGTATATAGGCTGTTCCAATAGTTACAGGCTGTTAAATGTACAAAAGTCAAAAAATCCAGTAAGTTTTCATTAAAAATTAAAATTTCTATTTTAGATTCTAAGGCCTAAGGAAATTTTTAATTATTTTTCCCGTAATCAGCGGATCTCAGTTAGTAGAAAATGATACTTTTCATTTATATACAGACTGGTTAAATTTTTAGTAGACTACTGAATATTTGTAGGTACAATTTTTTTGTTTTTTGCATTGTAATACAGTATCAGCCGAAAACAAAAATTAAAGATATGTTAAACATATGTAAAAACGTCCATAGAATCTAATGGCCTAAACCACATGATACGCGACTGCCGCTTGCACCATTAAATTCTACGAGCAAAATTACATAAGTATACCAATTTTCATAATGTTTGAACAACTATTACGGTCTCCAGAAAGAAAAGTCTAAAAATTGAAAAAATGTCAAGGGGTATCCCTTGACATTTTTTCAATTTTACGTTTTTGAGCCATAACTCAAAAACGGTTAAAGATACGCGACTGCCGCTTGCACCATTAAATTCTACGAGCAAAATTACATAAGTATACCAATTTTCATAATGTTTGAACAACTATTACGGTCTCCAGAAAGAAAAGTCTAAAATTTGAAAAAATGTCAAGGGGTACCCCTTGACATTTTTTCAATTTTTCGTTTTTGGGCCATAACTCAAAAACGGTTATAGATACGCGACTGCCGCTTGCACCATTAAATTCTACGAGCGAAATTACATAAGTATACCAATTTTCATAATGTTTGAACAACTATTACGGTCTCCAGAAAGAAAAGTCTAAAAATTGAAAAAATCGTAAGGGGTACCCCCCTCTTTAATATTCATCTAAAACAGAAACTATTTAAATTAATGTGCATAAAGATGAAAAATAATGGCTTCTCTTGCCCTACGGCTTGTCACCCCATTTTTTTTACTGGATATAAAAGTATATGGCCTCCTTAATATTCATTTAAAATTTGAAACAGAAACTATTTAAATTAATGTACATAACGATGAAAAATAATGTACTACTCTTGCCCTTGGGCTTGTCACAACTCAAAATGAACAAAAATTGGTCATTCATTTTTTTACTAAATTTGTTAATTACTCAATAATTAATGGCCAAAATTTATTTTTGTTACTTTTATTGTAAATATCGAGACAAAATTAGGGGCATGGAATATATTTCGAAAAATCATTTTCAAAAATATGCTTGATCATGGAATTTGCCAAAATTTTTGTATTTAACGCAGAAAAATTATATAAATTTGAATACATATATAGTTTTTGATGTACAATCTAAATTGGAAAGTATCACACGGATTAACAACTCCTTGATGGAGTAAGTGTAACATGTTTTGTTCTAGGTTTCAAATTTAATTTGTATAATACAATATTTGAAAATGACATCCATATAGTAGTACAAAACACAGAAGATGATCATTATAATAATTATATGAATCAAAATATTTTATATATTTTGGATTTGGACTGCAATAATTCTTATAAAATACTTGAAGAGGTAACATATCATTTATTAAATATAAATATATTATGCATATTATTGTATGAGAAGGTTTATCAAGCATCACCTCACAGGCACTCACAGCTATAATGGAGAAAACACCTCAACAATTACTTTAAAAAAATATATAACACCATTTATACAAAATTGTATTTTATATTATTATATTTGAACATTCTATGCGACTAGTAGTAAAAAATTTTGTTGCTTGGTGGCAGCACCAACATGTCCAAATTCGTAATTTTTATAAATAAATTCAATAAAATAAAATAATAATAAAATCGTGAATTTATGCTTTCCAGCGTTCGTTAACACTGGGGTGTAGCAGACTTGTCCAAACCAAAGTTCTGTATTTACATTGTTGCTTGTCACTTGTTGTTTGAAATTGAAATATATAGAACTACTTGTCGTAGAGTAGAAAATATCTTGAATTAATATATACAAAAATTAATACGCGAACCAGCAAGATTTTGCACTATTTTCTTATAATTTTTATGAATAAAATATGTATGTAATTAATTCAAATTTCAACACAAGATGATACTAGATGAATACGAAATGGGGACATTGGTTGTTTTTACATTAAACCATATTAATTTAAAATTATTTTGTGATAATAATATTAATTTATTTTCAATTTAAACATACATATATTTTTAATTCTTAACTTACCTATAAATGATGGAGGTTAAAAATATGATTTTATAATATGGAACTTAGGTCTTTAATTTAAATGTATTATTTACTTATATTTAAAGTTAATTTTAAGTATTTTTTACGGGCAAACAGTGAAAAATTATTTTTAATATATACATGGATATTACTAACACAAAATGCAAATAATTTTAAACAAATTCAGACTAATTTTTCTACATTACAAATTTATCAAAATACAAATATCTTATTCAATAATAATACATATCATATTTACGAAATTTATAAAGAAATGGCGTTTTCAAAATTACATATAAACTATATTACTAAATGGAACAAAACACAAAAATTTGAAAACTTGAAACAAAAATATTAGCATACAAAAGAAAAAATTTAAACAAAATTACTTTAGGCGCAAGTATAGTAATTCTGGAAAATGATACTTTGAACCATTTAGAAGATTACAAGTATACATATAAAAGGTGTCATTAAAAAACTGACCATTCAAAATATTCTTTTTTACCTCCCGCTACCCTTGGTAAGGGAGGTATAGGGATCGTGCTAAAAATTACATATCGAGATTTTGGTAAATGACTACGTTTTAAGGTTCCTAGAATTCAATTTTAACATTTTCCCGAAGAGGTCTGTGTATGTTTGTATGTGTGTGTGAATTCTCCACTCTATCTCAAATACTAGCATTCTAAAAATTTTGAAACCTTGTATTTCGAACTTTTTCTGTAATGGAAAGAGCCTATTAGATATTGGTGTAAATCGGATAACCGGAAATGGCACTTTACTAGAAGCTCAAAATAATTTTTCTTCGAAAAATACCTTTAATTGTAATTTTTCGACATTAATGTTATTTTAAAAATTAAAGACTATTAAATTTTCTACAGATCTGCATTAATACTTTTTCTACATATTATATGGATAAATTTATAAAATTATCTATAAATTAAATCCCGGAGCCTACGCTTTAAACAGACAATACTCCTTGGCAGTTATTCAAATGTATGTAAATGACAGATAAATGTCACTGTCCAAAAACTAATCATTTCAAACTAATAATAGTAACGTTTTAAAAAGAAAAATGTAAATAGAACAATAGGAAAGGAAATCAATACAGTTTCCAGCATATGTAAATATGTAGGTATGTATTTGGATTAATAAAAATTAACGATTCACCAAAAAGTTTAAGCTAATTCTCATTTTTGATTTAGTGAATTCTATTTTATCCAGGTATTTAAAATTTAATCTTCATTTTGTTATCAAAAATTTAGTTACATGGATTAGATTAGACTATATTTTAAGAAATAAACTGTCAAAATTAGAGTAAAATTCGCTAATCCAAAAATAAGTACATAAATAAATATATCATCACGGCTTATTACCCATTGCTGGGTGTGCCAATCTGCTTTGTACGCAGATATCGGTAATGATGTAATATTTGCACCGTGTGGGCGCTTACCAGGCGTCACCTCATGGGCACTTATTGCTGGCGTGGAGAGTGGACCACAGGGGTCAATTTTGTGCCATTTAAAATTGGAAATATTTGGCGTTGGTCGGGATTAAACCCGGTTCCCCAGATTCGCGACCTGACACTTAGGCACGCGGCTACGAGATCCCATGGGGTCTCAAAAATAAAGATTAGCTTAATCTTTTTTGTGACTCGAGCGGTACATGGCGGGAGGTATTGTGTTGGCCACACCAGATTTTTATTTATAATTATTTTTACCTGCCTTGGTAAGGGAGGTATAGGGATCGTTCTTAACATCGCATATCGAAATTTTAGTAAATGAGTACATTTTAAGGTCCCTAGAATCCAATTTTATCATTTTCACGAGACATGGGGGATTATATGAAAAATCAGTTAATTGTGAATAGTATCTCCCCAGTGCAAGATATTAAGTTGAAATTTATTTTTACAATATAAATTAGCTTCAAGCTCATCGTTGAATTCACAATTTTACGTACATCCCAAATATGTTAAAGGTATCCCATTTGAAATATATAAGTTAATGCCACTTTCGGTTAAACAGGTAGCGCTACCATCATACCAAATACCATGAATTGTGAGCCCCTAAGCATGAAAAGTTATTTTGAGTGGCACGTTTTTCAAGTTATCCTGTATATGAACAAACAAGCAAATGGTGTATAATATTAATTTTATAGATTTAAACATACTGATTAATTTTCGAAAGTAAATTATGTATATGTGAAACATTTGATTGAATATTTAAATGCTACCTTAAAAATATACCCTGTTGATTCTTGGGGTTATATTAATAAAACTACATATTTATATGATGGTATGATACACGGTAAACAACTTTTCCTAATAAATTTTTTGTCTAAAACCTTTCAGTTTCCCAAAAATGAAGTGACCTACTTATTTTAGTAAAACCATAACATCCTACCTTGTATCTAGTTGTCGATATTTTGGACCAAAAATCTAAAGAGCCGTTGATATTTCGTCCCAGTACATTTCAACACACTTCAAACACACAAACACAGTCAAAGATTTGTCCAAAATAACTTAAAACACCGATAAACATCAATATTTGTCACTAATAACATTTGATATTACAGTTTTATATAAATTAAATAGATAATAATATACTTAGAAGTAAACTAACACACTAAAAACTTGTTTAGGGATCTTAATTCATCATTACAGTCATTATCCTTCATTAATAATATCTTTAAAAGGTCCTTAAAGTCGATTTATGCAAATTACGCTTGCAAATAGTTCAACAACACAGCCATTTTGTTGTAAATGTCAACGTAATTAACAAATATATTTGTGACATTTATTTGACGATTATATATTCTGATAATTTATATTTATCAATAATATTAATAAATATAAACTTTTTCAAAGTTAAATTTAGAAATTTCTTTTTAAAATAAGGGAAAATTTTGTAAAAAGACCCTATTTTATATCAGTAGTGACATCTCTTGAACTTTCAGCCAAAATACGAAATGTTGCATATAATTTCCAAAAATTTAAAAAATTATACTAAAACCAAATAAATAAAAGATTATCCCAACCTTGGTTGTAACGAACTCGGCTTATAGGGTCCCTCAATGTTCCGTTTAACACGAAATTATTATTATTTCACAAAAGTTATTATTATTACTATTTAACACAAAAAATAACACTATACACTAAATATTTACACCCAAAAACGGGTGGATATGAATCTGAGGTGTACCACTTACGTGTTTTCAGTATTAGACGATTTAAAAAAATGCTTAATATTAAATGTATCCGTTGGAATATTTTGATGAAAATTGGTATACAAAAAAATTAAGAATTTAAAAAAAAGTTTCTAATAAACTATCCATAATTTTTAATTCTGAGTAATTTGTTTCAAATAAATGTTTTTGAAAAGTCTATAGTTTAGTTGCAAAATGAATATTTTGAAAATTTTAATAAAATATGAGACCCCCATTGCATTCTATTGGCAAAATTTTGTACTACATACGTGGTAAATTTTATAAAATATTAATAATTATTTTTATGCATACTGAAATATTCAAAAATATTAAATATGTTGTAATTTATAATATTCTTTTAGTAAATTAATTTTTTTATTGAATAAAACCAAAATTTTGATAATTTTTGTTCCAAATTACCAAAATTTAATACCAGTTGTGACATCTGTAGGCAGTAACATGAACTATAATTTTTATATTTGTTTATAACGAAGTGATGGGTTTTTCACATTGTCTGACCATTTTTAGTAATTGTAATTATAATAATAATAATAATAAATAAAAATGAAAAATAGTTCCTACAGTATAATTCTGGAGTTTTTTGTCAAAATATAACATTTCTTTTTATTGATACACCCAAGAATGAGTGGATACAGATCTGAGGTGTACCCCTTCCGTTTTTTTTTCAGTTTTTGACGATTTTAAAGGATGTTTAATAAAAAATATATCCGTTAGAAAATATTGATGAAAATTAGTATACTTACACTGTACTATTTTTTTATAAATTAAGATTGAATTTTTTTATTTACCCATTTAATAGTAGAATATATAGCTATAATTTTGCCAAAAATGGATTCCTTGAGTACAATAATATATTTCTATAAATTTTTGTTAAAATAATTTAACAGATGCATTTTTAAATAAATTATTTGTTAATCACAGTACTTACCTATAAATTTTGTTTTACCAATTTGTTTATAGCTATTAAACCAGTTTAGTAAATATTTTTAAAATTGCAATATTTACATAAGAATATATTGGTGCTATCTACAAATTTGTACCTACACCCATTTTTAAGTAACAAATATCCATTCATTAATTGGCGGGAGGTGCAGTATTAATTTTATCAAAAATCGATTCCTCGGGTCAAAATACATATGTGCACTAATTTTTGTGAAATTTCTTTAAAAGATATAGCAAATATCTAATTTGTATTTTTGTCGGCGATCGACAGTATCGCTAGCGGACAAAAATATCAGAAATTTTGCGGTAAAAAGTAAAAGTGAGATTATTCTGAAACCCCTTTACCAAAAATTATTAAAATTGGTATACATATATAAGAAAACACGTAGAATCTAATGGTGAAGTCGAAAATAGTTTAACACGACCCAGTTTTGGGTGGTGAATATCTACCCATTTAAGGGTATAATATACAGCTTTAATTTTAATAAAAATGGATTCCTTGAGTAAAATTACATATGTGCACAAATTTTTGTTAAAATATTTTGACATATGCATTTTTAAATCAATTATTTGTAATAGTCATAGTTCAATGACCTTTACAAGTTCCTGAATATTGTTTTACGAATTTATTTCTAGCTATTTAACCAGTAAAGCAAATAATCAGAAAATTTGGATATTTATATAAGAAAGTACGTAGAATCCAATGGTGCTATCAACAAATTTGTACCTCTACCCATTTTTGGGTAACAAATAACCACTCATTAATTGGCAGGAGGTACGGTTTTAAATTTATCAAAAATCGATTCCTCGGGTCAAAATACATATGTATACCAATTTTTGTCAATATATTACTCTTGAAATTATTTTAAAAGCATTTCAAAAAAATTATCAGTAAAGCTGACAGAGGGCAAATATATAATACAAAAAAAAGGAATTTTAAAAAAAGTTTCAAATAAACTATCTATAATTTTTAATTTTGAGTAATTTGTTTCAAATAAATATTTTTGAAAAGTCTATGGTTTAGTTGAAAAATGAATATTTTGAAATATGAGACTCCCACTGCATTCTATGGGTAGAACTTTGTACTACATACGTGGTACATTTCATAATATATCAATAATTATTTTTATGGATACTCAGATATTCAAAAACATTAAACATGTTGTAATTTATAATATTTTTTAGTAAATTAATTTTTTTATTGAATAAAACCATAATTTTGACAAATTTTGGTCCAAATTACCAAAAATTAATACCACTTGTGACATCTATAGGCAGTAACATCAACTATAATTTTTATTTTCGTTTATAACAAAGTGATTGGTTTTTCACGTTGTCTGACCATTTTTAATAATTATTATTATAGTAATTATAATAAATAAAAATGAAAAACAGTTTCTACAATTTAATTCTGATGATATTTCATTCATGGCATAGATACATTTTTATTTTTATTCATTATCTCTGATATTAAAGCGAAAATAAAAACAGCTTTACCAAGACTATACTTTATTTTTAACTACAAATATTTTTTATTATGACAAACATTTTCGAAAACCTTTTAATTCAGCTAGAAAATAGATTTTCTCAAAATTGTTACCAAAATTTAATACTACTGCTGTACTCTATGATGAAAATTGTGAACTATTTTTTAATGTTTAATCAAGTACGTTGATGTATCGTGTAAATGGGAGAAAATCAATAATATCGACAAATCAATTGACCAATTATATCGCAAGATATGTTTTGGATCATTTGACGTATAAAAAATTATTAAATTATTTATTTTAAACAAATTATTAAATAAAATATT
Organism: Harpalus rubripes; assembly: GCA_963082715.1. Taxonomy (NCBI): domain Eukaryota; kingdom Metazoa; phylum Arthropoda; class Insecta; order Coleoptera; family Carabidae; genus Harpalus; species Harpalus rubripes. The sequence goes on from OY720458.1 coordinate 57,293,179, forward strand.
GTTTGATTTACGATTTTATGGTTATTATATTGTAAAATAAATATTTGTTGTTCTTTTTATTGTTATAAGTTCATTTTCCAGAAAATATATATTGGTATTTCATAAAAATTTGATCATGTACAATGTTTTTTCAATATTGTTATTATATGTATTATAAAGGTTTAATAAATATAATATTATATATTTTTTATTATAATAAATACAATATTTTGTTATTACATTGTACGAGTGTACAGAAAAAAATATTTAATTGTTTATGAATATTATAAACAATGATTATTAACTAAATCTTATTATTTCTTTAAAAGTTATAACAAATATCCTAATTTGTATTTACCCTAAAATTTCTTACTTTTTGTCGGCGATCGACGTAACGCTAGCGGACAAGAATATCAGAAATTTGCGGTAAATTGTAATTGTAAATAGGGAGGGTCCAATAAAAATATAGTTAATAATTTTCACAATTGATGGCGTTAGCAGTATTAATATTAATTTTTTGGCAAAAATAAAATAACTTTTATTAAATTTTTAATAAGAGAATATATTTAAAAATAAAAAAATAGGGGGGTCCTCTAAAAATATAGTTAATAATTTTCCCAATTGATGGCGATAGCTGTATAAATTTGGAGGTTTTGGAATTCAAAAAGAACGTGAAAATTAATTTTTTGGCAAAAATAAAATAACTTTTATTAAATTTTTAATAAGAGAATATATTTAAAAATAAAAAAATTGGGGGGGTCCTCTAAAAATATAGTTAATAATTTTCCCAATTGATGGCGTTAGCAGTATAAATTTAAAGGCTTTGGAATTCAAAAAGAACGTGAAAATTATTTTTTTGGCAAAAATAAAATAACTTTTATTAAATTTTTAATAAAATAATTTATTTAAAAATAGAAAAATAGGGGGGGTCCTCTAAAAATATAGTTAATAATTTTCACAATTGATGGCGTTAGCAGTATTAATTTGGAGGCTTTGGAATTCAAAAAGAACGTGAAAATAAATTTTTTGGCAAAAATAAAATAACTTTTATTAAATTTTTAATAAGAGAATTTATTTAAAAATAAAAAAATAGAGGGGGTCCGCTAAAAATATAGTTAATTATTTTCAAAATAGATGGCGGAATCAGTATTAATTTGGAGGCTTTGGAATTCAAAAAGAACGTGAAAATTAATTTTTTGGCAAAAATAAAATAACTTTTATTAAATTTTTAATAAGAGAATATATTTAAAAATTAAAAAATAGGGGGGGTCCTCTAAAAATATAGTTAATTATTTTCAAAATAGATGGCGGAAGCAGTATTAATTTGGAAGATTTGGAATTCAAAAAGAACGTGAAAATTAATTTTATGGCAAAAATAAAATAACTTATATTAAATGTTTAAAAAGAGAATTTATTTAAAAATAAAAAAATAGGGGGGGTCCTCTAAAAATATAGTTAATTATTTTCAAAATAGATGGCGGAAGCAGTATTAATTTGGAGGCTTTGGAATTCAAAAAGAACGTGAAAATTAATTTTTTGGCAAAAATAAAATAACTTTTATTAGATTTTTAATAAGAGAATTTATTTAAAAATAGAAAAATAGGGGGGGTCCTCTAAAAATATAGTTAATAATTTTCACAATTGATGGCGTTAGCAGTATTAATTTGGAGGCTTTGGAATTCAAAAAGAACGTGAAAATAAATTTTTTGGCAAAAATAAAATAACTTTTATTAAATTTTTAATAAGAGAATTTATTTAAAAATAACAAAATAGGGGGGTCCTCTAAAAATATAGTTAATTATTTTCAAAATAGATGGCGGAAGCAGTATTAATTTGGAGGCTTTGGAATTCAAAAAGAACGTGAAAATTAATTTTATGGCAAAAATAAAATAACTTTTATTAAATTTTTAATAAGAGAATTTATTTAAAAATAAAAAAATAGGGGGGGGTCCTCTAAAAATATAGTTAATTATTTTCAAAATAGATGGCGGAAGCAGTATTAATTTGGAGGCTTTGGAATTCAAAAAGAACGTGAAAATTAATTTTTTGGCAAAAATAAAATAACTTTTATTAGATTTTTAATAAGAGAATTTATTTAAAAATAGAAAAATAGGGGGGGTCCTCTAAAAATATAGTTAATAATTTTCACAATTGATGGCGTTAGCAGTATTAATTTGGAGGCTTTGGAATTCAAAAAGAACGTGAAAATAAATTTTTTGGCAAAAATAAAATAACTTTTATTAAATTTTTAATAAGAGAATATATTTAAAAATAAAAAAATTGGGGGGGTCCTCTAAAAATATAGTTAATAATTTTCCCAATTGATGGCGTTAGCAGTATAAATTTAAAGGCTTTGGAATTCAAAAAGAACGTGAAAATTATTTTTTTGGCAAAAATAAAATAACTTTTATTAAATTTTTAATAAAATAATTTATTTAAAAATAGAAAAATAGGGGGGGTCCTCTAAAAATATAGTTAATAATTTTCACAATTGATGGCGTTAGCAGTATTAATTTGGAGGCTTTGGAATTCAAAAAGAACGTGAAAATAAATTTTTTGGCAAAAATAAAATAACTTTTATTAAATTTTTAATAAGAGAATTTATTTAAAAATAAAAAAATAGAGGGGGTCCGCTAAAAATATAGTTAATTATTTTCAAAATAGATGGCGGAATCAGTATTAATTTGGAGGCTTTGGAATTCAAAAAGAACGTGAAAATTAATTTTTTGGCAAAAATAAAATAACTTTTATTAAATTTTTAATAAGAGAATATATTTAAAAATTAAAAAATAGGGGGGGTCCTCTAAAAATATAGTTAATTATTTTCAAAATAGATGGCGGAAGCAGTATTAATTTGGAAGATTTGGAATTCAAAAAGAACGTGAAAATTAATTTTATGGCAAAAATAAAATAACTTATATTAAATGTTTAAAAAGAGAATTTATTTAAAAATAAAAAAATAGGGGGGGTCCTCTAAAAATATAGTTAATTATTTTCAAAATAGATGGCGGAAGCAGTATTAATTTGGAGGCTTTGGAATTCAAAAAGAACGTGAAAATTAATTTTTTGGCAAAAATAAAATAACTTTTATTAGATTTTTAATAAGAGAATTTATTTAAAAATAGAAAAATAGGGGGGGGTCCTCTAAAAATATAGTTAATTTTCACAATTGATGGCGTTAGCAGTATTAATTTGGAGGCTTTGGAATTCAAAAAGAACGTGAAAATAAATTTTTTGGCAAAAATAAAATAACTTTTATTAAATTTTTAATAAGAGAATTTATTTAAAAAAAAAAAATAGGGGGGGTCCTCTAAAAATATAGTTAATTATTTTCAAAATAGATGGCGGAAGCAGTATTAATTTGGAGGCTTTGGAATTCAAAAAGAACGTGAAAATTAATTTTTTGGCAAAAATAAAATAACTTTTATTAAATTTTTAATAAGAGAATTTATTTAAAAATAACAAAATAGGGGGGTCCTCTAAAAATATAGTTAATTATTTTCAAAATAGATGGCGGAAGCAGTATTAATTTGGAGGCTTTGGAATTCAAAAAGAACGTGAAAATTAATTTTATGGCAAAAATAAAATAACTTTTATTAAATTTTTAATAAGAGAATTTATTTAAAAATAAAAAAATAGGGGGGGGTCCTCTAAAAATATAGTTAATATTTTCTCCCATTTACACGATACATCAACGTACTTGCTTACAACATAACATTATAAAATAGGTCACAATTTTCATCATGGAGTACAGCAGTATTATTAAATTTTGATAACAATTTTGAGAAAATCCATTTTCTAGCTGAATTAAAAGTTTTCGAAAATGTTTGTCATAATAAAAAATATTTGTAGTTAAAAATAAAGGATAGTATTGTTAAAACTTTTTTTATTTTCTCTTTAATATCAGAGATAATGAATAAAAATAAAAATGTATCTGTGCCAAGAATGAAATATCATCAGAATTAAATTGTAGTAACTGTTTTTCATTTTTATTTATAATAATTATTATAATAATAATTATTAAAAATGGTCAGACAATGTGAAAAACACATCACTTCGTTATAAAAGAATATAAAAATTATAGTTCATGTTACTGCCTATAGATGTCACAAGTGGTATTAATTTTTGGTATTTTGGACCAAAATTTGTCAAAATTTTGGTTTTATTCAATAAAAAAATTATATTTACCAAAAAATATTATAAATTACAACATATTTAATGTTTTTAAATATTTTAGTATGCATAAAAATGATTATTAATATTTTATAAAATGTACCACGTATGTAGTACGAAGTTTTGCTGGTAGAATGCAGTGGGGGTCTCGTATGTTATTAAAAATTTTAAAATATTCATTTTGCAACTAAACTATACACTTCTCAAAAACATTTATTTGAAACAAATTACTCAGAATTAAAAATTATATATACTTTATAAGAAACTTTTTTTTAAATTCTTAAATTTTTTGTATACCAATTTTTATCAAAATATTTCAACGGATACATTTAATATTAAGCGTAAGTGGTACACCTCAGATTCATATCCACCCGTTTTTGGGTGTAAATATTTAGTGTATAGTGTTATTTTTAGTGTTAAATAGTAATAATAATAACTTTTGTGAAATAATGACAATTTTAAGACAATAATAATTATATTTACGAGTAATTTCGTGTTAAACGGAACATTCAGGGACCCTATAAGCCGAGTTCGTTACAACCAAGGTAGGAATAATCTTTTATTCATTTGGTTTTAGTATAATTTTTAATAATTTTGGAAATTATATGTAACATTTCGTATTTTGTCTGAAAGTTCAAGAGATGTCACTACTGATACAAAATAGGGTCTTTTTACAAAATTTTCCCTAATTTTAAAAAGAAATTTCAAAATTTAACTTTGAAAAAGTTTATATTTATTAATATTATTGATAAATATAAATTATCCGAATTAAGAATCGTCCAATAAATATAAGAAATGTATTTGTTAACTATTTTGACATTTACAACAAAATGGCTGTGTTGTTTAACCATTTGCAAGCGTAATTTGCATAAATCGACTTTAAGGACCTTTTGAAGATATTTTTAATGAAGGATAATACCTGTAATGATGAATTAAGATCCCTAAACAAGTTTTTAGTGTGCTAGTTTACTTCTAAGTATAATATTATATATTTAATTTATACAAGACTATAATATCAAATGTTACTAGTGACAAATATTGACGTTAATCAGTGTTTTAAATTGTTGTGGACAAATTTTGGACTATGTTTGTGTGTTTAAAGTGTGCTGAAAATATACAGGGACGAAATATCAACGGCTCCTTAGATTTTTGGTCCAAAATATCGACAACTAATACAAGGTAGGATGTTATGGTTTTTTTAAAATAAGTAGGTCACTTCATTTTTGGGAAACTGAAAGGTTTTAGACAAAAATTTTATTAGGAAAAGTTGTTTATCTTGTAATTTGAGGCAGGGTTTATTTGAAACTTTTTTTAAAATTATGATTTTTTTTATTTTGACACAAATATTTTGAAATAATTGCGTAGGCTTCCACAGTCTGAGTCACGAGAAATATTCGTTTTCCGGGAATGGACTGTGTCATATTTTGAGTCGGAGCTCAACGTTTCGCCCGCAGTCGTATGGGGCATCTTCAGGAGCAAGGGGGATAGTACTGTCTTAAACAAGGTTACCCGACGTGTCAACCACGCTAGAGGCCGAGTTTAAGCAACACGTCGGGTAACCTTGTAAACTGAGTCTCCCCCTCTTGTTGCTTAAACTCGGCCTCTAGCGTGGTTGACACGTCGGGTAACCTTGTTTAAGACAGTACTATCCCCCTTGCTCCTGAAGATGCCCCATACGACTGCGGGCGAAACGTTGAGCTCTGAGTCAAAATATGACACAGACCATTCCCGGAGAACGAATATTTCTCATCAAATATTTTGTAAATAAAACGAAAATTAATCAATTTTTATGCAGAAATCATTCAGAAAATTTTGAAACCAAGTATTTCTACCTTAGTCTAAAAGCTCTTAAATTTCATTTCAATTTTGAGAAACTGAAAGATTTTAGACAAAAATTTTGTTAGGAGAAGTTGTTTACCGTGTATCATACCACCATATAAATTTGTAGTTTTATTAATATAAACCCAAGAAACAACAGGGTATATTTTTAAGGTAGCATTTAAATATTCAATCAAATGCTTGACAAATACATAATTTACTTTCGAAATTGAATCAGTATGTTTAAATCTATAAAATTAATATTATACACCATTTGCTTGTTTGTTCATATACAGAGTGACCTGAAAAACGCGCCACTCAAAATAACTTTTTTAGGCGTAAGGGCTCACAATTCATGGTATTTGGTATGATGGTAGCGCTACCTGTATAACCGAAAGTGGCAATAACATATATTTCAAATGGGACACCTTTAACATATTTGGAATGTACGTAAAATTGTGAATTCAACGATGAGCTTGAAGCTAATTTATATTGAAGAAATAAATTACAAAAACATAAGAGAAAATTATAAATAATTAACCCAGTAAGCCATGGTAAGCCAGGCAAATTAATATCACTTCCGGTTAAACCGGAAAGGCAACGATTATGCCAAAAACAAAATATAATCCTTAGAATTAGTATCCCCGGATAAGCATACAAAATTTCAACTTAATATCTTGCACGGGGAGATACTATCCACAATTAACTGATTTTTCATATAATCCCCCATGTCTCGTGAAAATGACAAAATTGGTTTCTAGGGACCTTAAAATGTACTCATTTACTAAAATCTCGATATGCGATTTTTAGAACGATCCCTATACCTCCCTTACCAAGGCAGGTAAAAATAATTATAAATAAAAAAGAATATTTTGAATGGTCCGTTTTTTAATGACACCTTTTATATGTATACTTGTACTCTTCTAAATGGTTCAAAGTATCATTTTCCAGAATTACTATACTTGCGCCTAAAGTAATTTTGTTTTATTTTTTTCTTTTGTTTGCTAATATTGTTGTTTCTAAGTTTCCAAATTTTTGGGTTTTGTTCCATTTAGTAATATAGTTTATATGTAATTTTGAAAACGCCATTTATTTATAAATTTCGTAAATATAATATGTATTATTATCGAATAATATATTTGTATTTTGATAAATTTGTAATGTAGAAAAATTAGTTTGAATTTGTTTAAAATTATTTGTTTTTTGTGTTAGTAATATCCATGTATTTGGTATTAAAAATAATTTTTCATTGTTTGTCTGTAAAAAAATACTTAATATTAACTTAAAGACCTAAGTTCCATATTATAAATTCATATTTTTAACTTCCATCATTTATAGGTAAGTTAAGAATTAAAAATATATGTATGTTTAAAATGAAAATAAATTAATATTATTATCACAAAATAATTTTAAATTAATATGGTTTAATGTAAAAACAAGCAATGTTCCCATTTCGTATTTATTGGAATAATAATTCATTTAATTTCTATGTAAAATAAAATCAAAACATCTAGTACCATCTTGTGTTCAAATTTGAATTAATTACATACATATTTCATTCAAAAAATTATAAGAAAATAGTGCAAAATCTCGCTGGTTCGCGTATTAATTTTTGTATATATTAATTCAAGATATTTTCTACTCTACGACAAGTAGTTCTATATATTTCAATTTCAAACAACAAGTGACAAGCAACAATGTAAATACAGAACTTTGGTTTGGACAAGTCTGCTACACCCCAGTGTTAACGAACGCGGAAAAGCATAAATTGACGATTTTATTATTATTTTATTTTATTGAATTTATTTACAAAAAATACGAATTTGGACACGTTGGTGCTGCCACCAAGCAACGAAAATTTTTACTATTAGGCGCGTAGAATGTTTAAATATAATAATATAAAATACAATTTTGTATAAATGGTGTTATATATTTTTTTAAAGTAATTGTTGAGGTGTTTTCTCCATTATAGCTGTGAGTGCCTGTGACGTGAAGCTTGATAAACCTTCTCATACAATAATATGCATAATATATTTATATTTAATAAATGATATGTTACCTCTTCAAGGATTTTATAAGATTTATTGCAGTCCAAATCCAAAATATATAAAATATTTTGATTCATATAATTATTATAATGATAATCTTCTGTGTTATGTATTACTATATGGATGTCATTTTCAATATTGTATTATACAAATTAATTTTTACACCTAGAACAAAACATGTTACACTTACACCATTAAGGAGTTGTTAATCCGTGTGATACTTTCCAAATTTACATTGTACATCAAAAACTATATGTGTATACAAATGTTTATAAATTTTCAGCGTTAAATACAAATAAATTGTCAAATTCCATGATCAAGCGAATTTTTGAAAATAATTTTTAGAAATATGTGCCATGCCCGTAATTTTGTCTCGATATTTACAATAAAAGTAACAAAAATAAATTTTGGCTATCAGTTTTTGAGTAATTAACAAACTTATTAAAAAAGTGAATGACCATTTTTTGTTTATTTAGTTGTGACAAGCCGTAGGGCAAGAGTAGTACATTATTATTCATGTTTATGTACATTAATTTAAATAGTTTCTGTATCAAATTTTAACTGAATATTTAGGAGGCCACGTACTTTTAAACCCAGTAAAAAAATTGGGGTGACAAGCCGTAGGGCAAGAGTAGTACAATATTTTCCATCTTTATGTACATTAATTTAAATGGTTTTCGTTTTAAATTTTAACTGAAAATTTAGGAGGCCATATACTTTTATACCCAGTATCATATATAACTTCTGATTCTCTACAACTTTTGTCATATGCACTTTTTTCGTAAAGTTAATGGTTTAGCAGATAATGATGTCATACCCAAAAATGGGTGGAAATAAAATATTGCCGTAACTATTTTTAAAATCTACGTATTTAGCTACATACATACCCAAATTTTTGTTATTTCATATTTTTAAATACGGGCGCTGTGAATTTTTCAAAGTATTACATTTTGATAGACTACTGAAAATCTCAGATTTTGATATTTATTTCTCAGAAACGGTAAGAGATAGATATAAAGCGTATAGGACCCTTTTCATAGCAAATCGAATTCTAGGGGGGGTGTACATTTAACTTTTTATCATACGACGTACCAGTTCCAAGTTACGACGACTTATATGAGTTTTTACGGGTTTTCAGCCTCTACACCCTTAATTTGAGAAAATATCGAAAAATGTTTAATATACGATCTACATAATTTAAAATTCTCTACAACTTTTGTCGTATGTATTTCCTTTGTAAAGTTGATAGTTTAGCAGATAGCGATACCACACCCTAAAATGTGTGAACATCCGATCTTTGAATATCGATTTTCGGAATCTACATATTTTTCCGCGTATACACCCAAAATTTAGTTTTTTAATTATTAAAAATAAGAAAAGTCCAAAATTGCCAAACCCAAAACTGGGTCAAATAGTAAAAATATTTTCAATGTATCATATATAACTTTTTGTTCTCTACAACTTTTGTCATATGCATTTTTTCGTAAAGTTGATGGTTTAGCAGATAATAATGTCACACCCAAGAATGGGTGGAAATTAAATTTTTCCGTATCGATTTTTAAAATATACGTATTTAGCTACATACATACCCAAAATTTTGTTATTTAATATTTTTAAATACGAGCGCTGTGAATTTTTAAAATTATTAAATTTTAATAGGCTACTGAAAATCTCAGATTTTGATATTTATTTCTCGGAAACGGTAAGAGATAGAGATAAAGCGAATAGGACCTTTTTCATAGAAAATCGAATTCTAGGGGGGGTGTACATTTAACTTTTTATCATACGACGTACCAGTTCCAAGGTACGACGACTTATATGAGTTTTAACGGGTTTTCAGCCTCTACACCCTTAATTTGGGAAAATATCGAAAAATGTTTAATGTACGATCTACATAACTTAAGATTCTCTACAACTTTTATCGTATGTATTTTTTTTTGTAAAGTTGATAGTTTAGCAGATAACGATATCACACCCTAAAATGGGTAAAAATTGAAATCTTGGATATAGATTTTCGGAATCTACGTATTTTTCTGCGTATACACCCAAAATTTGGTTTTTTAATTATTAAAAATAAGAAAAGTCCAAAATTGCCAAACCCAAAACTGGGTCAAATAGAAAAAATATTTTTGATGTATCATATATAACTTTTGATTATCTACAACTTTTGTCATATGCATTTTTTTTGTAAAGTTGATGGTTTAGCAGATAATGATGTTACACCCAAGAATGGGTAGAAATTAAATTTTGCCGTATCGATTTTTAAAATATACGTATTTAGCTACATACATACCGAAAATTTTGTTATTTAATATTTTTAAATACGGGCGCTGTGAATTTTTAAAATTAGAAATTTTAATAGGCTACTGAAAATCTCAGATTTTGATATTTATTTCTCGGAAACGGTAAGAGATAGAGATAAAGCGAATAGGACCTTATTCATAGCAAATCGAATACTAAAGGGGGGGGTACATTTAACTTTTTATCATACGACATACCAGTTCCAAGTTACGGCGACTTATATGAGTTTTAACGGGTTTTCAGCCTCTACACCCTTAATTTGAGAAAATATCGAAAAATGGTTAATGTATTATCTACATAACTTAAGATTCTCTACAACTTTTGTCGTATGTATTTTTTTTGTAAAGTTGATAGTTTAGCAGATAACGATATCACATCCTAAAATGGGTAAAAATTGAAATCCTGGATATGGATATTCGGAATCTACGTATTTTTCTGCGTATATACCCAAAATTTGGTTTTTTAATTATTAAAAATAAGAAAAGTCTAAAATTGCCAAACCTAAAACTGGACCAAATAGGAAAAATATTTTTGATGTATCATATATAGCTTTTGATTCTCTACAACTTTTGTCATATGCATTTTTTTCGTAAAGTTGATGGTTTAGCAAATAATGATGTTACACCCAAGAATGGGTAGAAATTAAATTTTGCCGTATCGATTTTTAAAATCTACGTATTTAGCTACATACATACCCAAAATTTTGTTATTTAATATTTTTAAATACGGGCGCTGTGAATTTTTAAAATTAGAAATTTTAATAGGCTACTGAAAATCTCAGATTTTGATATTTATTTCTCGGAAACGGTAAGAGATAGAGATAAAGCGAATAGGACCTTTTTCATAGAAAATCGAATACTAGGGGTGGTGTACATTTAACTTTTTATCATACGACATACCAGTTCCAAGTTACGGCGACTTATATGAGTTTTAACGGGTTTTCAGCCTCTACACCCTTAATTTGGGAAAATATCGAAAAATGTTTAATGTATGGTCTACATAAATTAAGATTCTCTACAACTTTTGTCGTATGTATTTTTTTTGTAAAGTTGATAGTTTAGCAGATAACGATATCACACCCTAAAATGGGTAAAAATTAAAAACTTGGATATCGATTTTCGGAATTCACGTATTTTTCTACGTATATACCCAAAATTTGGTTTTTTAATTATTAAAAATAAGAAAAGTCCAAAATTGCCAAACCCAAAACTGGGCCAAATAGGAAAAATATTTTTGATGTATCATATATAACTTTTGATTCTCTACAACTTTTGTCATATGCATTTTTTTCGTAAAGTTGATGGTTTAGCAGATAATGATGTCACACCCAAGAATGGGTAAAAACTAAATTTTGCCGTATCGAATTTTTAAAATCTACGTATTTAGCTACATACATACCCAAAATTTTGTTATTTAATATTTTTAAATACGGGCGCTGTGAATTTTTAAAATTAGAAATTTTAATAGGCTACTGAAAATCTCAGATTTTGATATTTATTTCTCGGAAACGGTAAGAGACAGAGATAAAGCGAATAGGACCTTTTTCATAGCAAATCGAATAATAGGGGGGGGGGTACATTTAACTATTTATCATACGACATACCAGTTCCAAGTTACGGCGACTTATATGAGTTTTAAAGTGTTTTCAGCCTCTACACCCTTAATTTGGGAAAATATCGAAGAATGTTTAATATATGATCTACATAACTTAAGATTCTCTACAACTTTTGTCGTATGTATTTTTTTTGTAAAGTTGATAGTTTAGCAGATAACGATATCACACCCTAAAATGGGTAAAAATTGAAATCCTGGATATGGATATTCGGAATCTACGTATTTTTCTGCGTATATACCCAAAATTTGGTTTTTTAATTATTAAAAATAAGAAAAGTCTAAAATTGCTAAGCCTAAAACTGGGCCAAATAGGAAAAATATTTTTGATGTATCATATATAGCTTTTGATTCTCTATAACTTTTGTCATATGCATTTTTTTCGTCAAGTTGATGGTTTAGCAGATATTAATGTCACACCCAAGAATGGGTAAAAATTAAATTTTCCCGTATCGGTTTTTAAAATCTACGTATATAGCTACATATATATCCAAAATTTTGTCATTTAATATTTTTAAATACGGGCGCTGTGAATTTTTTAAATTATAAATTTTAATAGGCTACTGAAAATCTCAGATTTTGATATTTATTTCTCGGAAACGGTAAGAGATAGAGATAAAGCGAATAGGATCTTTTTCATAGCAAATCGAATTCTAGGGGGGGTGTACGTTTAACTTTTTATCATACGACATACCAGTTCCAAGTTACGACGACTTATATGAGTTTTAACGGGTTTTCAGCCTCTACACCCTTAATTTGGGAAAATATCGAAAAATGTTTAATGTAATATCTACATAACTTAAAATTCTCTACAACTTTTGTCGTATATATTTTTTTTGTAAAGTTGATAGTTTAGTAGATAATGATATTACACCCTAAAATGGGTAAAAATTGAAATCTTGGATATCGATTTTCGGAATCTACGTATTTTTCTGCGTATATATCCAATTTTTGGATTTTTAATTAATAAAAATAAGAAAAGTCCAAAATTGCCAAACCCAAAACTGGGTCAAATAGAAAAAATATTTTTGATGTATCATATATAGCTTTTGATTCTCTACAACATTTGTCATATGCATTCTTTTCGTCAAGTTGTTGGTTTAGCAGATAATAATGTCACACCCAAGAATGGGTGGAAATTAAATTTTTCCGTATCGGTTTTTAAAATCTACGTATTTAGCTACATATATACCAAAAATTTTGTTATTTAATATTTTTAAATACGGGCGCTGTGAATTTTTTAAATTATAAATTTTAATAGGCTACTGAAAATCTCAGATTTTGATATTTATTCTCGGAAACGGTAAGAGATAGAGATAAAACGAATAGGACCTTTTTCATAGCAAATCGAATTCTAGGGGGGGTGTACATTTAACTTTTTATCATACGACTTACCAGTTCCAAGTTACGACGACTTATATGAGATTTAACGGGTTTTCAGCCTCTACACCCTTAATTTGGGAAAATATCGAAAAATGTTTAATATACTATCTACATAACTTAAGATTCTCTACAACTTTTGTCGTATGTATTTTTTTGTAAAGTTGATAGTTTAGCAGATAATGATATCACACCCTAAAATGGGTAAAAATTGAAATCTTGGATATCGATTTTCGGAATCTACGTATTTTTCTACGTATATACCCAAAATTTGGTTTTTTAATTATTAAAAATAAGAAAAGTCCAAAATCGCTAAACCCAAAACTGGGTCAAATAGGAAAAATATTTTTGGTGTATCATATATAACTTAATTCTTTACAACTTTTGTCATATGCATTTTTTTCGTCAAGTTGATGGTTTAGCAGGTAATAATGTCACACCCAAGAATGGGTGGAAATTTAATTTTTCCGTACTGGTTTTTAAAATCTACGTATTTAGCTACATATATACCCAAAATTTTGTTATTTAATATTTTTAAATACGGGCGCTGTGAATTTTTTAAATTATAAATTTTAATAGGCTACTGAAAATCACAGATTTTGATATTTATTTCTCGGAAACGGTAAGAGATAGAGATAAAGCGAATAGGACCTTTTTCATAGAAAATCGAATTCTAGGGGGGGTGTACATTTAACTTTTTATCATACGACATACCAGTTCCAAGTTACGACGACTTATATGAGTTTTAACGGGTTTTCAGCCTCTACACCCTTAATTTGGGAAAATATCGAAAAATGTTTAATGTACTATCTACATAACTTAAGATTCTCTACAACTTTTGTCGTATGTATTTTTTTTGTAAAGTTGATTGTTTAGTAGATAATGATATCACACCCTAAAATGGGTAAAAATTGAAATCTTGGATATCGATTTTTGGAACCTACGTATTTTTCTGCGTATATATCCAATATTTGGTTTTTTAATTATGAAAAATAAGAAAAGTCCAAAATTGCCAAACCCAAAACTGGGTCAAATAGAAAAAATATTTTTGATGTATCATATATAACTTTTGATTCTCTACAACATTTGTCATATGCATTCTTTTTGTCAAGTTGATGGTTTAGCAGATATTAATGTCACACCCAAGAATGGGTGGAAATTAAATTTTTCCATATCGGTTTTCAAAATCTAAGTATTTAGCTACATATATACCCAAAATTTTGTCATTTAATATTTTTAAATACGGGCGCTGTGAATCTTTTAAATTATAAATTTTAATAGGCTACTGAAAATCTCAGATTTTGATATTTATTTCTCGGAAACGGTAAGAGATAGAGATAAAGCAAATAGGACCAATTTCATAGCAAATCGAATTCTAGGTGGGGTGTACATTTAACTTTTTATCATACGTCATACCAGTTCCAAGTTACGACGACTTATATGAGTTTTAACGGGTTTTCAGCCTCTACACCCTTAATTTGGGAAAATATCGAAAAATGTTTAATGTACTATCTACATAACTTAAGATTCTCTACAACTTTTGTCGTATGCATTTTTCTTGTAAAGTTGATAGTTTAGCAGATAATGATATCACACCCTAAAATGGGTAAAAATTTAAATATTGGATATCGATTTTCGGCATCTACGTATTTTTCTGCGTATACATCCAAAATTTGGTTTTTTAATTATTAAAAATAAGAAAAGTCCAAAATTGCCAAACCCAAAACTGGGCCAAATAGGAAAAATATTTTTGATGTATCGTATATAACTTTTGATTCTCTACAACTTTTGTCATATGCATTTTTTTCGTAAAGTTGATGGTTTAGCAAATAAGGATGTTACACCCAAAAATTGGTAGAAATTAAATTTTCCCGTATCGATTTTTAAAATCTACGTATTTAGCTACATACATACCCAAAATTTTGTTATTTAATATTTTTAAATACGGGCGCTGTGAATTTTTAAAATTAGAAATTTTAATAGGCTACTGAAAATCTCAGATTTTGATATTTATTTCTCGGAAACGGTAAGAGATAGAGATAAAGTAAATAGGACCTTTTTCATAGCAAATCGAATACTAGGGGGGGTGTACATTTAACTTTTTATCATACGACATACCATTTCCAAGTTACGGCGACTTATATGAGTTTTAACGGGTTTTCAGCGTCTACACCCTTAATTTGGGAAAATATCGAAAAATGTTTAATATACTATCTACATAACTTAAGATTCTCTACAACTTTTGTCGTATGTATTTCTTTTGTAAAGTTGATAGTTTAGCAGAGAACGATATCACACCCTAAAATGGGTGAAAATTAAAATCCTGGATATCGATTTTTGGAATCTACGTATTTTTCTGCGTATATACCCAAAATTTGGTTTTTTAATTATTAAAAATAAGAAAAGTCCAAAATTGCTAAACCCAGAACTGGGTCAAATAGGAAAAATATTTTTGTTGTATCATATATAACTTTTAATTCTCTACAACTTTTGTCATATGCATTTTTTTCGTCAAGTTGATGGTTTAGCAGATATTAATGTCACACCCAAGAATGGGTAGAAATTAAATTTTCCCGTATCGGTTTTTAAAATCTACGTATTTGGCTACATATTTACCCAAAATTCTGTTATTTAATATTTTTAAATACGGGCGCTGTGAATTTTTTAAATTATAAATTTTAGTAGGCTACTGAAAATCTCAGATTTTGATATTTATTTCTCGGAAACGGTAAGAGATAGAGATAAAGCGAATAGGACCTTTTTCATAGCAAATCGAATTCTAGGTGGGGTGTACATTTAACTTTTTATCATACGACATACCAGTTCCAAGTTACGACGACTTATATGAGTTTTAACGGGTTTTCAGCGCTCTACACCCTTAATTTGGGAAAATATCGAAAAATGTTTAATGTACTATCTACATAACTTAAGATTCTCTACAACTTTTGTCGTATGTATTTTTTTTGTAAAGTTGATAGTTTAGCAGATAACGATATCACACCCTAAAATGGGTAAAAATTGAAATCTTGGACATCGATTTTTGGAATCTACGTATTTTTCAGCGTATATACCCAAAATTTGGTTTTTTAATTATGAAAAATAAGAAAAGTCCAAAATTGCCAAACCCAAAACTGGGTCAAATAGAAAAAATAGTTTTGGTGTATCATATATAACTTTTGATTCTCTACAACATTTGTCATATGCATTCTTTTCGTCAAGTTGATGGTTTAGCAGATAATAATGTCACACTCAAGAATGGGTGGAAATTAAATTTTTCCGTATCGGTTTTCAAAATCTACGTATTCAGCTACATATATACCCAAAATTTTGTCATTTAATATTTTTAAATACGGGCGCTGTGAATTTTTTAAATTATAAATTTTAATAGATTACTGAAAATCTCAGATTTTGATATTTATTTCTCGGAAACGGTAAGAGATAGAGATAAAGCGAATAGAACCTTTTTCATAGCAAATTGAATTCTAGGGGGGGAGTGCATTTAACTTTTTATCATACGACATACCAGTTCCAAGTTACGACGACTTATATAAGTTTTAACTGGTATTCAGCCTCTACACCCTTAATTTGGGAAAATATCGAAAAATGTTTAATGTACTATCTACATAACATAAGATTCTCTACAACTTTTGTCGTATGTATTTTTTTTGTAAAGTTGATAGTTTTTGTCTATCTCATTTTCTCTATTTTTGTCTGTAGCTTCTAAACGGTTAAAGGTAGCAACGTGCACATTGCAAATTTGGAATCTACATGAAATTTTCTATAACATACATCAGCAGAGATATTTTTATATAGGCTGTTCCAATAGTTACAGGCTGTTAAACGTACACTTATTTTGGAATAATTTTTATTATAAACGATGAATTTTTGCCTATCTCATTTTCTATATTTTTGTTTGTAGCTTCTAAACGGTTAAAGCTAGCAACGTGCACGTTGCAAATTTGGAATCTACATGAAATTCTTTATAATATACATCAGCAGAGATATTTGTATATAGGCTGTTCCAATAGTAACAGGCTGTTAAAGATATACTTATTTTTGAATAATTTTTAATATAAACGATGAATTTTTGTCTATCTCATTTTCTCTATTTTTGTCTGTAGCTTCTAAACGGTTAAAGATAGCAACGTGCACGTTGTAAATTTGGAATCTACATGAAATTCTCTACGAGTATAACATACATCAGCAGAGATATTTGTATATAGGCTGTTCCAATAGTTACAGGCTGTTAAACGTATACTTATTTTTGAATAATTTTTAATATAAACGATGAATTTTTGTCTATCTCATTTTCTCTATTTTTGTCTGTAGCTTCTAAACGGTTAAAGATAGCAACGTGCACGTTGTAAATTTGGAATCTACATGAAATTCTCTACGAGTATAACATACATCAGCAGAGATATTTGTATATAGGCTGTTCCAATAGTTACAGGCTGTTAAACGTATACTTATTTTGGAATAATGCTTATTATAAACGATGAATTTTTGGCTAGCTCAATTTCTATATTTTTGTCTGTGGCTTTTAAACGGTTAAAGCTAGCAACGTGTACGTTGCAAATTTGGAATCTACATGAAATTCTCTATAATATACATCAGCAGAGATATTTGTATATAAGCTGTTCCAATAGTTACAGGCTGTTAAACGTACACTTATTTTAGAATAATGTTTATTATAAACGATGAATTTTTGTCTAGCTCATTTTCTATATTTTTGTCTGTGGCTTTTAAACGGTTAAAGCTAGCAACGTGTGCGTTGCAAATTTGGAATCTACATGAAATTCTCTATAATATACATCAGCAGAGATATTTATATATAGGCTGCTCCAATAGTTACAGGCTGTTAAACGTACACTTATTTTTGAATAATTTTTAATATAAACGATTAATTTTTGTCTGTCTCATTTTCTCTATTTTTGTCTGTAGCTTTAAACGGTTAAAGCTAGCAACGTGCACGTTGCAAATTTGGAATCTACATGAAATTCTCTATAATATACATCAGCAGAGATATTTGTATATAGGCTGCTCCAATAGTTACGGGCTGTTAAACGTACACTTATTTTGGAATAATTTTTATTATAAACGATGAATTTTTGTCTAGCTCATTTTCTATATTTTTGTCTGTGGCTTTTAAACGGTTAAAGCTAGCAACGTGTACGTTGCAAATTTGGAATCTACATGAAATTCTCTATAATATACATCAGCAGAGAAATTTATATATAAGCTGTTCCAATAGTTATAGGCTGTTAAACGTACACTTATTTTGGAATAATGTTTAATATAAACGATGAATTTTTGTCTAGCTCATTTTCTCTATTTTTGTCTGTAGCTTCTAAACGGTTAAAGATAGCAACGTGCACGTTGCAAATTTGGAATCTACATGAAATTCTCTATAATATACATCAGCAGAGAAATTTATATATAGGCTGCTCCAATAGTTACAGGCTGTTAAACGTACACTTATTTTTGAATAATTTTTAATATAAACGATGAATTTTTGTCTAGCTCATTTTCTATATTTTTGTCTGTAGCTTTTAAACGGTTAAAGCTAGCAACGTGCACGTTGCAAATTTGGAATCTACATGAAATTCTCTATAATATACATCAGCAGTGATATTTTTATATAGGCTGTTCCAATAGTAATAGGCTGTTTAAAATATACTTATTTTTGAATAATTTTTAATATAAACGATGAATTTTTGTCTAGCTCATTTTCTCTATTTTTGTCTGTAGCTTCTAAACGGTTAAAGATAGCAACGTGCACGTTGCAAATTTGGAATCTACATGAAATTCTCTATAATATACATCAGCAGAGATATTTGTATATAAGCTGTTCCAATAGTTATAGGCTGTTAAACGTACACTTATTTTGGAATAATGTTTATTATAAACGATGAATTTTTGTCTAGCTCATTTTCTCTATTTTTGTCTGTAGCTTCTAAACGGTTAAAGATAGCAACGTGCACGTTGCAAATTTGGAATCTACATGAAATTCTCTATAATATACATCAGCAGAGATATTTATATATAGGCTGCTCCAATAGTTACAGGCTGTTAAACGTACACTTATTTTTGAATAATTTTTAATATAAACGATTAATTTTTGTCTAGCTCATTTTCTCTATTTTTGTCTGTGGCTTTTAAACGGTTAAAGCTAGCAACGTGTACGTCGCAAATTTGGAATCTACATGAAATTCTCTATAATATACATCAGCAGAGAAATTTATATATAGGCTGCTCCAATAGTTACAGGCTGTTAAACGTACACTTATTTTGGAATAATTTTTATTATAAACGATGAATTTTTGTCTAGCTCATTTTCTCTATTTTTGTCTGTAGCTTTAAACGGTTAAAGATAGCAACGTGCACGTTGCAAATTTGGAATCTACATGAAATTCTCTATAATATACATCAGCAGAGATATTTTTATATAGGCTGTTCCAATAGTAATAGGCTGTTTAAAATATACTTATTTTTGAATAATTTTTAATATAAACGATGAATTTTTGTCTAGCTCATTTTCTCTATTTTTGTCTGTAGCTTTTAAACGGTTAAAGCTAGCAACGTGTACGTTGCAAATTTGGAGTCTACATGAAATTCTCTATAATATACATCTGCAGAGATATTTGTATATAGGCTGTTCCAATAGTTACAGGCTGTTAAACGTACACTTATTTTGGAATAATTTTTATTATAAACGATGAATTTTTGTCTAGCTCATTTTCTATATTTTTGTCTGTAGCTTCTAAACGGTTAAAGATAGCAACGTGCACGTTGCAAATTTGGAATCTACATGAAATTCTCTATAATATACATCAGCAGAGATATTTTTATATAGGCTGTTCCAATAGTAATAGGCTGTTTAAAATATACTTATTTTTGAATAATTTTTAATATAAACGATGAATTTTTGTCTAGCTCATTTTCTCTATTTTTGTCTGTGGCTTTTAAACGGTTAAAGCTAGCAACGTGTGCGTTGCAAATTTGGAATCTACATGAAATTCTCTATAATGTACATCAGCAGAGATATTTATATATAGGCTGCTCCAATAGTTACAGGCTGTTAAACGTACACTTATTTTTGAATAATTTTTAATATAAACGATGAATTTTTGTCTAGCTCATTTTCTATATTTTTGTCTGTAGCTTTTAAACGGTTAAAGCTAGCAACGTGTACGTTGCAAATTTGGAATCTACATGAAATTCTCTATAATATACATCAGCAGAGAAATTTATATATAGGCTGCTCCAATCGTTACAGGCTGTTAAACGTACATTTATTTTGGAATAATTTTTATTATAAACGATGAATTTTTGTCTGTCTCATTTTCTCTATTTTTGTCTGTAGCTTCTAAACGGTTAAAGATAGCAACGTGCACGTTGCAAATTTGGAATCTACATGAAATTCTCTATAATATACATTAGCAGAGATATTTGTATATAGGCTGCTCCAATAGTTACGGGCTGTTAAACGTACACTTATTTTGGAATAATTTTTATTATAAACGATGAATTTTTGTCTAGCTCATTTTCTATATTTTTGTCTGTGGCTTTTAAACGGTTAAAGATAGCAACGTGCACGTTGCAAATTTGGAATCTACATGAAATTCTCTATAATATACATTAGCAGAGATATTTGTATATAGGCTGCTCCAATAGTTACGGGCTGTTAAACGTACACTTATTTTGGAATAATTTTTATTATAAACGATGAATTTTTGTCTAGCTCATTTTCTATATTTTTGTCTGTAGCTTTTAAACGGTTAAAGCTAGCAACGTGTACGTTGCAAATTTGGAATCTACATGAAATTCTCTATAACATACATCAGCAGAGAAATTTATATATAGGCTGCTCCAATAGTTACAGGCTGTTAAACGTACACTTATTTTGGAATAATTTTTATTATAAACGATGAATTTTTGTCTGTCTCATTTTCTCTATTTTTGTCTGTAGCTTCTAAACGGTTAAAGCTAGCAACGTGCACGTTGCAAATTTGGAATCTACATGAAATTCTCTATAATATACATCAGCAGAGATATTTTTATATAGGCTGTTCCAATAGTAATAGGCTGTTTAAAATATACTTATTTTTGAATAATTTTTAATATAAACGATGAATTTTTGTCTAGCTCATTTTCTCTATTTTTGTCTGTAGCTTCTAAACGGTTAAAGATAGCAACGTGCACGTTGCAAATTTGGAATCTACATGAAATTCTCTATAATATACATCAGCAGAGATATTTGTATATAAGCTGTTCCAATAGTTATAGGCTGTTAAACGTACACTTATTTTGGAATAATGTTTATTATAAACGATGAATTTTTGTCTAGCTCATTTTTTATATTTTTGTCTGTGGCTTTTAAACGGTTAAAGCTAGCAACGTGTGCGGTGCAAATTTGGAATCTACATGAAATTCTCTATAATATACATCAGCAGAGATATTTATATATAGGCTGCTCCAATAGTTACAGGCTGTTAAACGTACACTTATTTTTGAATAATTTTTAATATAAACGATTAATTTTTGTCTAGCTCATTTTCTCTATTTTTGTCTGTAGCTTCTAAACGGTTAAAGATAGCAACGTGCACGTTGCAAATTTGGAATCTACATGAAATTCTCTATAATATACATCAGCAGAGATATTTGTATATAGGCTGCTCCAATAGTTACGGGCTGTTAAACGTACACTTATTTTGGAATAATTTTTATTATAAACGATGAATTTTTGTCTAGCTCATTTTCTATATTTTTGTCTGTGGCTTTTAAACGGTTAAAGCTAGCAACGTGTACGTTGCAAATTTGGAATCTTCATGAAATTCTCTATAATATACATCAGCAGAGAAATTTATATATAAGCTGTTCCAATAGTTATAGGCTGTTAAACGTACACTTATTTTGGAATAATGTTTAATATAAACGATGAATTTTTGTCTAGCTCATTTTCTATATTTTTGTCTGTGGCTTTTAAACGGTTAAAGCTAGCAACGTGTGCGTTGCAAATTTGGAATCTACATGAAATTCTCTATAATATACATCAGCAGAGATATTTATATATAGGCTGCTCCAATAGTTACAGGCTGTTAAACGTACACTTATTTTTGAATAATTTTTAATATAAACGATGAATTTTTGTCTAGCTCATTTTCTATATTTTTGTCTGTAGCTTTAAACGGTTAAAGCTAGCAACGTGCACGTTGCAAATTTGGAATCTACATGAAATTCTCTATAATATACATCAGCAGAAATATTTTTATATAGGCTGTTCCAATAGTAATAGGCTGTTTAAAATATACTTATTTTTGAATAATTTTTAATATAAACGATTAATTTTTGTCTAGCTCATTTTCTCTATTTTTGTCTGTAGCTTCTAAACGGTTAAAGATAGCAACGTGCACTTTGCAAATTTGGAATCTACATGAAATTCTCTATAATATACATCAGCAGAGATATTTGTATATAGGCTGTTCCAATAGTTACAAGCTGTTAAACGTACACTTATTTTGGAATAATTTTTAATATAAACGATGAATTTTTGTCTAGCTCATTTTCTATATTTTTGTCTGTAGCTTTTAAACGGTTAAAGCTAGCAACGTGTACGTTGCAAATTTGGAATCTACATGAAATTCTCTATAATATACATCAGCAGAGAAATTTATATATAGGCTGCTCCAATCGTTACAGGCTGTTAAACGTACATTTATTTTGGAATAATTTTTATTATAAACGATGAATTTTTGTCTGTCTCATTTTCTCTATTTTTGTCTGTAGCTTCTAAACGGTTAAAGATAGCAACGTGCACATTGCAAATTTGGAATCTACATGAAATTCTCTATAATATACATTAGCAGAGATATTTGTATATAGGCTGCTCCAATAGTTACGGGCTGTTAAACGTACACTTATTTTGGAATAATTTTTATTATAAACGATGAATTTTTGTCTGGCTCATTTTCTATATTTTTGTCTGTGGCTTTTAAACGGTTAAAGCTAGCAACGTGTACGTTGCAAATTTGGAATCTACATGAAATTCTCTATAATATACATCAGCAGAGAAATTTATATATAGGCTGCTCCAATAGTTACAGGCTGTTAAACGTACACTTATTTTGGAATAATTTTTATTATAAACGATGAATTTTTGTCTGTCTCATTTTCTCTATTTTTGTCTGTAGCTTTAAACGGTTAAAGCTAGCAACGTGCACGTTGCAAATTTGGAATCTACATGAAATTCTCTATAATATACATCAGCAGAGATATTTTTATATAGGCTGTTCCAATAGTAATAGGCTGTTTAAAATATACTTATTTTTGAATAATTTTTAATATAAACGATGAATTTTTGTCTAGCTCATTTTCTCTATTTTTGTCTGTAGCTTCTAAACGGTTAAAGATAGCAACGTGCACGTTGCAAATTTGGAATCTACATGAAATTCTCTATAATATACATCAGCAGAGATATTTGTATATAAGCTGTTCCAATAGTTATAGGCTGTTAAACGTACACTTATTTTGGAATAATGTTTATTATAAACGATGAATTTTTGTCTAGCTCATTTTCTATATTTTTGTCTGTGGCTTTTAAACGGTTAAAGCTAGCAACGTGTGCGTTGCAAATTTGGAATCTACATGAAATTCTCTATAATATACATCAGCAGAGATATTTATATATAGGCTGCTCCAATAGTTACAGGCTGTTAAACGTACATTTATTTTGGAATAATTTTTATTATAAACGATGAATTTTTGTCTGTCTCATTTTCTCTATTTTTGTCTGTAGCTTCTAAACGGTTAAAGATAGCAACGTGCACGTTGCAAATTTGGAATCTACATGAAATTCTCTATAATATACATTAGCAGAGATATTTGTATATAGGCTGCTCCAATAGTTACGGGCTGTTAAACGTACACTTATTTTGGAATAATTTTTATTATAAACGATGAATTTTTGTCTAGCTCATTTTCTATATTTTTGTCTGTGGCTTTTAAACGGTTAAAGCTAGCAACGTGTACGTTGCAAATTTGGAATCTACATGAAATTCTCTATAATATACATCAGCAGAGATATTTGTATATAGGCTGCTCCAATAGTTACGGGCTGTTAAACGTACACTTATTTTGGAATAATTTTTATTATAAACGATGAATTTTTGTCTGGCTCATTTTCTATATTTTTGTCTGTGGCTTTTAAACGGTTAAAGCTAGCAACGTGTACGTTGCAAATTTGGAATCTACATGAAATTCTCTATAATATACATCAGCAGAGAAATTTATATATAGGCTGCTCCAATAGTTACAGGCTGTTAAACGTACACTTATTTTGGAATAATTTTTATTATAAACGATGAATTTTTGTCTGTCTCATTTTCTCTATTTTTGTCTGTAGCTTTAAACGGTTAAAGCTAGCAACGTGCACGTTGCAAATTTGGAATCTACATGAAATTCTCTATAATATACATCAGCAGAGATATTTTTATATAGGCTGTTCCAATAGTAATAGGCTGTTTAAAATATACTTATTTTTGAATAATTTTTAATATAAACGATGAATTTTTGTCTAGCTCATTTTCTCTATTTTTGTCTGTAGCTTCTAAACGGTTAAAGATAGCAACGTGCACGTTGCAAATTTGGAATCTACATGAAATTCTCTATAATATACATCAGCAGAGATATTTGTATATAAGCTGTTCCAATAGTTATAGGCTGTTAAACGTACACTTATTTTGGAATAATGTTTATTATAAACGATGAATTTTTGTCTAGCTCATTTTCTATATTTTTGTCTGTGGCTTTTAAACGGTTAAAGCTAGCAACGTGTGCGTTGCAAATTTGGAATCTACATGAAATTCTCTATAATATACATCAGCAGAGATATTTGTATATAGGCTGCTCCAATAGTTACGGGCTGTTAAACGTACACTTATTTTGGAATAATTTTTATTATAAACGATGAATTTTTGTCTAGCTCATTTTCTATATTTTTGTCTGTGGCTTTTAAACGGTTAAAGCTAGCAACGTGTACGTTGCAAATTTGGAATCTACATGAAATTCTCTATAATATACATCAGCAGAGATATTTGTATATAGGCTGCTCCAATAGTTACGGGCTGTTAAACGTACACTTATTTTGGAATAATTTTTATTATAGACGATGAATTTTTGTCTAGCTCATTTTCTATATTTTTGTCTGTGGCTTTTAAACGGTTAAAGCTAGCAACGTGTACGTTGCAAATTTGGAATCTACATGAAATTCTCTATAATATACATCAGCAGAGAAATTTATATATAGGCTGCTCCAATAGTTACAGGCTGTTAAACGTACACTTATTTTGGAATAATTTTTATTATAAACGATGAATTTTTGTCTGTCTCATTTTCTCTATTTTTGTCTATAGCTTTTAAACGGTTAAAGCTAGCAACGTGCACGCTGCAAATTTGGAATCTACATGAAATTCTCTATAATATACATCAGCAGAGATATTTTTATATAGGCTGTTCCAATAGTAATAGGCTGTTTAAAATATACTTATTTTTGAATAATTTTTAATATAAACGATTAATTTTTGTCTAGCTCATTTTCTCTATTTTTGTCTGTAGCTTCTAAACGGTTAAAGATAGCAACGTGCACGTTGCAAATTTGGAATCTACATGAAATTCTCTATAATATACATCAGCAGAGATATTTGTATATAGGCTGTTCCAATAGTTACAGGCTGTTAAACGTACACTTATTTTGGAATAATTTTTAATATAAACGATGAATTTTTGTCTAGCTCATTTTCTATATTTTTGTCTGTAGCTTTTAAACGGTTAAAGCTAGCAACGTGTACGTTGCAAATTTGGAATCTACATGAAATTCTCTATAATATACATCAGCAGAGATATTTGTATATAAGCTGTTCCAATAGTTATAGGCTGTTAAACGTACACTTATTTTGGAATAATGTTTATTATAAACGATGAATTTTTGTCTAGCTCATTTTCTATATTTTTGTCTGTGGCTTTTAAACGGTTAAAGCTAGCAACGTGTGCGTTGCAAACTTGGAATCTACATGAAATTCTCTATAATATACATCAGCAGAGATATTTATATATAGGCTGCTCCAATAGTTACAGGCTGTTAAACGTACACTTATTTTTGAATAATTTTTAATATAAACGATTAATTTTTGTCTAGCTCATTTTCTCTATTTTTGTCTGTAGCTTCTAAACGGTTAAAGATAGCAACGTGCACGTTGCAAATTTGGAGTCTACATGAAATTCTCTATAATATACATCAGCAGAGATATTTGTATATAGGCTGTTCCAATAGTTACAGGCTGTTAAACGTACACTTATTTTGGAATAATTTTTATTATAAACGATGAATTTTTGTCTGTCTCATTTTCTCTATTTTTGTCTGTAGCTTTAAACGGTTAAAGCTAGCAACGTGCACGTTGCAAATTTGGAATCTACATGAAATTCTCTATAATATACATCAGCAGAGATATTTGTATATAGGCTGTTCCAATAGTTACAGGCTGTTAAACGTACACTTATTTTGGAATAATTTTTAATATAAACGATGAATTTTTGTCTAGCTCATTTTCTATATTTTTGTCTGTAGCTTTTAAACGGTTAAAGCTAGCAACGTGTACGTTGCAAATTTGGAATCTACATGAAATTCTCTATAATATACATCAGCAGAGATATTTGTATATAAGCTGCTCCAATAGTTACGGGCTGTTAAACGTACACTTATTTTGGAATAATTTTTATTATAAACGATGAATTTTTGTCTAGCTCATTTTCAATATTTTTGTCTGTGGCTTTTAAACGGTTAAAGCTAGCAACGTGTACGTTGCAAATTTGGAATCTACATGAAATTCTCTATAATATACATCAGCAGAGAAATTTATATATAAGCTGTTCCAATAGTTATAGGCTGTTAAACGTACACTTATTTTGGAATAATGTTTAATATAAACGATGAATTTTTGTCTAGCTCATTTTCTATATTTTTGTCTGTGGCTTTTAAACGGTTAAAGCTAGCAACGTGCACGTTGCAAATTTGGAATCTACATGAAATTCTCTATAATATACATCAGCAGAGATATTTTTATATAGGCTGTTCCAATAGTAATAGGCTGTTTAAAATATACTTATTTTTGAATAATTTTTAATATAAACGATTAATTTTTGTCTAGCTCATTTTCTCTATTTTTGTCTGTAGCTTCTAAACGGTTAAAGATAGCAACGTGCACGTTGCAAATTTGGAATCTACATGAAATTCTCTATAATATACATCAGCAGAGATATTTGTATATAGGCTGTTCCAATAGTTACAGGCTGTTAAACGTACACTTATTTTGGAATAATTTTTATTATAAACGATGAATTTTTGTCTGTCTCATTTTCTATATTTTTGTCTGTAGCTTTTAAAAGGTTAAAGCTAGCAACGTGTACGTTGCAAATTTGGAATCTACATGAAATTCTCTATAATATACATCAGCAGAGAAATTTATATATAGGCTGCTCCAATCGTTACAGGCTGTTAAACGTACATTTATTTTGGAATAATTTTTATTATAAACGATGAATTTTTGTCTGTCTCATTTTCTCTATTTTTGTCTGTAGCTTCTAAACGGTTAAAGATAGCAACGTGCACGTTGCAAATTTGGAATCTACATGAAATTCTCTATAATATACATCAGCAGAGATATTTGTATATAAGCTGTTCCAATAGTTATAGGCTGTTAAACGTACACTTATTTTGGAATAATGTTTATTATAAACGATGAATTTTTGTCTAGCTCATTTTCTATATTTTTGTCTGTGGCTTTTAAACGGTTAAAGCTAGCAACGTGTGCGTTGCAAATTTGGAATCTACATGAAATTCTCTATAATATACATCAGCAGAGATATTTATATATAGGCTGCTCCAATAGTTACAGGCTGTTAAACGTACACTTATTTTGGAATAATTTTTAATATAAACGATTAATTTTTGTCTAGCTCATTTTCTCTATTTTTGTCTGTAGCTTCTAAACGGTTAAAGATAGCAACGTGCACGTTGCAAATTTGGAATCTACATGAAATTCTCTATAATATACATCAGCAGAGAAATTTATATATAAGCTGTTCCAATAGTTATAGGCTGTTAAACGTACACTTATTTTGGAATAATGTTTAATATAAACGATGAATTTTTGTCTAGCTCATTTTCTATATTTTTGTCTGTGGCTTTTAAACGGTTAAAGCTAGCAACGTGTGCGTTGCAAATTTGGAATCTACATGAAATTCTCTATAATATACATCAGCAGAGATATTTATATATAGGCTGCTCCAATAGTTACA
The DNA here is from genome assembly GCA_963082715.1 of Harpalus rubripes. Classification (NCBI taxonomy): domain Eukaryota; kingdom Metazoa; phylum Arthropoda; class Insecta; order Coleoptera; family Carabidae; genus Harpalus; species Harpalus rubripes. Next base: position 57,321,840 of record OY720458.1, read on the forward strand.
GGCTGTTAAACGTACACTTATTTTTGAATAATTTTTAATATAAACGATGAATTTTTGTCTAGCTCATTTTCTATATTTTTGTCTGTAGCTTTTAAACGGTTAAAGCTAGCAACGTGCACGTTGCAAATTTGGAATCTACATGAAATTCTCTATAATATACATCAGCAGAGATATTTGTATATAGGCTGTTCCAATAGTTACAGGCTGTTAAACGTACACTTATTTTGGAATAATTTTTAATATAAACGATTAATTTTTGTCTAGCTCATTTTCTCTATTTTTGTCTGTAGCTTCTAAACGGTTAAAGATAGCAACGTGCACGTTGCAAATTTGGAATCTACATGAAATTCTCTATAATATACATCAGCAGAGATATTTGTATATAAGCTGTTCCAATAGTTATAGGCTGTTAAACGTACACTTATTTTGGAATAATGTTTATTATAAACGATGAATTTTTGTCTAGCTCATTTTCTATATTTTTGTCTGTGGCTTTTAAACGGTTAAAGCTAGCAACGTGTGCGTTGCAAATTTGGAATCTACATGAAATTCTCTATAATATACATCAGCAGAGATATTTATATATAGGCTGCTCCAATAGTTACAGGCTGTTAAACGTACACTTATTTTTGAATAATTTTTAATATAAACGATTAATTTTTGTCTAGCTCATTTTCTCTATTTTTGTCTGTAGCTTCTAAACGGTTAAAGATAGCAACGTGCACGTTGCAAATTTGGAATCTACATGAAATTCTCTATAATATACATCAGCAGAGATATTTGTATATAGGCTGCTCCAATAGTTACGGGCTGTTAAACGTACACTTATTTTGGAATAATTTTTATTATAAACGATGAATTTTTGTCTAGCTCATTTTGAATATTTTTGTCTGTGGCTTTTAAACGGTTAAAGCTAGCAACGTGTACGTTGCAAATTTGGAATCTACATGAAATTCTCTATAATATACATCAGCAGAGAAATTTATATATAAGCTGTTCCAATAGTTATAGGCTGTTAAACGTACACTTATTTTGGAATAATGTTTAATATAAACGATGAATTTTTGTCTAGCTCATTATCTATATTTTTGTCTGTGGCTTTTAAACGGTTAAAGCTAGCAACGTGTGCGTTGCAAATTTGGAATCTACATGAAATTCTCTATAATATACATCAGCAGAGATATTTATATATAGGCTGCTCCAATAGTTACAGGCTGTTAAACGTACACTTATTTTTGAATAATTTTTAATATAAACGATGAATTTTTGTCTAGCTCATTTTCTATATTTTTGTCTGTAGCTTTCAAACGGTTAAAGCTAGCAACGTGCACGTTGCAAATTTGGAATCTACATGAAATTCTCTATAATATACATCAGCAGAGATATTTTTATATAGGCTGTTCCAATAGTAATAGGCTGTTTAAAATATACTTATTTTTGAATAATTTTTAATATAAACGATTAATTTTTGTCTAGCTCATTTTCTCTATTTTTGTCTGTAGCTTCTAAACGGTTAAAGATAGCAACGTGCACGTTGCAAATTTGGAATCTACATGAAATTCTCTATAATATACATCAGCAGAGATATTTGTATATAGGCTGTTCCAATAGTTACAGGCTGTTAAACGTACACTTATTTTGGAATAATTTTTATTATAAACGATGAATTTTTGTCTAGCTCATTTTCTATATTTTTGTCTGTAGCTTTTAAACGGTTAAAGCTAGCAACGTGTACGTTGCAAATTTGGAATCTACATGAAATTCTCTATAATATACATCCGCAGAGAAATTTATATATAGGCTGCTCCAATCGTTACAGGCTGTTAAACGTACATTTATTTTGGAATAATTTTTATTATAAACGATGAATTTTTGTCTGTCTCATTTTCTCTATTTTTGTCTGTAGCTTCTAAACGGTTAAAGATAGCAACGTGCACGTTGCAAATTTGGAATCTACATGAAATTCTCTATAATATACATCAGCAGAGATATTTGTATATAAGCTGTTCCAATAGTTATAGGCTGTTAAACGTACACTTATTTTGGAATAATGTTTATTATAAACGATGAATTTTTGTCTAGCTCATTTTCTATATTTTTGTCTGTGGCTTTTAAACGGTTAAAGCTAGCAACGTGTGCGTTGCAAATTTGGAATCTACATGAAATTCTCTATAATATACATCAGCAGAGATATTTATATATAGGCTGCTCCAATAGTTACAGGCTGTTAAACGTACACTTATTTTGGAATAATTTTTAATATAAACGATTAATTTTTGTCTAGCTCATTTTCTCTATTTTTGTCTGTAGCTTCTAAACGGTTAAAGATAGCAACGTGCACGTTGCAAATTTGGAATCTACATGAAATTCTCTATAATATACATCAGCAGAGAAATTTATATATAAGCTGTTCCAATAGTTATAGGCTGTTAAACGTACACTTATTTTGGAATAATGTTTAATATAAACGATGAATTTTTGTCTAGCTCATTTTCTATATTTTTGTCTGTGGCTTTTAAACGGTTAAAGCTAGCAACGTGTGCGTTGCAAATTTGGAATCTACATGAAATTCTCTATAATATACATCAGCAGAGATATTTATATATAGGCTGCTCCAATAGTTACAGGCTGTTAAACGTACACTTATTTTTGAATAATTTTTAATATAAACGATGAATTTTTGTCTAGCTCATTTTCTATATTTTTGTCTGTAGCTTTTAAACGGTTAAAGCTAGCAACGTGCACGTTGCAAATTTGGAATCTACATGAAATTCTCTATAATATACATCAGCAGAGATATTTTTATATAGGCTGTTCCAATAGTAATAGGCTGTTTAAAATATACTTATTTTTGAATAATTTTTAATATAAACGATTAATTTTTGTCTAGCTCATTTTCTCTATTTTCGTCTGTAGCTTCTAAACGGTTAAAGATAGCAACGTGCACGTTGCAAATTTGGAATCTACATGAAATTCTCTATAATATACATCAGCAGAGATATTTGTATATAGGCTGTTCCAATAGTTACAGGCTGTTAAACGTACACTTATTTTGGAATAATTTTTATTATAAACGATGAATTTTTGTCTAGCTCATTTTCTATATTTTTGTCTGTAGCTTTTAAACGGTTAAAGCTAGCAACGTGTACGTTGCAAATTTGGAATCTACATGAAATTCTCTATAATATACATCAGCAGAGAAATTTATATATAGGCTGCTCCAATAGTTACAGGCTGTTAAACGTACACTTATTTTTGAATAATTTTTAATATAAACGATTAATTTTTGTCTAGCTCATTTTCTCTATTTTTGTCTGTAGCTTCTAAACGGTTAAAGATAGCAACGTGCACGTTGCAAATTTGGAATCTACATGAAATTCTCTATAATATACATCAGCAGAGATATTTGTATATAGGCTGTTCCAATAGTTACAGGCTGTTAAACGTACACTTATTTTGGAATAATTTTTATTATAAACGATGAATTTTTGTCTGTCTCATTTTCTCTATTTTTGTCTGTAGCTTTAAACGGTTAAAGCTAGCAACGTGCACGTTGCAAATTTGGAATCTACATGAAATTCTCTATAATATACATCAGCAGAGATATTTGTATATAAGCTGTTCCAATAGTTATAGGCTGTTAAACGTACACTTATTTTGGAATAATGTTTATTATAAACGATGAATTTTTGTCTAGCTCATTTTCTATATTTTTGTCTGTGGCTTTTAAACGGTTAAAGCTAGCAACGTGTGCGTTGCAAATTTGGAATCTACATGAAATTCTCTATAATATACATCAGCAGAGATATTTATATATAGGCTGCTCCAATAGTTACAGGCTGTTAAACGTACACTTATTTTTGAATAATTTTTAATATAAACGATTAATTTTTGTCTAGCTCATTTTCTCTATTTTTGTCTGTAGCTTCTAAACGGTTAAAGATAGCAACGTGCACGTTGCAAATTTGGAATCTACATGAAATTCTCTATAATATACATCAGCAGAGATATTTGTATATAGGCTGCTCCAATAGTTACGGGCTGTTAAACGTACACTTATTTTGGAATAATTTTTATTATAAACGATGAATTTTTGTCTAGCTCATTTTCAATATTTTTGTCTGTGGCTTTTAAACGGTTAAAGCTAGCAACGTGTACGTTGCAAATTTGGAATCTACATGAAATTCTCTATAATATACATCAGCAGAGATATTTATATATAGGCTGCTCCAATAGTTACAGGCTGTTAAACGTACACTTATTTTTGAATAATTTTTAATATAAACGATGAATTTTTGTCTAGCTCATTTTCTATATTTTTGTCTGTAGCTTTTAAACGGTTAAAGCTAGCAACGTGCACGTTGCAAATTTGGAATCTACATGAAATTCTCTATAATATACATCAGCAGAGAAATTTATATATAGGCTGCTCCAATCGTTACAGGCTGTTAAACGTACATTTATTTTGGAATAATTTTTATTATAAACGATGAATTTTTGTCTGTCTCATTTTCTCTATTTTTGTCTGTAGCTTCTAAACGGTTAAAGATAGCAACGTGCACGTTGCAAATTTGGAATCTACATGAAATTCTCTATAATATACATTAGCAGAGATATTTGTATATAGGCTGCTCCAATAGTTACGGGCTGTTAAACGTACACTTATTTTGGAATAATTTTTATTATAAACGATGAATTTTTGTCTGGCTCATTTTCTATATTTTTGTCTGTGGCTTTTAAACGGTTAAAGCTAGCAACGTGTACGTTGCAAATTTGGAATCTACATGAAATTCTCTATAATATACATCAGCAGAGAAATTTATATATAGGCTGCTCCAATAGTTACAGGCTGTTAAACGTACACTTATTTTGGAATAATTTTTATTATAAACGATGAATTTTTGTCTGTCTCATTTTCTCTATTTTTGTCTGTAGCTTTAAACGGTTAAAGCTAGCAACGTGCACGTTGCAAATTTGGAATCTACATGAAATTCTCTATAATATACATCAGCAGAGATATTTTTATATAGGCTGTTCCAATAGTAATAGGCTGTTTAAAATATACTTATTTTTGAATAATTTTTAATATAAACGATGAATTTTTGTCTAGCTCATTTTCTCTATTTTTGTCTGTAGCTTCTAAACGGTTAAAGATAGCAACGTGCACGTTGCAAATTTGGAATCTACATGAAATTCTCTATAATATACATCAGCAGAGGTATTTGTATATAAGCTGTTCCAATAGTTATAGGCTGTTAAACGTACACTTATTTTGGAATAATGTTTATTATAAACGATGAATTTTTGTCTAGCTCATTTTCTATATTTTTGTCTGTGGCTTTTAAACGGTTAAAGCTAGCAACGTGTGCGTTGCAAATTTGGAATCTACATGAAATTCTCTATAATATACATCAGCAGAGATATTTATATATAGGCTGCTCCAATAGTTACAGGCTGTTTAACGTACATTTATTTTGGAATAATTTTTATTATAAACGATGAATTTTTGTCTGTCTCATTTTCTCTATTTTTGTCTGTAGCTTCTAAACGGTTAAAGATAGCAACGTGCACGTTGCAAATTTGGAATCTACATGAAATTCTCTATAATATACATTAGCAGAGATATTTGTATATAGGCTGCTCCAATAGTTACGGGCTGTTAAACGTACACTTATTTTGGAATAATTTTTATTATAAACGATGAATTTTTGTCTAGCTCATTTTCTATATTTTTGTCTGTGGCTTTTAAACGGTTAAAGCTAGCAACGTGTACGTTGCAAATTTGGAATCTACATGAAATTCTCTATAATATACATCAGCAGAGATATTTGTATATAGGCTGCTCCAATAGTTACGGGCTGTTAAACGTACACTTATTTTGGAATAATTTTTATTATAGACGATGAATTTTTGTCTAGCTCATTTTCTATATTTTTGTCTGTGGCTTTTAAACGGTTAAAGCTAGCAACGTGTACGTTGCAAATTTGGAATCTACATGAAATTCTCTATAATATACATCAGCAGAGAAATTTATATATAGGCTGCTCCAATAGTTACAGGCTGTTAAACGTACACTTATTTTGGAATAATTTTTATTATAAACGATGAATTTTTGTCTGTCTCATTTTCTCTATTTTTGTCTATAGCTTTTAAACGGTTAAAGCTAGCAACGTGCACGCTGCAAATTTGGAATCTACATGAAATTCTCTATAATATACATCAGCAGAGATATTTTTATATAGGCTGTTCCAATAGTAATAGGCTGTTTAAAATATACTTATTTTTGAATAATTTTTAATATAAACGATTAATTTTTGTCTAGCTCATTTTCTCTATTTTTGTCTGTAGCTTCTAAACGGTTAAAGATAGCAACGTGCACGTTGCAAATTTGGAATCTACATGAAATTCTCTATAATATACATCAGCAGAGATATTTGTATATAGGCTGTTCCAATAGTTACAGGCTGTTAAACGTACACTTATTTTGGAATAATTTTTATTATAAACGATGAATTTTTGTCTAGCTCATTTTCTATATTTTTGTCTGTGGCTTTTAAACGGTTAAAGCTAGCAACGTGTACGTTGCAAATTTGGAATCTACATGAAATTCTCTATAAAATACATCAGCAGAGAAATTTATATATAGGCTGCTCCAATAGTTACAGGCTGTTAAACGTACACTTATTTTGGAATAATTTTTATTATAAACGATGAATTTTTGTCTGTCTCATTTTCTCTATTTTTGTCTATAGCTTTTAAACGGTTAAAGCTAGCAACGTGCACGCTGCAAATTTGGAATCTACATGAAATTCTCTATAATATACATCAGCAGAGATATTTTTATATAGGCTGTTCCAATAGTAATAGGCTGTTTAAAATATACTTATTTTTGAATAATTTTTAATATAAACGATTAATTTTTGTCTAGCTCATTTTCTCTATTTTTGTCTATAGCTTTTAAACGGTTAAAGCTAGCAACGTGCACGCTGCAAATTTGGAATCTACATGAAATTCTCTATAATATACATCAGCAGAGATATTTTTATATAGGCTGCTCCAATAGTTACAGGCTGTTAAACGTACATTTATTTTGGAATAATTTTTATTATAAACGATGAATTTTTGTCTGTCTCATTTTCTCTATTTTTGTCTGTAGCTTCTAAACGGTTAAAGATAGCAACGTGCACGTTGCAAATTTGGAATCTACATGAAATTCTCTATAATATACATCAGCAGAGATATTTGTATATAGGCTGCTCCAATAGTTACGGGCTGTTAAACGTACACTTATTTTGGAATAATTTTTATTATAGACGATGAATTTTTGTCTAGCTCATTTTCTATATTTTTGTCTGTGGCTTTTAAACGGTTAAAGCTAGCAACGTGTACGTTGCAAATTTGGAATCTACATGAAATTCTCTATAAAATACATCAGCAGAGAAATTTATATATAGGCTGCTCCAATAGTTACAGGCTGTTAAACGTACACTTATTTTGGAATAATTTTTATTATAAACGATGAATTTTTGTCTGTCTCATTTTCTCTATTTTTGTCTATAGCTTTTAAACGGTTAAAGCTAGCAACGTGCACGCTGCAAATTTGGAATCTACATGAAATTCTCTATAATATACATCAGCAGAGATATTTTTATATAGGCTGTTCCAATAGTAATAGGCTGTTTAAAATATACTTATTTTTGAATAATTTTTAATATAAACGATTAATTTTTGTCTAGCTCATTTTCTCTATTTTTGTCTGTAGCTTCTAAACGGTTAAAGATAGCAACGTGCACGTTGCAAATTTGGAATCTACATGAAATTCTCTATAATATACATCAGCAGAGATATTTGTATATAGGCTGTTCCAATAGTTACAGGCTGTTAAACGTACACTTATTTTGGAATAATTTTTATTATAAACGATGAATTTTTGTCTGTCTCATTTTCTCTATTTTTGTCTGTAGCTTTAAACGGTTAAAGCTAGCAACGTGCACGTTGCAAATTTGGAATCTACATGAAATTCTCTATAATATACATCAGCAGAGATATTTGTATATAAGCTGTTCCAATAGTTATAGGCTGTTAAACGTACACTTATTTTGGAATAATGTTTATTATAAACGATGAATTTTTGTCTAGCTCATTTTCTATATTTTTGTCTGTGGCTTTTAAACGGTTAAAGCTAGCAACGTGTGCGTTGCAAATTTGGAATCTACATGAAATTCTCTATAATATACATCAGCAGAGATATTTATATATAGGCTGCTCCAATAGTTACAGGCTGTTAAACGTACACTTATTTTTGAATAATTTTTAATATAAACGATTAATTTTTGTCTAGCTCATTTTCTCTATTTTTGTCTGTAGCTTCTAAACGGTTAAAGATAGCAACGTGCACGTTGCAAATTTGGAATCTACATGAAATTCTCTATAATATACATCAGCAGAGATATTTGTATATAGGCTGCTCCAATAGTTACGGGCTGTTAAACGTACACTTATTTTGGAATAATTTTTATTATAAACGATGAATTTTTGTCTAGCTCATTTTCAATATTTTTGTCTGTGGCTTTTAAACGGTTAAAGCTAGCAACGTGTACGTTGCAAATTTGGAATCTACATGAAATTCTCTATAATATACATCAGCAGAGAAATTTATATATAAGCTGTTCCAATAGTTATAGGCTGTTAAACGTACACTTATTTTGGAATAATGTTTAATATAAACGATGAATTTTTGTCTAGCTCATTATCTATATTTTTGTCTGTGGCTTTTAAACGGTTAAAGCTAGCAACGTGTGCGTTGCAAATTTGGAATCTACATGAAATTCTCTATAATATACATCAGCAGAGATATTTATATATAGGCTGCTCCAATAGTTACAGGCTGTTAAACGTACACTTATTTTTGAATAATTTTTAATATAAACGATGAATTTTTGTCTAGCTCATTTTCTATATTTTTGTCTGTAGCTTTTAAACGGTTAAAGCTAGCAACGTGCACGTTGCAAATTTGGAATCTACATGAAATTCTCTATAATATACATCAGCAGAGATATTTTTATATATGCTGTTCCAATAGTAATAGGCTGTTTAAAATATACTTATTTTTGAATAATTTTTAATATAAACGATGAATTTTTGTCTGTCTCATTTTCTCTATTTTTGTCTGTAGCTTCTAAACGGTTAAAGATAGCAACGTGCACGTTGCAAATTTGGAATCTACATGAAATTCTCTATAATATACATCAGCAGAGATATTTGTATATAGGCTGTTCCAATAGTTACAGGCTGTTAAACGTACACTTATTTTGGAATAATTTTTATTATAAACGATGAATTTTTGTCTAGCTCATTTTCTATATTTTTGTCTGTAGCTTTTAAACGGTTAAAGCTAGCAACGTGTACGTTGCAAATTTGGAATCTACATGAAATTCTCTATAATATACATCAGCAGAGAAATTTATATATAGGCTGCTCCAATCGTTACAGGCTGTTAAACGTACATTTATTTTGGAATAATTTTTATTATAAACGATGAATTTTTGTCTGTCTCATTTTCTCTATTTTTGTCTGTAGCTTCTAAACGGTTAAAGATAGCAACGTGCACGTTGCAAATTTGGAATCTACATGAAATTCTCTATAATATACATCAGCAGAGATATTTGTATATAAGCTGTTCCAATAGTTATAGGCTGTTAAACGTACACTTATTTTGGAATAATGTTTATTATAAACGATGAATTTTTGTCTAGCTCATTTTCTATATTTTTGTCTGTGGCTTTTAAACGGTTAAAGCTAGCAACGTGTGCGTTGCAAATTTGGAATCTACATGAAATTCTCTATAATATACATCAGCAGAGATATTTATATATAGGCTGCTCCAATAGTTACAGGCTGTTAAACGTACACTTATTTTGGAATAATTTTTAATATAAACGATTAATTTTTGTCTAGCTCATTTTCTCTATTTTTGTCTGTAGCTTCTAAACGGTTAAAGATAGCAACGTGCACGTTGCAAATTTGGAATCTACATGAAATTCTCTATAATATACATCAGCAGAGAAATTTATATATAAGCTGTTCCAATAGTTATAGGCTGTTAAACGTACACTTATTTTGGAATAATGTTTAATATAAACGATGAATTTTTGTCTAGCTCATTTTCTATATTTTTGTCTGTGGCTTTTAAACGGTTAAAGCTAGCAACGTGTGCGTTGCAAATTTGGAATCTACATGAAATTCTCTATAATATACATCAGCAGAGATATTTATATATAGGCTGCTCCAATAGTTACAGGCTGTTAAACGTACACTTATTTTTGAATAATTTTTAATATAAACGATGAATTTTTGTCTAGCTCATTTTCTATATTTTTGTCTGTAGCTTTTAAACGGTTAAAGCTAGCAACGTGCACGTTGCAAATTTGGAATCTACATGAAATTCTCTATAATATACATCAGCAGAGATATTTTTATATAGGCTGTTCCAATAGTAATAGGCTGTTTAAAATATACTTATTTTTGAATAATTTTTAATATAAACGATTAATTTTTGTCTAGCTCATTTTCTCTATTTTCGTCTGTAGCTTCTAAACGGTTAAAGATAGCAACGTGCACGTTGCAAATTTGGAATCTACATGAAATTCTCTATAATATACATCAGCAGAGATATTTGTATATAGGCTGTTCCAATAGTTACAGGCTGTTAAACGTACACTTATTTTGGAATAATTTTTATTATAAACGATGAATTTTTGTCTAGCTCATTTTCTATATTTTTGTCTGTAGCTTTTAAACGGTTAAAGCTAGCAACGTGTACGTTGCAAATTTGGAATCTACATGAAATTCTCTATAATATACATCAGCAGAGAAATTTATATATAGGCTGCTCCAATAGTTACAGGCTGTTAAACGTACACTTATTTTTGAATAATTTTTAATATAAACGATTAATTTTTGTCTAGCTCATTTTCTCTATTTTTGTCTGTAGCTTCTAAACGGTTAAAGATAGCAACGTGCACGTTGCAAATTTGGAATCTACATGAAATTCTCTATAATATACATCAGCAGAGATATTTGTATATAGGCTGTTCCAATAGTTACAGGCTGTTAAACGTACACTTATTTTGGAATAATTTTTATTATAAACGATGAATTTTTGTCTGTCTCATTTTCTCTATTTTTGTCTGTAGCTTTAAACGGTTAAAGCTAGCAACGTGCACGTTGCAAATTTGGAATCTACATGAAATTCTCTATAATATACATCAGCAGAGATATTTGTATATAAGCTGTTCCAATAGTTATAGGCTGTTAAACGTACACTTATTTTGGAATAATGTTTATTATAAACGATGAATTTTTGTCTAGCTCATTTTCTATATTTTTGTCTGTGGCTTTTAAACGGTTAAAGCTAGCAACGTGTGCTTTGCAAATTTGGAATCTACATGAAATTCTCTATAATATACATCAGCAGAGATATTTATATATAGGCTGCTCCAATAGTTACAGGCTGTTAAACGTACACTTATTTTTGAATAATTTTTAATATAAACGATTAATTTTTGTCTAGCTCATTTTCTCTATTTTTGTCTGTAGCTTCTAAACGGTTAAAGATAGCAACGTGCACGTTGCAAATTTGGAATCTACATGAAATTCTCTATAATATACATCAGCAGAGATATTTGTATATAAGCTGTTCCAATAGTTATAGGCTGTTAAACGTACACTTATTTTGGAATAATGTTTATTATAAACGATGAATTTTTGTCTAGCTCATTTTCTATATTTTTGTCTGTGGCTTTTAAACGGTTAAAGCTAGCAACGTGTGCGTTGCAAATTTGGAATCTACATGAAATTCTCTATAATATACATCAGCAGAGATATTTATATATAGGCTGCTCCAATAGTTACAGGCTGTTAAACGTACACTTATTTTGGAATAATTTTTAATATAAACGATTAATTTTTGTCTAGCTCATTTTCTCTATTTTTGTCTGTAGCTTCTAAACGGTTAAAGATAGCAACGTGCACGTTGCAAATTTGGAATCTACATGAAATTCTCTATAATATACATCAGCAGAGAAATTTATATATAAGCTGTTCCAATAGTTATAGGCTGTTAAACGTACACTTATTTTGGAATAATGTTTAATATAAACGATGAATTTTTGTCTAGCTCATTTTCTATATTTTTGTCTGTGGCTTTTAAACGGTTAAAGCTAGCAACGTGTGCGTTGCAAATTTGGAATCTACATGAAATTCTCTATAATATACATCAGCAGAGATATTTATATATAGGCTGCTCCAATAGTTACAGGCTGTTAAACGTACACTTATTTTTGAATAATTTTTAATATAAACGATGAATTTTTGTCTAGCTCATTTTCTATATTTTTGTCTGTAGCTTTTAAACGGTTAAAGCTAGCAACGTGCACGTTGCAAATTTGGAATCTACATGAAATTCTCTATAATATACATCAGCAGAGATATTTTTATATAGGCTGTTCCAATAGTAATAGGCTGTTTAAAATATACTTATTTTTGAATAATTTTTAATATAAACGATTAATTTTTGTCTAGCTCATTTTCTCTATTTTCGTCTGTAGCTTCTAAACGGTTAAAGATAGCAACGTGCACGTTGCAAATTTGGAATCTACATGAAATTCTCTATAATATACATCAGCAGAGATATTTGTATATAGGCTGTTCCAATAGTTACAGGCTGTTAAACGTACACTTATTTTGGAATAATTTTTATTATAAACGATGAATTTTTGTCTAGCTCATTTTCTATATTTTTGTCTGTAGCTTTTAAACGGTTAAAGCTAGCAACGTGTACGTTGCAAATTTGGAATCTACATGAAATTCTCTATAATATACATCAGCAGAGAAATTTATATATAGGCTGCTCCAATAGTTACAGGCTGTTAAACGTACACTTATTTTTGAATAATTTTTAATATAAACGATTAATTTTTGTCTAGCTCATTTTCTCTATTTTTATCTGTAGCTTCTAAACGGTTAAAGATAGCAACGTGCACGTTGCAAATTTGGAATCTACATGAAATTCTCTATAATATACATCAGCAGAGATATTTGTATATAGGCTGTTCCAATAGTTACAGGCTGTTAAACGTACACTTATTTTGGAATAATTTTTATTATAAACGATGAATTTTTGTCTGTCTCATTTTCTCTATTTTTGTCTGTAGCTTTAAACGGTTAAAGCTAGCAACGTGCACGTTGCAAATTTGGAATCTACATGAAATTCTCTATAATATACATCAGCAGAGATATTTGTATATAAGCTGTTCCAATAGTTATAGGCTGTTAAACGTACACTTATTTTGGAATAATGTTTATTATAAACGATGAATTTTTGTCTAGCTCATTTTCTATATTTTTGTCTGTGGCTTTTAAACGGTTAAAGCTAGCAACGTGTGCGTTGCAAATTTGGAATCTACATGAAATTCTCTATAATATACATCAGCAGAGATATTTATATATAGGCTGCTCCAATAGTTACAGGCTGTTAAACGTACACTTATTTTTGAATAATTTTTAATATAAACGATTAATTTTTGTCTAGCTCATTTTCTCTATTTTTGTCTGTAGCTTCTAAACGGTTAAAGATAGCAACGTGCACGTTGCAAATTTGGAATCTACATGAAATTCTCTATAATATACATCAGCAGAGATATTTGTATATAGGCTGCTCCAATAGTTACGGGCTGTTAAACGTACACTTATTTTGGAATAATGTTTATTATAAACGATGAATTTTTGTCTAGCTCATTTTCTATATTTTTGTCTGTGGCTTTTAAACGGTTAAAGCTAGCAACGTGTGCGTTGCAAATTTGGAATCTACATGAAATTCTCTATAATATACATCAGCAGAGATATTTATATATAGGCTGCTCCAATAGTTACAGGCTGTTAAACGTACACTTATTTTGGAATAATTTTTAATATAAACGATTAATTTTTGTCTGTCTCATTTTCTCTATTTTTGTCTGTAGCTTCTAAACGGTTAAAGATAGCAACGTGCACGTTGCAAATTTGGAATCTACATGAAATTCTCTATAATATACATCAGCAGAGAAATTTATATATAAGCTGTTCCAATAGTTATAGGCTGTTAAACGTACACTTATTTTGGAATAATGTTTAATATAAACGATGAATTTTTGTCTAGCTCATTTTCTATATTTTTGTCTGTGGCTTTTAAACGGTTAAAGCTAGCAACGTGTGCGTTGCAAATTTGGAATCTACATGAAATTCTCTATAATATACATCAGCAGAGATATTTATATATAGGCTGCTCCAATAGTTACAGGCTGTTAAACGTACACTTATTTTTGAATAATTTTTAATATAAACGATGAATTTTTGTCTAGCTCATTTTCTATATTTTTGTCTGTAGCTTTTAAACGGTTAAAGCTAGCAACGTGCACGTTGCAAATTTGGAATCTACATGAAATTCTCTATCATATACATCAGCAGAGATATTTTTATATAGGCTGTTCCAATAGTAATAGGCTGTTTAAAATATACTTATTTTTGAATAATTTTTAATATAAACGATTAATTTTTGTCTAGCTCATTTTCTCTATTTTCGTCTGTAGCTTCTAAACGGTTAAAGATAGCAACGTGCACGTTGCAAATTTGGAATCTACATGAAATTCTCTATAATATACATCAGCAGAGATATTTGTATATAGGCTGTTCCAATAGTTACAGGCTGTTAAACGTACACTTATTTTGGAATAATTTTTATTATAAACGATGAATTTTTGTCTAGCTCATTTTCTATATTTTTGTCTGTAGCTTTTAAACGGTTAAAGCTAGCAACGTGTACGTTGCAAATTTGGAATCTACATGAAATTCTCTATAATATACATCAGCAGAGAAATTTATATATAGGCTGCTCCAATAGTTACAGGCTGTTAAACGTACACTTATTTTTGAATAATTTTTAATATAAACGATTAATTTTTGTCTAGCTCATTTTCTCTATTTTTGTCTGTAGCTTCTAAACGGTTAAAGATAGCAACGTGCACGTTGCAAATTTGGAATCTACATGAAATTCTCTATAATATACATCAGCAGAGATATTTGTATATAGGCTGTTTCAATAGTTACAGGCTGTTAAACGTACACTTATTTTGGAATAATTTTTATTATAAACGATGAATTTTTGTCTGTCTCATTTTCTCTATTTTTGTCTGTAGCTTTAAACGGTTAAAGCTAGCAACGTGCACGTTGCAAATTTGGAATCTACATGAAATTCTCTATAATATACATCAGCAGAGATATTTGTATATAAGCTGTTCCAATAGTTACAGGCTGTTAAACGTACACTTATTTTGGAATAATGTTTATTATAAACGATGAATTTTTGTCTAGCTCATTTTCTATATTTTTGTCTGTGGCTTTTAAACGGTTAAAGCTAGCAACGTGTGCGTTGCAAATTTGGAATCTACATGAAATTCTCTATAATATACATCAGCAGAGATATTTATATATAGGCTGCTCCAATAGTTACAGGCTGTTAAACGTACACTTATTTTTGAATAATTTTTAATATAAACGATTAATTTTTGTCTAGCTCATTTTCTCTATTTTTGTCTGTAGCTTCTAAACGGTTAAAGATAGCAACGTGCACGTTGCAAATTTGGAATCTACATGAAATTCTCTATAATATACATCAGCAGAGATATTTGTATATAGGCTGCTCCAATAGTTACGGGCTGTTAAACGTACACTTATTTTGGAATAATTTTTATTATAAACGATGAATTTTTGTCTAGCTCATTTTCAATATTTTTGTCTGTGGCTTTTAAACGGTTAAAGCTAGCAACGTGTACGTTGCAAATTTGGAATCTACATGAAATTCTCTATAATATACATCAGCAGAGATATTTATATATAGGCTGCTCCAATCGTTACAGGCTGTTAAACGTACATTTATTTTGGAATAATTTTTATTATAAACGATGAATTTTTGTCTGTCTCATTTTCTCTATTTTTGTCTGTAGCTTCTAAACGGTTAAAGATAGCAACGTGCACGTTGCAAATTTGGAATCTACATGAAATTCTCTATAATATACATTAGCAGAGATATTTGTATATAGGCTGCTCCAATAGTTACGGGCTGTTAAACGTACACTTATTTTGGAATAATTTTTATTATAAACGATGAATTTTTGTCTGGCTCATTTTCTATATTTTTGTCTGTGGCTTTTAAACGGTTAAAGCTAGCAACGTGTACGTTGCAAATTTGGAATCTACATGAAATTCTCTATAATATACATCAGCAGAGAAATTTATATATAGGCTGCTCCAATAGTTACAGGCTGTTAAACGTACACTTATTTTGGAATAATTTTTATTATAAACGATGAATTTTTGTCTGTCTCATTTTCTCTATTTTTGTCTGTAGCTTTAAACGGTTAAAGCTAGCAACGTGCACGTTGCAAATTTGGAATCTACATGAAATTCTCTATAATATACATCAGCAGAGATATTTTTATATAGGCTGTTCCAATAGTAATAGGCTGTTTAAAATATACTTATTTTTGAATAATTTTTAATATAAACGATGAATTTTTGTCTAGCTCATTTTCTCTATTTTTGTCTGTAGCTTCTAAACGGTTAAAGATAGCAACGTGCACGTTGCAAATTTGGAATCTACATGAAATTCTCTATAATATACATCAGCAGAGGTATTTGTATATAAGCTGTTCCAATAGTTATAGGCTGTTAAACGTACACTTATTTTGGAATAATGTTTATTATAAACGATGAATTTTTGTCTAGCTCATTTTCTATATTTTTGTCTGTGGCTTTTAAACGGTTAAAGCTAGCAACGTGTGCGTTGCAAATTTGGAATCTACATGAAATTCTCTATAATATACATCAGCAGAGATATTTATATATAGGCTGCTCCAATAGTTACAGGCTGTTAAACGTACATTTATTTTGGAATAATTTTTATTATAAACGATAAATTTTTGTCTGTCTCATTTTCTCTATTTTTGTCTGTAGCTTCTAAACGGTTAAAGATAGCAACGTGCACGTTGCAAATTTGGAATCTACATGAAATTCTCTATAATATACATTAGCAGAGATATTTGTATATAGGCTGCTCCAATAGTTACGGGCTGTTAAACGTACACTTATTTTGGAATAATTTTTATTATAAACGATGAATTTTTGTCTAGCTCATTTTCTATATTTTTGTCTGTGGCTTTTAAACGGTTAAAGCTAGCAACGTGTACGTTGCAAATTTGGAATCTACATGAAATTCTCTATAATATACATCAGCAGAGATATTTGTATATAGGCTGCTCCAATAGTTACGGGCTGTTAAACGTACACTTATTTTGGAATAATTTTTATTATAGACGATGAATTTTTGTCTAGCTCATTTTCTATATTTTTGTCTGTGGCTTTTAAACGGTTAAAGCTAGCAACGTGTACGTTGCAAATTTGGAATCTACATGAAATTCTCTATAATATACATCAGCAGAGAAATTTATATATAGGCTGCTCCAATAGTTACAGGCTGTTAAACGTACACTTATTTTGGAATAATTTTTATTATAAACGATGAATTTTTGTCTGTCTCATTTTCTCTATTTTTGTCTATAGCTTTTAAACGGTTAAAGCTAGCAACGTGCACGCTGCAAATTTGGAATCTACATGAAATTCTCTATAATATACATCAGCAGAGATATTTTTATATAGGCTGTTCCAATAGTAATAGGCTGTTTAAAATATACTTATTTTTGAATAATTTTTAATATAAACGATTAATTTTTGTCTAGCTCATTTTCTCTATTTTTGTTTGTAGCTTCTAAACGGTTAAAGATAGCAACGTGCACGTTGCAAATTTGGAATCTACATGAAATTCTCTATAATATACATCAGCAGAGATATTTGTATATAGGCTGTTCCAATAGTTACAGGCTGTTAAACGTACACTTCTTTTGGAATAATTTTTAATATAAACGATGAATTTTTGTCTAGCTCATTTTCTATATTTTTGTCTGTAGCTTTTAAACGGTTAAAGCTAGCAACGTGTACGTTGCAAATTTGGAATCTACATGAAATTCTCTATAATATACATCAGCAGAGATATTTGTATATAAGCTGTTCCAATAGTTATAGGCTGTTAAACGTACACTTATTTTGGAATAATGTTTATTATAAACGATGAATTTTTGTCTAGCTCATTTTCTATATTTTTGTCTGTGGCTTTTAAACGGTTAAAGCTAGCAACGTGTGCGTTGCAAATTTGGAATCTACATGAAATTCTCTATAATATACATCAGCAGAGATATTTATATATAGGCTGCTCCAATAGTTACAGGCTGTTAAACGTACACTTATTTTTGAATAATTTTTAATATAAACGATTAATTTTTGTCTAGCTCATTTTCTCAATTTTTGTCTGTAGCTTCTAAACGGTTAAAGATAGCAACGTGCACGTTGCAAATTTGGAGTCTACATGAAATTCTCTATAATATACATCAGCAGAGATATTTGTATATAGGCTGTTCCAATAGTTACAGGCTGTTAAACGTACACTTATTTTGGAATAATTTTTATTATAAACGATGAATTTTTGTCTGTCTCATTTTCTCTATTTTTGTCTGTAGCTTTAAACGGTTAAAGCTAGCAACGTGCACGTTGCAAATTTGGAATCTACATGAAATTCTCTATAATATACATCAGCAGAGATATTTGTATATAAGCTGTTCCAATAGTTATAGGCTGTTAAACGTACACTTATTTTGGAATAATGTTTATTATAAACGATGAATTTTTGTCTAGCTCATTTTCTATATTTTTGTCTGTGGCTTTTAAACGGTTAAAGCTAGCAACGTGTGCGTTGCAAATTTGGAATCTACATGAAATTCTCTATAATATACATCAGCAGAGATATTTATATATAGGCTGCTCCAATAGTTACAGGCTGTTAAACGTACACTTATTTTTGAATAATTTTTAATATAAACGATTAATTTTTGTCTAGCTCATTTTCTCTATTTTTGTCTGTAGCTTCTAAACGGTTAAAGATAGCAACGTGCACGTTGCAAATTTGGAATCTACATGAAATTCTCTATAATATACATCAGCAGAGAAATTTATATATAAGCTGTTCCAATAGTTATAGGCTGTTAAACGTACACTTATTTTGGAATAATGTTTAATATAAACGATGAATTTTTGTCTAGCTCATTTTCTATATTTTTGTCTGTGGCTTTTAAACGGTTAAAGCTAGCAACGTGTGCGTTGCAAATTTGGAATCTACATGAAATTCTCTATAATATACATCAGCAGAGATATTTATATATAGGCTGCTCCAATAGTTACAGGCTGTTAAACGTACACTTATTTTTGAATAATTTTTAATATAAACGATGAATTTTTGTCTAGCTCATTTTCTATATTTTTGTCTGTAGCTTTTAAACGGTTAAAGCTAGCAACGTGCACGTTGCAAATTTGGAATCTACATGAAATTCTCTATAATATACATCAGCAGAGATATTTTTATATAGGCTGTTCCAATAGTAATAGGCTGTTTAAAATATACTTATTTTTGAATAATTTTTAATATAAACGATTAATTTTTGTCTAGCTCATTTTCTCTATTTTTGCACGTTGCAAATTTGGAATCTACATGAAATTCTCTATAATATACATCAGCAGAGATATTTGTATATAGGCTGTTCCAATAGTTACAGGCTGTTAAACGTACACTTATTTTGGAATAATTTTTATTATAAACGATGAATTTTTGTCTGTCTCATTTTCTCTATTTTTGTCTGTAGCTTTAAACGGTTAAAGCTAGCAACGTGCACGTTGCAAATTTGGAATCTACATGAAATTCTCTATAATATACATCAGCAGAGATATTTGTATATAAGCTGTTCCAATAGTTATAGGCTGTTAAACGTACACTTATTTTGGAATAATGTTTATTATAAACGATGAATTTTTGTCTAGCTCATTTTCTATATTTTTGTCTGTGGCTTTTAAACGGTTAAAGCTAGCAACGTGTGCGTTGCAAATTTGGAATCTACATGAAATTCTCTATAATATACATCAGCAGAGATATTTATATATAGGCTGCTCCAATAGTTACAGGCTGTTAAACGTACACTTATTTTTGAATAATTTTTAATATAAACGATTAATTTTTGTCTAGCTCATTTTCTCTATTTTTGTCTGTAGCTTCTAAACGGTTAAAGATAGCAACGTGCACGTTGCAAATTTGGAATCTACATGAAATTCTCTATAATATACATCAGCAGAGATATTTGTATATAGGCTGCTCCAATAGTTACGGGCTGTTAAACGTACACTTATTTTGGAATAATTTTTATTATAAACGATGAATTTTTGTCTAGCTCATTTTCAATATTTTTGTCTGTGGCTTTTAAACGGTTAAAGCTAGCAACGTGTACGTTGCAAATTTGGAATCTACATGAAATTCTCTATAATATACATCAGCAGAGATATTTATATATAGGCTGCTCCAATCGTTACAGGCTGTTAAACGTACATTTATTTTGGAATAATTTTTATTATAAACGATGAATTTTTGTCTGTCTCATTTTCTCTATTTTTGTCTGTAGCTTCTAAACGGTTAAAGATAGCAACGTGCACGTTGCAAATTTGGAAT
The DNA here is from genome assembly GCA_963082715.1 of Harpalus rubripes. NCBI lineage: Eukaryota > Metazoa > Arthropoda > Insecta > Coleoptera > Carabidae > Harpalus > Harpalus rubripes. Next base: position 57,342,535 of record OY720458.1, read on the forward strand.
CTACATGAAATTCTCTATAATATACATCAGCAGAGATATTTGTATATAAGCTGTTCCAATAGTTATAGGCTGTTAAACGTACACTTATTTTGGAATAATGTTTATTATAAACGATGAATTTTTGTCTAGCTCATTTTCTATATTTTTGTCTGTGGCTTTTAAACGGTTAAAGCTAGCAACGTGTGCGTTGCAAATTTGGAATCTACATGAAATTCTCTATAATATACATCAGCAGAGATATTTATATATAGGCTGCTCCAATAGTTACAGGCTGTTAAACGTACACTTATTTTGGAATAATTTTTAATATAAACGATTAATTTTTGTCTAGCTCATTTTCTCTATTTTTGTCTGTAGCTTCTAAACGGTTAAAGATAGCAACGTGCACGTTGCAAATTTGGAATCTACATGAAATTCTCTATAATATACATCAGCAGAGAAATTTATATATAAGCTGTTCCAATAGTTATAGGCTGTTAAACGTACACTTATTTTGGAATAATGTTTAATATAAACGATGAATTTTTGTCTAGCTCATTTTCTATATTTTTGTCTGTGGCTTTTAAACGGTTAAAGCTAGCAACGTGTGCGTTGCAAATTTGGAATCTACATGAAATTCTCTATAATATACATCAGCAGAGATATTTATATATAGGCTGCTCCAATAGTTACAGGCTGTTAAACGTACACTTATTTTTGAATAATTTTTAATATAAACGATGAATTTTTGTCTAGCTCATTTTCTATATTTTTGTCTGTGGCTTTTAAACGGTTAAAGCTAGCAACGTGCACGTTGCAAATTTGGAATCTACATGAAATTCTCTATAATATACATCAGCAGAGATATTTTTATATAGGCTGTTCTAATAGTAATAGGCTGTTTAAAATATACTTATTTTTGAATAATTTTTAATATAAACGATGAATTTTTGTCTAGCTCATTTTCTCTATTTTTGTCTGTAGCTTCTAAACGGTTAAAGATAGCAACGTGCACGTTGCAAATTTGGAATCTACATGAAATTCTCTATAATATACATCAGCAGAGATATTTGTATATAAGCTGTTCCAATAGTTATAGGCTGTTAAACGTACACTTATTTTGGAATAATGTTTATTATAAACGATGAATTTTTGTCTAGCTCATTTTCTATATTTTTGTCTGTGGCTTTTAAACGGTTAAAGCTAGCAACGTGTGCGTTGCAAATTTGGAATCTACATGAAATTCTCTATAATATACATCAGCAGAGATATTTATATATAGGCTGCTCCAATAGTTACAGGCTGTTAAACGTACACTTATTTTGGAATAATTTTTAATATAAACGATTAATTTTTGTCTAGCTCATTTTCTCTATTTTTGTCTGTAGCTTCTAAACGGTTAAAGATAGCAACGTGCACGTTGCAAATTTGGAATCTACATGAAATTCTCTATAATATACATCAGCAGAGAAATTTATATATAAGCTGTTCCAATAGTTATAGGCTGTTAAACGTACACTTATTTTGGAATAATGTTTAATATAAACGATGAATTTTTGTCTAGCTCATTTTCTATATTTTTGTCTGTGGCTTTTAAACGGTTAAAGCTAGCAACGTGTGCGTTGCAAATTTGGAATCTACATGAAATTCTCTATAATATACATCAGCAGAGATATTTGTATATAGGCTGCTCCAATAGTTACGGGCTGTTAAACGTACACTTATTTTGGAATAATTTTTATTATAAACGATGAATTTTTGTCTAGCTCATTTTCAATATTTTTGTCTGTGGCTTTTAAACGGTTAAAGCTAGCAACGTGTACGTTGCAAATTTGGAATCTACATGAAATTCTCTATAATATACATCAGCAGAGATATTTATATATAGGCTGCTCCAATAGTTACAGGCTGTTAAACGTACACTTATTTTTGAATAATTTTTAATATAAACGATGAATTTTTGTCTAGCTCATTTTCTATATTTTTGTCTGTAGCTTTTAAACGGTTAAAGCTAGCAACGTGCACGTTGCAAATTTGGAATCTACATGAAATTCTCTATAATATACATCAGCAGAGATATTTTTATATAGGCTGTTCCAATAGTAATAGGCTGTTTAAAATATACTTATTTTTGAATAATTTTTAATATAAACGATTAATTTTTGTCTAGCTCATTTTCTCTATTTTTGCACGTTGCAAATTTGGAATCTACATGAAATTCTCTATAATATACATCAGCAGAGATATTTGTATATAGGCTGCTCCAATAGTTACAGGCTGTTAAACGTACACTTATTTTGGAATAATTTTTATTATAAACGATGAATTTTTGTCTGTCTCATTTTCTCTATTTTTGTCTGTAGCTTCTAAACGGTTAAAGCTAGCAACGTGCACGTTGCAAATTTGGAATCTACATGAAATTCTCTATAATATACATCAGCAGAGATATTTTTATATAGGCTGTTCCAATAGTAATAGGCTGTTTAAAATATACTTATTTTTGAATAATTTTTAATATAAACGATGAATTTTTGTCTAGCTCATTTTCTCTATTTTTGTCTGTAGCTTCTAAACGGTTAAAGATAGCAACGTGCACGTTGCAAATTTGGAATCTACATGAAATTCTCTATAATATACATCAGCAGAGATATTTGTATATAAGCTGTTCCAATAGTTATAGGCTGTTAAACGTACACTTATTTTGGAATAATGTTTATTATAAACGATGAATTTTTGTCTAGCTCATTTTTTATATTTTTGTCTGTGGCTTTTAAACGGTTAAAGCTAGCAACGTGTGCGTTGCAAATTTGGAATCTACATGAAATTCTCTATAATATACATCAGCAGAGATATTTATATATAGGCTGCTCCAATAGTTACAGGCTGTTAAACGTACACTTATTTTTGAATAATTTTTATTATAAACGATGAATTTTTGTCTAGCTCATTTTCTATATTTTTGTCTGTGGCTTTTAAACGGTTAAAGCTAGCAACGTGTACGTTGCAAATTTGGAATCTTCATGAAATTCTCTATAATATACATCAGCAGAGAAATTTATATATAAGCTGTTCCAATAGTTATAGGCTGTTAAACGTACACTTATTTTGGAATAATGTTTAATATAAACGATGAATTTTTGTCTAGCTCATTTTCTATATTTTTGTCTGTGGCTTTTAAACGGTTAAAGCTAGCAACGTGTGCGTTGCAAATTTGGAATCTACATGAAATTCTCTATAATATACATCAGCAGAGATATTTATATATAGGCTGCTCCAATAGTTACAGGCTGTTAAACGTACACTTATTTTTGAATAATTTTTAATATAAACGATGAATTTTTGTCTAGCTCATTTTCTATATTTTTGTCTGTAGCTTTTAAACGGTTAAAGCTAGCAACGTGCACGTTGCAAATTTGGAATCTACATGAAATTCTCTATAATATACATCAGCAGAAATATTTTTATATAGGCTGTTCCAATAGTAATAGGCTGTTTAAAATATACTTATTTTTGAATAATTTTTAATATAAACGATTAATTTTTGTCTAGCTCATTTTCTCTATTTTTGTCTGTAGCTTCTAAACGGTTAAAGATAGCAACGTGCACGTTGCAAATTTGGAATCTACATGAAATTCTCTATAATATACATCAGCAGAGATATTTGTATATAGGCTGTTCCAATAGTTACAGGCTGTTAAACGTACACTTATTTTGGAATAATTTTTAATATAAACGATGAATTTTTGTCTAGCTCATTTTCTATATTTTTGTCTGTAGCTTTTAAACGGTTAAAGCTAGCAACGTGTACGTTGCAAATTTGGAATCTACATGAAATTCTCTATAATATACATCAGCAGAGAAATTTATATATAGGCTGCTCCAATCGTTACAGGCTGTTAAACGTACATTTATTTTGGAATAATTTTTATTATAAACGATGAATTTTTGTCTGTCTCATTTTCTCTATTTTTGTCTGTAGCTTCTAAACGGTTAAAGATAGCAACGTGCACATTGCAAATTTGGAATCTACATGAAATTCTCTATAATATACATTAGCAGAGATATTTGTATATAGGCTGCTCCAATAGTTACGGGCTGTTAAACGTACACTTATTTTGGAATAATTTTTATTATAAACGATGAATTTTTGTCTGGCTCATTTTCTATATTTTTGTCTGTGGCTTTTAAACGGTTAAAGCTAGCAACGTGTACGTTGCAAATTTGGAATCTACATGAAATTCTCTATAATATACATCAGCAGAGAAATTTATATATAGGCTGCTCCAATAGTTACAGGCTGTTAAACGTACACTTATTTTGGAATAATTTTTATTATAAACGATGAATTTTTGTCTGTCTCATTTTCTCTATTTTTGTCTGTAGCTTTAAACGGTTAAAGCTAGCAACGTGCACGTTGCAAATTTGGAATCTACATGAAATTCTCTATAATATACATCAGCAGAGATATTTTTATATAGGCTGTTCCAATAGTAATAGGCTGTTTAAAATATACTTATTTTTGAATAATTTTTAATATAAACGATGAATTTTTGTCTAGCTCATTTTCTCTATTTTTGTCTGTAGCTTCTAAACGGTTAAAGATAGCAACGTGCACGTTGCAAATTTGGAATCTACATGAAATTCTCTATAATATACATCAGCAGAGATATTTGTATATAAGCTGTTCCAATAGTTATAGGCTGTTAAACGTACACTTATTTTGGAATAATGTTTATTATAAACGATGAATTTTTGTCTAGCTCATTTTCTATATTTTTGTCTGTGGCTTTTAAACGGTTAAAGCTAGCAACGTGTGCGTTGCAAATTTGGAATCTACATGAAATTCTCTATAATATACATCAGCAGAGATATTTATATATAGGCTGCTCCAATAGTTACAGGCTGTTAAACGTACATTTATTTTGGAATAATTTTTATTATAAACGATGAATTTTTGTCTGTCTCATTTTCTCTATTTTTGTCTGTAGCTTCTAAACGGTTAAAGATAGCAACGTGCACGTTGCAAATTTGGAATCTACATGAAATTCTCTATAATATACATTAGCAGAGATATTTGTATATAGGCTGCTCCAATAGTTACGGGCTGTTAAACGTACACTTATTTTGGAATAATTTTTATTATAAACGATGAATTTTTGTCTAGCTCATTTTCTATATTTTTGTCTGTGGCTTTTAAACGGTTAAAGCTAGCAACGTGTACGTTGCAAATTTGGAATCTACATGAAATTCTCTATAATATACATCAGCAGAGATATTTGTATATAGGCTGCTCCAATAGTTACGGGCTGTTAAACGTACACTTATTTTGGAATAATTTTTATTATAAACGATGAATTTTTGTCTGGCTCATTTTCTATATTTTTGTCTGTGGCTTTTAAACGGTTAAAGCTAGCAACGTGCACGTTGCAAATTTGGAATCTACATGAAATTCTCTATAATATACATCAGCAGAGAAATTTATATATAGGCTGCTCCAATAGTTACAGGCTGTTAAACGTACACTTATTTTGGAATAATTTTTATTATAAACGATGAATTTTTGTCTGTCTCATTTTCTCTATTTTTGTCTGTAGCTTTAAACGGTTAAAGCTAGCAACGTGCACTTTGCAAATTTGGAATCTACATGAAATTCTCTATAATATACATCAGCAGAGATATTTTTATATAGGCTGTTCCAATAGTAATAGGCTGTTTAAAATATACTTATTTTTGAATAATTTTTAATATAAACGATGAATTTTTGTCTAGCTCATTTTCTCTATTTTTGTCTGTAGCTTCTAAACGGTTAAAGATAGCAACGTGCACGTTGCAAATTTGGAATCTACATGAAATTCTCTATAATATACATCAGCAGAGATATTTGTATATAAGCTCTTCCAATAGTTATAGGCTGTTAAACGTACACTTATTTTGGAATAATGTTTATTATAAACGATGAATTTTTGTCTAGCTCATTTTCTATATTTTTGTCTGTGGCTTTTAAACGGTTAAAGCTAGCAACGTGTGCGTTGCAAATTTGGAATCTACATGAAATTCTCTATAATATACATCAGCAGAGATATTTATATATAGGCTGCTCCAATAGTTACAAGCTGTTAAACGTACATTTATTTTGGAATAATTTTTATTATAAACGATGAATTTTTGTCTGTCTCATTTTCTCTATTTTTGTCTGTAGCTTCTAAACGGTTAAAGATAGCAACGTGCACGTTGCAAATTTGGAATCTACATGAAATTCTCTATAATATACATTAGCAGAGATATTTGTATATAGGCTGCTCCAATAGTTACGGGCTGTTAAACGTACACTTATTTTGGAATAATTTTTATTATAAACGATGAATTTTTGTCTAGCTCATTTTCTATATTTTTGTCTGTGGCTTTTAAACGGTTAAAGCTAGCAACGTGTACGTTGCAAATTTGGAATCTACATGAAATTCTCTATAATATACATCAGCAGAGATATTTGTATATAGGCTGCTCCAATAGTTACGGGCTGTTAAACGTACACTTATTTTGGAATAATTTTTATTATAGACGATGAATTTTTGTCTAGCTCATTTTCTATATTTTTGTCTGTGGCTTTTAAACGGTTAAAGCTAGCAACGTGTACGTTGCAAATTTGGAATCTACATGAAATTCTCTATAATATACATCAGCAGAGAAATTTATATATAGGCTGCTCCAATAGTTACAGGCTGTTAAACGTACACTTATTTTGGAATAATTTTTATTATAAACGATGAATTTTTGTCTGTCTCATTTTCTCTATTTTTGTCTATAGCTTTTAAACGGTTAAAGCTAGCAACGTGCACGCTGCAAATTTGGAATCTACATGAAATTCTCTATAATATACATCAGCAGAGATATTTTTATATAGGCTGTTCCAATAGTAATAGGCTGTTTAAAATATACTTATTTTTGAATAATTTTTAATATAAACGATTAATTTTTGTCTAGCTCATTTTCTTTATTTTTGTCTGTAGCTTCTAAACGGTTAAAGATAGCAACGTGCACGTTGCAAATTTGGAATCTACATGAAATTCTCTATAATATACATCAGCAGAGATATTTGTATATAGGCTGTTCCAATAGTTACAGGCTGTTAAACGTACACTTATTTTGGAATAATTTTTAATATAAACGATGAATTTTTGTCTAGCTCATTTTCTATATTTTTGTCTGTAGCTTTTAAACGGTTAAAGCTAGCAACGTGTACGTTGCAAATTTGGAATCTACATGAAATTCTCTATAATATACATCAGCAGAGATATTTGTATATAAGCTGTTCCAATAGTTATAGGCTGTTAAACGTACACTTATTTTGGAATAATGTTTATTATAAACGATGAATTTTTGTCTAGCTCATTTTCTATATTTTTGTCTGTGGCTTTTAAACGGTTAAAGCTAGCAACGTGTGCGTTGCAAACTTGGAATCTACATGAAATTCTCTATAATATACATCAGCAGAGATATTTATATATAGGCTGCTCCAATAGTTACAGGCTGTTAAACGTACACTTATTTTTGAATAATTTTTAATATAAACGATTAATTTTTGTCTAGCTCATTTTCTCTATTTTTGTCTGTAGCTTCTAAACGGTTAAAGATAGCAACGTGCACGTTGCAAATTTGGAGTCTACATGAAATTCTCTATAATATACATCAGCAGAGATATTTGTATATAGGCTGTTCCAATAGTTACAGGCTGTTAAACGTACACTTATTTTGGAATAATTTTTATTATAAACGATGAATTTTTGTCTGTCTCATTTTCTTTATTTTTGTCTGTAGCTTTAAACGGTTAAAGCTAGCAACGTGCACGTTGCAAATTTGGAATCTACATAAAATTCTCTATAATATACATCAGCAGAGATATTTGTATATAAGCTGTTCCAATAGTTATAGGCTGTTAAACGTACACTTATTTTGGAATAATGTTTATTATAAACGATGAATTTTTGTCTAGCTCATTTTCTATATTTTTGTCTGTGGCTTTTAAACGGTTAAAGCTAGCAACGTGTGCGTTGCAAACTTGGAATCTACATGAAATTCTCTATAATATACATCAGCAGAGATATTTATATATAGGCTGCTCCAATAGTTACAGGCTGTTAAACGTACACTTATTTTTGAATAATTTTTAATATAAACGATTAATTTTTGTCTAGCTCATTTTCTCTATTTTTGTCTGTAGCTTCTAAACGGTTAAAGATAGCAACGTGCACGTTGCAAATTTGGAGTGTACATGAAATTCTCTATAATATACATCAGCAGAGATATTTGTATATAGGCTGTTCCAATAGTTACAGGCTGTTAAACGTACACTTATTTTGGAATAATTTTTATTATAAACGATGAATTTTTGTCTGTCTCATTTTCTCTATTTTTGTCTGTAGCTTTAAACGGTTAAAGCTAGCAACGTGCACGTTGCAAATTTGGAATCTACATGAAATTCTCTATAATATACATCAGCAGAGATATTTGTATATAAGCTGTTGTAATAGTTATAGGCTGTTAAACGTACACTTATTTTGGAATAATGTTTATTATAAACGATGAATTTTTGTCTAGCTCATTTTCTATATTTTTGTCTGTGGCTTTTAAACGGTTAAAGCTAGCAACGTGTGCGTTGCAAATTTGGAATCTACATGAAATTCTCTATAATATACATCAGCAGAGATATTTATATATAGGCTGCTCCAATAGTTACAGGCTGTTAAACGTACACTTATTTTTGAATAATTTTTAATATAAACGATTAATTTTTGTCTAGCTCATTTTCTCTATTTTTGTCTGTAGCTTCTAAACGGTTAAAGATAGCAACGTGCACGTTGCAAATTTGGAATCTACATGAAATTCTCTATAATATACATCAGCAGAGATATTTGTATATAGGCTGCTCCAATAGTTACGGGCTGTTAAACGTACACTTATTTTGGAATAATTTTTATTATAAACGATGAATTTTTGTCTAGCTCATTTTCAATATTTTTGTCTGTGGCTTTTAAACGGTTAAAGCTAGCAACGTGTACGTTGCAAATTTGGAATCTACATGAAATTCTCTATAATATACATCAGCAGAGAAATTTATATATAAGCTGTTCCAATAGTTATAGGCTGTTAAACGTACACTTATTTTGGAATAATGTTTAATATAAACGATGAATTTTTGTCTAGCTCATTTTCTATATTTTTGTCTGTGGCTTTTAAACGGTTAAAGCTAGCAACGTGTGCGTTGCAAATTTGGAATCTACATGAAATTCTCTATAATATACATCAGCAGAGATATTTATATATAGGCTGCTCCAATAGTTACAGGCTGTTAAACGTACACTTATTTTTGAATAATTTTTAATATAAACGATGAATTTTTGTCTAGCTCATTTTCTATATTTTTGTCTGTAGCTTTTAAACGGTTAAAGCTAGCAACGTGCACGTTGCAAATTTGGAATCTACATGAAATTCTCTATAATATACATCAGCAGAGATATTTTTATATAGGCTGTTCCAATAGTAATAGGCTGTTTAAAATATACTTATTTTTGAATAATTTTTAATATAAACGATTAATTTTTGTCTAGCTCATTTTCTCTATTTTTGTCTGTAGCTTCCAAACGGTTAAAGATAGCAACGTGCACGTTGCAAATTTGGATTCTACATGAAATTCTCTATAATATACATCAGCAGAGATATTTGTATATAGGCTGTTCCAATAGTTACAGGCTGTTAAACGTACACTTATTTTGGAATAATTTTTATTATAAACGATGAATTTTTGTCTAGCTCATTTTCTATATTTTTGTCTGTAGCTTTTAAAAGGTTAAAGCTAGCAACGTGTACGTTGCAAATTTGGAATCTACATGAAATTCTCTATAATATACATCAGCAGAGAAATTTATATATAGGCTGCTCCAATCGTTACAGGCTGTTAAACGTACATTTATTTTGGAATAATTTTTATTATAAACGATGAATTTTTGTCTGTCTCATTTTCTCTATTTTTGTCTGTAGCTTCTAAACGGTTAAAGATAGCAACGTGCACGTTGCAAATTTGGAATCTACATGAAATTCTCTATAATATACATCAGCAGAGATATTTGTATATAAGCTGTTCCAATAGTTATAGGCTGTTAAACGTACACTTATTTTGGAATAATGTTTATTATAAACGATGAATTTTTGTCTAGCTCATTTTCTATATTTTTGTCTGTGGCTTTTAAACGGTTAAAGCTAGCAACGTGTGCGTTGCAAATTTGGAATCTACATGAAATTCTCTATAATATACATCAGCAGAGATATTTATATATAGGCTGCTCCAATAGTTACAGGCTGTTAAACGTACACTTATTTTGGAATAATTTTTAATATAAACGATTAATTTTTGTCTAGCTCATTTTCTCTATTTTTGTCTGTAGCTTCTAAACGGTTAAAGATAGCAACGTGCACGTTGCAAATTTGGAATCTACATGAAATTCTCTATAATATACATCAGCAGAGAAATTTATATATAAGCTGTTCCAATAGTTATAGGCTGTTAAACGTACACTTATTTTGGAATAATGTTTAATATAAACGATGAATTTTTGTCTAGCTCATTTTCTATATTTTTGTCTGTGGCTTTTAAACGGTTAAAGCTAGCAACGTGTGCGTTGCAAATTTGGAATCTACATGAAATTCTCTATAATATACATCAGCAGAGATATTTATATATAGGCTGCTCCAATAGTTACAGGCTGTTAAACGTACACTTATTTTTGAATAATTTTTAATATAAACGATGAATTTTTGTCTAGCTCATTTTCTATATTTTTGTCTGTAGCTTTTAAACGGTTAAAGCTAGCAACGTGCACGTTGCAAATTTGGAATCTACATGAAATTCTCTATAATATACATCAGCAGAGATATTTTTATATAGGCTGTTCCAATAGTAATAGGCTGTTTAAAATATACTTATTTTTGAATAATTTTTAATATAAACGATTAATTTTTGTCTAGCTCATTTTCTCTATTTTTGTCTGTAGCTTCTAAACGGTTAAAGATAGCAACGTGCACGTTGCAAATTTGGAATCTACATGAAATTCTCTATAATATACATCAGCAGAGATATTTGTATATAGGCTGTTCCAATAGTTACAGGCTGTTAAACGTACACTTATTTTGGAATAATTTTTATTATAAACGATGAATTTTTGTCTAGCTCATTTTCTATATTTTTGTCTGTGGCTTTTAAACGGTTAAAGCTAGCAACGTGTGCGTTGCAAATTTGGAATCTACATGAAATTCTCTATAATATACATCAGCAGAGATATTTATATATAGGCTGCTCCAATAGTTACAGGCTGTTAAACGTACATTTATTTTGGAATAATTTTTATTATAAACGATGAATTTTTGTCTGTCTCATTTTCTCTATTTTTGTCTGTAGCTTCTAAACGGTTAAAGATAGCAACGTGCACGTTGCAAATTTGGAATCTACATGAAATTCTCTATAATATACATCAGCAGAGATATTTGTATATAAGCTGTTCCAATAGTTATAGGCTGTTAAACGTACACTTATTTTGGAATAATTTTTATTATAGACGATGAATTTTTGTCTAGCTCATTTTCTATATTTTTGTCTGTGGCTTTTAAACGGTTAAAGCTAGCAACGTGTACGTTGCAAATTTGGAATCTACATGAAATTCTCTATAATATACATCAGCAGAGAAATTTATATATAGGCTGCTCCAATAGTTACAGGCTGTTAAACGTACACTTATTTTGGAATAATTTTTATTATAAACGATGAATTTTTGTCTGTCTCATTTTCTCTATTTTTGTCTATAGCTTTTAAACGGTTAAAGCTAGCAACGTGCACGCTGCAAATTTGGAATCTACATGAAATTCTCTATAATATACATCAGCAGAGATATTTTTATATAGGCTGTTCCAATAGTAATAGGCTGTTTAAAATATACTTATTTTTGAATAATTTTTAATATAAACGATTAATTTTTGTCTAGCTCATTTTCTCTATTTTTGTCTGTAGCTTCTAAACGGTTAAAGATAGCAACGTGCACGTTGCAAATTTGGAATCTACATGAAATTCTCTATAATATACATCAGCAGAGATATTTGTATATAGGCTGTTCCAATAGTTACAGGCTGTTAAACGTACACTTATTTTGGAATAATTTTTATTATAAACGATGAATTTTTGTCTGTCTCATTTTCTCTATTTTTGTCTGTAGCTTTAAACGGATAAAGCTAGCAACGTGCACGTTGCAAATTTGGAATCTACATGAAATTCTCTATAATATACATCAGCAGAGATATTTGTATATAAGCTGTTCCAATAGTTATAGGCTGTTAAACGTACACTTATTTTGGAATAATGTTTATTATAAACGATGAATTTTTGTCTAGCTCATTTTCTATATTTTTGTCTGTGGCTTTTAAACGGTTAAAGCTAGCAACGTGTGCGTTGCAAATTTGGAATCTACATGAAATTCTCTATAATATACATCAGCAGAGATATTTATATATAGGCTGCTCCAATAGTTACAGGCTGTTAAACGTACACTTATTTTTGAATAATTTTTAATATAAACGATTAATTTTTGTCTAGCTCATTTTCTCTATTTTTGTCTGTAGCTTCTAAACGGTTAAAGATAGCAACGTGCACGTTGCAAATTTGGAATCTACATGAAATTCTCTATAATATACATCAGCAGAGATATTTGTATATAGGCTGCTCCAATAGTTACGGGCTGTTAAACGTACACTTATTTTGGAATAATTTTTATTATAAACGATGAATTTTTGTCTAGCTCATTTTCAATATTTTTGTCTGTGGCTTTTAAACGGTTAAAGCTAGCAACGTGTACGTTGCAAATTTGGAATCTACATGAAATTCTCTATAATATACATCAGCAGAGAAATTTATATATAAGCTGTTCCAATAGTTATAGGCTGTTAAACGTACACTTATTTTGGAATAATGTTTAATATAAACGATGAATTTTTGTCTAGCTCATTATCTATATTTTTGTCTGTGGCTTTTAAACGGTTAAAGCTAGCAACGTGTGCGTTGCAAATTTGGAATCTACATGAAATTCTCTATAATATACATCAGCAGAGATATTTATATATAGGCTGCTCCAATAGTTACAGGCTGTTAAACGTACACTTATTTTTGAATAATTTTTAATATAAACGATGAATTTTTGTCTAGCTCATTTTCTATATTTTTGTCTGTAGCTTTTAAACGGTTAAAGCTAGCAACGTGCACGTTGCAAATTTGGAATCTACATGAAATTCTCTATAATATACATCAGCAGAGATATTTTTATATAGGCTGTTCCAATAGTAATAGGCTGTTTAAAATATACTTATTTTTGAATAATTTTTAATATAAACGATTAATTTTTGTCTAGCTCATTTTCTCTATTTTTGTCTGTAGCTTCTAAACGGTTAAAGATAGCAACGTGCACGTTGCAAATTTGGAATCTACATGAAATTCTCTATAATATACATCAGCAGAGATATTTGTATATAGGCTGTTCCAATAGTTACAGGCTGTTAAACGTACACTTATTTTGGAATAATTTTTATTATAAACGATGAATTTTTGTCTAGCTCATTTTCTATATTTTTGTCTGTAGCTTTTAAACGGTTAAAGCTAGCAACGTGTACGTTGCAAATTTGGAATCTACATGAAATTCTCTATAATATACATCAGCAGAGAAATTTATATATAGGCTGCTCCAATCGTTACAGGCTGTTAAACGTACATTTATTTTGGAATAATTTTTATTATAAACGATGAATTTTTGTCTGTCTCATTTTCTCTATTTTTGTCTGTAGCTTCTAAACGGTTAAAGATAGCAACGTGCACGTTGCAAATTTGGAATCTACATGAAATTCTCTATAATATACATCAGCAGAGATATTTGTATATAGGCTGCTCCAATAGTTACGGGCTGTTAAACGTACACTTATTTTGGAATAATTTTTATTATAAACGATGAATTTTTGTCTAGCTCATTTTCAATATTTTTGTCTGTGGCTTTTAAACGGTTAAAGCTAGCAACGTGTACGTTGCAAATTTGGAATCTACATGAAATTCTCTATAATATACATCAGCAGAGATATTTATATATAGGCTGCTCCAATAGTTACAGGCTGTTAAACGTACACTTATTTTTGAATAATTTTTAATATAAACGATGAATTTTTGTCTAGCTCATTTTCTATATTTTTGTCTGTAGCTTTTAAACGGTTAAAGCTAGCAACGTGCACGTTGCAAATTTGGAATCTACATGAAATTCTCTATAATATACATCAGCAGAGAAATTTATATATAGGCTGCTCCAATAGTTACAGGCTGTTAAACGTACACTTATTTTTGAATAATTTTTAATATAAACGATTAATTTTTGTCTAGCTCATTTTCTCTATTTTTGTCTGTAGCTTCTAAACGGTTAAAGATAGCAACGTGCACGTTGCAAATTTGGAATCTACATGAAATTCTCTATAATATACATCAGCAGAGATATTTGTATATAGGCTGTTCCAATAGTTACAGGCTGTTAAACGTACACTTATTTTGGAATAATTTTTATTATAAACGATGAATTTTTGTCTAGCTCATTTTCTATATTTTTGTCTGTGGCTTTTAAACGGTTAAAGCTAGCAACGTGTGCGTTGCAAATTTGGAATCTACATGAAATTCTCTATAATATACATCAGCAGAGATATTTATATATAGGCTGCTCCAATAGTTACAGGCTGTTAAACGTACACTTATTTTTGAATAATTTTTAATATAAACGATTAATTTTTGTCTAGCTCATTTTCTCTATTTTTGTCTGTAGCTTCTAAACGGTTAAAGATAGCAACGTGCACGTTGCAAATTTGGAATCTACATGAAATTCTCTATAATATACATCAGCAGAGATATTTGTATATAGGCTGCTCCAATAGTTACGGGCTGTTAAACGTACACTTATTTTGGAATAATTTTTATTATAAACGATGAATTTTTGTCTAGCTCATTTTCAATATTTTTGTCTGTGGCTTTTAAACGGTTAAAGCTAGCAACGTGTACGTTGCAAATTTGGAATCTACATGAAATTCTCTATAATATACATCAGCAGAGATATTTATATATAGGCTGCTCCAATAGTTACAGGCTGTTAAACGTACACTTATTTTTGAATAATTTTTAATATAAACGATGAATTTTTGTCTAGCTCATTTTCTATATTTTTGTCTGTAGCTTTTAAACGGTTAAAGCTAGCAACGTGCACGTTGCAAATTTGGAATCTACATGAAATTCTCTATAATATACATCAGCAGGGAAATTTATATATAGGCTGCTCCAATCGTTACAGGCTGTTAAACGTACATTTATTTTGGAATAATTTTTATTATAAACGATGAATTTTTGTCTGTCTCATTTTCTCTATTTTTGTCTGTAGCTTCTAAACGGTTAAAGATAGCAACGTGCACGTTGCAAATTTGGAATCTACATGAAATTCTCTATAATATACATTAGCAGAGATATTTGTATATAGGCTGCTCCAATAGTTACGGGCTGTTAAACGTACACTTATTTTGGAATAATTTTTATTATAAACGATGAATTTTTGTCTGGCTCATTTTCTATATTTTTGTCTGTGGCTTTTAAACGGTTAAAGCTAGCAACGTGTACGTTGCAAATTTGGAATCTACATGAAATTCTCTATAATATACATCAGCAGAGAAATTTATATATAGGCTGCTCCAATAGTTACAGGCTGTTAAACGTACACTTATTTTGGAATAATTTTTATTATAAACGATGAATTTTTGTCTGTCTCATTTTCTCTATTTTTGTCTGTAGCTTTAAACGGTTAAAGCTAGCAACGTGCACGTTGCAAATTTGGAATCTACATGAAATTCTCTATAATATACATCAGCAGAGATATTTTTATATAGGCTGTTCCAATAGTAATAGGCTGTTTAAAATATACTTATTTTTGAATAATTTTTAATATAAACGATGAATTTTTGTCTAGCTCATTTTCTCTATTTTTGTCTGTAGCTTCTAAACGGTTAAAGATAGCAACGTGCACGTTGCAAATTTGGAATCTACATGAAATTCTCTATAATATACATTAGCAGAGGTATTTGTATATAAGCTGTTCCAATAGTTATAGGCTGTTAAACGTACACTTATTTTGGAATAATGTTTATTATAAACGATGAATTTTTGTCTAGCTCATTTTCTATATTTTTGTCTGTGGCTTTTAAACGGTTAAAGCTAGCAACGTGTGCGTTGCAAATTTGGAATCTACATGAAATTCTCTATAATATACATCAGCAGAGATATTTATATATAGGCTGCTCCAATAGTTACAGGCTGTTAAACGTACATTTATTTTGGAATAATTTTTATTATAAACGATGAATTTTTGTCTGTCTCATTTTCTCTATTTTTGTCTGTAGCTTCTAAACGGTTAAAGATAGCAACGTGCACGTTGCAAATTTGGAATCTACATGAAATTCTCTATAATATACATTAGCAGAGATATTTGTATATAGGCTGCTCCAATAGTTACGGGCTGTTAAACGTACACTTATTTTGGAATAATTTTTATTATAAACGATGAATTTTTGTCTAGCTCATTTTCTATATTTTTGTCTGTGGCTCTTAAACGGTTAAAGCTAGCAACGTGTACGTTGCAAATTTGGAATCTACATGAAATTCTCTATAATATACATCAGCAGAGATATTTGTATATAGGCTGCTCCAATAGTTACGGGCTGTTAAACGTACACTTATTTTGGAATAATTTTTATTATAGACGA
Source organism: Harpalus rubripes (assembly GCA_963082715.1). NCBI lineage: Eukaryota > Metazoa > Arthropoda > Insecta > Coleoptera > Carabidae > Harpalus > Harpalus rubripes. Next base: position 57,359,374 of record OY720458.1, read on the forward strand.
TGAATTTTTGTCTAGCTCATTTTCTATATTTTTGTCTGTGGCTTTTAAACGGTTAAAGCTAGCAACGTGTACGTTGCAAATTTGGAATCTACATGAAATTCTCTATAATATACATCAGCAGAGAAATTTATATATAGGCTGCTCCAATAGTTACAGGCTGTTAAACGTACACTTATTTTGGAATAATTTTTATTATAAACGATGAATTTTTGTCTGTCTCATTTTCTCTATTTTTGTCTATAGCTTTTAAACGGTTAAAGCTAGCAACGTGCACGCTGCAAATTTGGAATCTACATAAAATTCTCTATAATATACATCAGCAGAGATATTTTTATATAGGCTGTTCCAATAGTAATAGGCTGTTTAAAATATACTTATTTTTGAATAATTTTTAATATAAACGATTAATTTTTGTCTAGCTCATTTTCTCTATTTTTGTCTGTAGCTTCTAAACGGTTAAAGATAGCAACGTGCACGTTGCAAATTTGGAATCTACATGAAATTCTCTATAATATACATCAGCAGAGATATTTGTATATAGGCTGCTCCAATAGTTACGGGCTGTTAAACGTACATTTATTTTGGAATAATTTTTATTATAAACGATGAATTTTTGTCTAGCTCATTTTCAATATTTTTGTCTGTGGCTTTTAAACGGTTAAAGCTAGCAACGTGTACGTTGCAAATTTGGAATCTACATGAAATTCTCTATAATATACATCAGCAGAGATATTTATATATAGGCTGCTCCAATCGTTACAGGCTGTTAAACGTACATTTATTTTGGAATAATTTTTATTATAAACGATGAATTTTTGTCTGTCTCATTTTCTCTATTTTTGTCTGTAGCTTCTAAACGGTTAAAGATAGCAACGTGCACGTTGCAAATTTGGAATCTACATGAAATTCTCTATAATATACATCAGCAGAGATATTTGTATATAAGCTGTTCCAATAGTTATAGGCTGTTAAACGTACACTTATTTTGGAATAATGTTTATTATAAACGATGAATTTTTGTCTAGCTCATTTTCTATATTTTTGTCTGTGGCTTTTAAACGGTTAAAGCTAGCAACGTGTGCGTTGCAAATTTGGAATCTACATGAAATTCTCTATAATATACATCAGCAGAGATATTTATATATAGGCTGCTCCAATAGTTACAGGCTGTTAAACGTACACTTATTTTGGAATAATTTTTAATATAAACGATTAATTTTTGTCTAGCTCATTTTCTCTATTTTTGTCTGTAGCTTCTAAACGGTTAAAGATAGCAACGTGCACGTTGCAAATTTGGAATCTACATGAAATTCTCTATAATATACATCAGCAGAGAAATTTATATATAAGCTGTTCCAATAGTTATAGGCTGTTAAACGTACACTTATTTTGGAATAATGTTTAATATAAACGATGAATTTTTGTCTAGCTCATTTTCTATATTTTTGTCTGTGGCTTTTAAACGGTTAAAGCTAGCAACGTGTGCGTTGCAAATTTGGAATCTACATGAAATTCTCTATAATATACATCAGCAGAGATATTTATATATAGGCTGCTCCAATAGTTACAGGCTGTTAAACGTACACTTATTTTTGAATAATTTTTAATATAAACGATGAATTTTTGTCTAGCTCATTTTCTATATTTTTGTCTGTAGCTTTTAAACGGTTAAAGCTAGCAACGTGCACGTTGCAAATTTGGAATCTACATGAAATTCTCTATAATATACATCAGCAGAGAAATTTATATATAGGCTGCTCCAATAGTTACAGGCTGTTAAACGTACACTTATTTTTGAATAATTTTTAATATAAACGATTAATTTTTGTCTAGCTCATTTTCTCTATTTTTGTCTGTAGCTTCTAAACGGTTAAAGATAGCAACGTGCACGTTGCAAATTTGGAATCTACATGAAATTCTCTATAATATACATCAGCAGAGATATTTGTATATAGGCTGTTCCAATAGTTACAGGCTGTTAAACGTACACTTATTTTGGAATAATTTTTATTATAAACGATGAATTTTTGTCTGTCTCATTTTCTCTATTTTTGTCTGTAGCTTTAAACGGTTAAAGCTAGCAACGTGCACGTTGCAAATTTGGAATCTACATGAAATTCTCTATAATATACATCAGCAGAGATATTTGTATATAAGCTGTTCCAATAGTTATAGGCTGTTAAACGTACACTTATTTTGGAATAATGTTTATTATAAACGATGAATTTTTGTCTAGCTCATTTTCTATATTTTTGTCTGTGGCTTTTAAACGGTTAAAGCTAGCAACGTGTGCGTTGCAAATTTGGAATCTACATGAAATTCTCTATAATATACATCAGCAGAGATATTTATATATAGGCTGCTCCAATAGTTACAGGCTGTTAAACGTACACTTATTTTTGAATAATTTTTAATATAAACGATTAATTTTTGTCTAACTCATTTTCTCTATTTTTGTCTGTAGCTTCTAAACGGTTAAAGATAGCAACGTGCACGTTGCAAATTTGGAATCTACATGAAATTCTCTATAATATACATCAGCAGAGATATTTGTATATAGGCTGCTCCAATAGTTACGGGCTGTTAAACGTACACTTATTTTGGAATAATTTTTATTATAAACGATGAATTTTTGTCTAGCTCATTTTCAATATTTTTGTCTGTGGCTTTTAAACGGTTAAAGCTAGCAACGTGTACGTTGCAAATTTGGAATCTACATGAAATTCTCTATAATATACATCAGCAGAGATATTTATATATAGGCTGCTCCAATAGTTACAGGCTGTTAAACGTACACTTATTTTTGAATAATTTTTAATATAAACGATGAATTTTTGTCTAGCTCATTTTCTATATTTTTGTCTGTAGCTTTTAAACGGTTAAAGCTAGCAACGTGCACGTTGCAAATTTGGAATCTACATGAAATTCTCTATAATATACATCAGCAGAGATATTTTTATATAGGCTGTTCCAATAGTAATAGGCTGTTTAAAATATACTTATTTTTGAATAATTTTTAATATAAACGATTAATTTTTGTCTAGCTCATTTTCTCTATTTTTGTCTGTAGCTTCTAAACGGTTAAAGATAGCAACGTGCACGTTGCAAATTTGGAATCTACATGAAATTCTCTATAATATACATCAGCAGAGATATTTGTATATAGGCTGTTCCAATAGTTACAGGCTGTTAAACGTACACTTATTTTGGAATAATTTTTATTATAAACGATGAATTTTTGTCTAGCTCATTTTCTATATTTTTGTCTGTAGCTTCTAAACGGTTAAAGATAGCAACGTGCACGTTGCAAATTTGGAATCTACATGAAATTCTCTATAATATACATCAGCAGAGAAATTTATATATAGGCTGCTCCAATCGTTACAGGCTGTTAAACGTACATTTATTTTGGAATAATTTTTATTATAAACGATGAATTTTTGTCTGTCTCATTTTCTCTATTTTTGTCTGTAGCTTCTAAACGGTTAAAGATAGCAACGTGCACGTTGCAAATTTGGAATCTACATGAAATTCTCTATAATATACATCAGCAGAGATATTTGTATATAAGCTGTTCCAATAGTTATAGGCTGTTAAACGTACACTTATTTTGGAATAATGTTTATTATAAACGATGAATTTTTGTCTAGCTCATTTTCTATATTTTTGTCTGTGGCTTTTAAACGGTTAAAGCTAGCAACGTGTGCGTTGCAAATTTGGAATCTACATGAAATTCTCTATAATATACATCAGCAGAGATATTTATATATAGGCTGCTCCAATCGTTACAGGCTGTTAAACGTACATTTATTTTGGAATAATTTTTATTATAAACGATGAATTTTTGTCTGTCTCATTTTCTCTATTTTTGTCTGTAGCTTCTAAACGGTTAAAGATAGCAACGTGCACGTTGCAAATTTGGAATCTACATGAAATTCTCTATAATATACATCAGCAGAGATATTTGTATATAAGCTGTTCCAATAGTTATAGGCTGTTAAACGTACACTTATTTTGGAATAATGTTTATTATAAACGATGAATTTTTGTCTAGCTCATTTTCTATATTTTTGTCTGTGGCTTTTAAACGGTTAAAGCTAGCAACCTGTGCGTTGCAAATTTGGAATCTACATGAAATTCTCTATAATATACATCAGCAGAGATATTTATATATAGGCTGCTCCAATAGTTACAGGCTGTTAAACGTACACTTATTTTGGAATAATTTTTAATATAAACGATTAATTTTTGTCTAGCTCATTTTCTCTATTTTTGTCTGTAGCTTCTAAACGGTTAAAGATAGCAACGTGCACGTTGCAAATTTGGAATCTACATGAAATTCTCTATAATATACATCAGCAGAGAAATTTATATATAAGCTGTTCCAATAGTTATAGGCTGTTAAACGTACACTTATTTTGGAATAATGTTTATTATAAACGATGAATTTTTGTCTAGCTCATTTTCTATATTTTTGTCTGTGGCTTTTAAACGGTTAAAGCTAGCAACGTGTGCGTTGCAAATTTGGAATCTACATGAAATTCTCTATAATATACATCAGCAGAGATATTTATATATAGGCTGCTCCAATAGTTACAGGCTGTTAAACGTACACTTATTTTTGAATAATTTTTAATATAAACGATTAATTTTTGTCTAGCTCATTTTCTCTATTTTTGTCTGTAGCTTCTAAACGGTTAAAGATAGCAACGTGCACGTTGCAAATTTGGAATCTACATGAAATTCTCTATAATATACATCAGCAGAGATATTTGTATATAGGCTGCTCCAATAGTTACGGGCTGTTAAACGTACACTTATTTTGGAATAATTTTTATTATAAACGATGAATTTTTGTCTAGCTCATTTTCAATATTTTTGTCTGTGGCTTTTAAACGGTTAAAGCTAGCAACGTGTACGTTGCAAATTTGGAATCTACATGAAATTCTCTATAATATACATCAGCAGAGATATTTATATATAGGCTGCTCCAATAGTTACAGGCTGTTAAACGTACACTTATTTTTGAATAATTTTTAATATAAACGATGAATTTTTGTCTAGCTCATTTTCTATATTTTTGTCTGTAGCTTTTAAACGGTTAAAGCTAGCAACGTGCACGTTGCAAATTTGGAATCTACATGAAATTCTCTATAATATACATCAGCAGAGATATTTTTATATAGGCTGTTCCAATAGTAATAGGCTGTTTAAAATATACTTATTTTTGAATAATTTTTAATATAAACGATTAATTTTTGTCTAGCTCATTTTCTCTATTTTTGTCTGTAGCTTCTAAACGGTTAAAGATAGCAACGTGCACGTTGCAAATTTGGAATCTACATGAAATTCTCTATAATATACATCAGCAGAGATATTTGTATATAGGCTGTTCCAATAGTTACAGGCTGTTAAACGTACACTTATTTTGGAATAATTTTTATTATAAACGATGAATTTTTGTCTAGCTCATTTTCTATATTTTTGTCTGTAGCTTTTAAACGGTTAAAGCTAGCAACGTGTACGTTGCAAATTTGGAATCTACATGAAATTCTCTATAATATACATCAGCAGAGAAATTTATATATAGGCTGCTCCAATCGTTACAGGCTGTTAAACGTACATTTATTTTGGAATAATTTTTATTATAAACGATGAATTTTTGTCTGTCTCATTTTCTCTATTTTTGTCTGTAGCTTCTAAACGGTTAAAGATAGCAACGTGCACGTTGCAAATTTGGAATCTACATGAAATTCTCTATAATATACATCAGCAGAGATATTTGTATATAAGCTGTTCCAATAGTTATAGGCTGTTAAACGTACACTTATTTTGGAATAATGTTTATTATAAACGATGAATTTTTGTCTAGCTCATTTTCTATATTTTTGTCTGTGGCTTTTAAACGGTTAAAGCTAGCAACGTGTGCGTTGCAAATTTGGAATCTACATGAAATTCTCTATAATATACATCAGCAGAGATATTTATATATAGGCTGCTCCAATCGTTACAGGCTGTTAAACGTACATTTATTTTGGAATAATTTTTATTATAAACGATGAATTTTTGTCTGTCTCATTTTCTCTATTTTTGTCTGTAGCTTCTAAACGGTTAAAGATAGCAACGTGCACGTTGCAAATTTGGAATCTACATGAAATTCTCTATAATATACATCAGCAGAGATATTTGTATATAAGCTGTTCCAATAGTTATAGGCTGTTAAACGTACACTTATTTTGGAATAATGTTTATTATAAACGATGAATTTTTGTCTAGCTCATTTTCTATATTTTTGTCTGTGGCTTTTAAACGGTTAAAGCTAGCAACGTGTGCGTTGCAAATTTGGAATCTACATGAAATTCTCTATAATATACATCAGCAGAGATATTTATATATAGGCTGCTCCAATAGTTACAGGCTGTTAAACGTACACTTATTTTGGAATAATTTTTAATATAAACGATTAATTTTTGTCTAGCTCATTTTCTCTATTTTTGTCTGTAGCTTCTAAACGGTTAAAGATAGCAACGTGCACGTTGCAAATTTGGAATCTACATGAAATTCTCTATAATATACATCAGCAGAGAAATTTATATATAAGCTGTTCCAATAGTTATAGGCTGTTAAACGTACACTTATTTTGGAATAATGTTTAATATAAACGATGAATTTTTGTCTAGCTCATTTTCTATATTTTTGTCTGTGGCTTTTAAACGGTTAAAGCTAGCAACGTGTGCGTTGCAAATTTGGAATCTACATGAAATTCTCTATAATATACATCAGCAGAGATATTTATATATAGGCTGCTCCAATAGTTACAGGCTGTTAAACGTACACTTATTTTTGAATAATTTTTAATATAAACGATGAATTTTTGTCTAGCTCATTTTCTATATTTTTGTCTGTAGCTTTTAAACGGTTAAAGCTAGCAACGTGCACGTTGCAAATTTGGAATCTACATGAAATTCTCTATAATATACATCAGCAGAGATATTTTTATATAGGCTGTTCCAATAGTAATAGGCTGTTTAAAATATACTTATTTTTGAATAATTTTTAATATAAACGATTAATTTTTGTCTAGCTCATTTTCTCTATTTTTGTCTGTAGCTTCTAAACGGTTAAAGATAGCAACGTGCACGTTGCAAATTTGGAATCTACATGAAATTCTCTATAATATACATCAGCAGAGATATTTGTATATAGGCTGTTCCAATAGTTACAGGCTGTTAAACGTACACTTATTTTGGAATAATTTTTATTATAAACGATGAATTTTTGTCTAGCTCATTTTCTATATTTTTGTCTGTAGCTTTTAAACGGTTAAAGCTAGCAACGTGTACGTTGCAAATTTGGAATCTACATGAAATTCTCTATAATATACATCAGCAGAGAAATTTATATATAGGCTGCTCCAATCGTTACAGGCTGTTAAACGTACATTTATTTTGGAATAATTTTTATTATAAACGATGAATTTTTGTCTGTCTCATTTTCTCTATTTTTGTCTGTAGCTTCTAAACGGTTAAAGATAGCAACGTGCACGTTGCAAATTTGGAATCTACATGAAATTCTCTATAATATACATCAGCAGAGATATTTGTATATAAGCTGTTCCAATAGTTATAGGCTGTTAAACGTACACTTATTTTGGAATAATGTTTATTATAAACGATGAATTTTTGTCTAGCTCATTTTCTATATTTTTGTCTGTGGCTTTTAAACGGTTAAAGCTAGCAACGTGTGCGTTGCAAATTTGGAATCTACATGAAATTCTCTATAATATACATCAGCAGAGATATTTATATATAGGCTGCTCCAATAGTTACAGGCTGTTAAACGTACACTTATTTTGGAATAATTTTTAATATAAACGATTAATTTTTGTCTAGCTCATTTTCTCTATTTTTGTCTGTAGCTTCTAAACGGTTAAAGATAGCAACGTGCACGTTGCAAATTTGGAATCTACATGAAATTCTCTATAATATACATCAGCAGAGAAATTTATATATAAGCTGTTCCAATAGTTATAGGCTGTTAAACGTACACTTATTTTGGAATAATGTTTATTATAAACGATGAATTTTTGTCTAGCTCATTTTCTATATTTTTGTCTGTGGCTTTTAAACGGTTAAAGCTAGCAACGTGTGCGTTGCAAATTTGGAATCTACATGAAATTCTCTATAATATACATCAGCAGAGATATTTATATATAGGCTGCTCCAATAGTTACAGGCTGTTAAACGTACACTTATTTTTGAATAATTTTTAATATAAACGATTAATTTTTGTCTAGCTCATTTTCTCTATTTTTGTCTGTAGCTTCTAAACGGTTAAAGATAGCAACGTGCACGTTGCAAATTTGGAATCTACATGAAATTCTCTATAATATACATCAGCAGAGATATTTGTATATAGGCTGCTCCAATAGTTACGGGCTGTTAAACGTACACTTATTTTGGAATAATTTTTATTATAAACGATGAATTTTTGTCTAGCTCATTTTCAATATTTTTGTCTGTGGCTCTTAAACGGTTAAAGCTAGCAACGTGTACGTTGCAAATTTGGAATCTACATGAAATTCTCTATAATATACATCAGCAGAGATATTTGTATATAGGCTGCTCCAATAGTTACGGGCTGTTAAACGTACACTTATTTTGGAATAATTTTTATTATAGACGATGAATTTTTGTCTAGCTCATTTTCTATATTTTTGTCTGTGGCTTTTAAACGGTTAAAGCTAGCAACGTGTGCGTTGCAAATTTGGAATCTACATGAAATTCTCTATAATATACATCAGCAGAGATATTTATATATAGGCTGCTCCAATCGTTACAGGCTGTTAAACGTACATTTATTTTGGAATAATTTTTATTATAAACGATGAATTTTTGTCTGTCTCATTTTCTCTATTTTTGTCTGTAGCTTCTAAACGGTTAAAGATAGCAACGTGCACGTTGCAAATTTGGAATCTACATGAAATTCTCTATAATATACATCAGCAGAGATATTTGTATATAAGCTGTTCCAATAGTTATAGGCTGTTAAACGTACACTTATTTTGGAATAATGTTTATTATAAACGATGAATTTTTGTCTAGCTCATTTTCTATATTTTTGTCTGTGGCTTTTAAACGGTTAAAGCTAGCAACGTGTGCGTTGCAAATTTGGAATCTACATGAAATTCTCTATAATATACATCAGCAGAGATATTTATATATAGGCTGCTCCAATAGTTACAGGCTGTTAAACGTACACTTATTTTGGAATAATTTTTAATATAAACGATTAATTTTTGTCTAGCTCATTTTCTCTATTTTTGTCTGTAGCTTCTAAACGGTTAAAGATAGCAACGTGCACGTTGCAAATTTGGAATCTACATGAAATTCTCTATAATATACATCAGCAGAGAAATTTATATATAAGCTGTTCCAATAGTTATAGGCTGTTAAACGTACACTTATTTTGGAATAATGTTTAATATAAACGATGAATTTTTGTCTAGCTCATTTTCTATATTTTTGTCTGTGGCTTTTAAACGGTTAAAGCTAGCAACGTGTGCGTTGCAAATTTGGAATCTACATGAAATTCTCTATAATATACATCAGCAGAGATATTTATATATAGGCTGCTCCAATAGTTACAGGCTGTTAAACGTACACTTATTTTTGAATAATTTTTAATATAAACGATGAATTTTTGTCTAGCTCATTTTCTATATTTTTGTCTGTAGCTTTTAAACGGTTAAAGCTAGCAACGTGCACGTTGCAAATTTGGAATCTACATGAAATTCTCTATAATATACATCAGCAGAGATATTTTTATATAGGCTGTTCCAATAGTAATAGGCTGTTTAAAATATACTTATTTTTGAATAATTTTTAATATAAACGATTAATTTTTGTCTAGCTCATTTTCTCTATTTTTGTCTGTAGCTTCTAAACGGTTAAAGATAGCAACGTGCACGTTGCAAATTTGGAATCTACATGAAATTCTCTATAATATACATCAGCAGAGATATTTGTATATAGGCTGTTCCAATAGTTACAGGCTGTTAAACGTACACTTATTTTGGAATAATTTTTATTATAAACGATGAATTTTTGTCTAGCTCATTTTCTATATTTTTGTCTGTAGCTTTTAAACGGTTAAAGCTAGCAACGTGTACGTTGCAAATTTGGAATCTACATGAAATTCTCTATAATATACATCAGCAGAGAAATTTATATATAGGCTGCTCCAATCGTTACAGGCTGTTAAACGTACATTTATTTTGGAATAATTTTTATTATAAACGATGAATTTTTGTCTGTCTCATTTTCTCTATTTTTGTCTGTAGCTTCTAAACGGTTAAAGATAGCAACGTGCACGTTGCAAATTTGGAATCTACATGAAATTCTCTATAATATACATCAGCAGAGATATTTGTATATAAGCTGTTCCAATAGTTATAGGCTGTTAAACGTACACTTATTTTGGAATAATGTTTATTATAAACGATGAATTTTTGTCTAGCTCATTTTCTATATTTTTGTCTGTGGCTTTTAAACGGTTAAAGCTAGCAACGTGTGCGTTGCAAATTTGGAATCTACATGAAATTCTCTATAATATACATCAGCAGAGATATTTATATATAGGCTGCTCCAATAGTTACAGGCTGTTAAACGTACACTTATTTTGGAATAATTTTTAATATAAACGATTAATTTTTGTCTAGCTCATTTTCTCTATTTTTGTCTGTAGCTTCTAAACGGTTAAAGATAGCAACGTGCACGTTGCAAATTTGGAATCTACATGAAATTCTCTATAATATACATCAGCAGAGAAATTTATATATAAGCTGTTCCAATAGTTATAGGCTGTTAAACGTACACTTATTTTGGAATAATGTTTAATATAAACGATGAATTTTTGTCTAGCTCATTTTCTATATTTTTGTCTGTGGCTTTTAAACGGTTAAAGCTAGCAACGTGTGCGTTGCAAATTTGGAATCTACATGAAATTCTCTATAATATACATCAGCAGAGATATTTATATATAGGCTGCTCCAATAGTTACAGGCTGTTAAACGTACACTTATTTTTGAATAATTTTTAATATAAACGATGAATTTTTGTCTGTCTCATTTTCTCTATTTTTGTCTGTAGCTTCTAAACGGTTAAAGATAGCAACGTGCACGTTGCAAATTTGGAATCTACATGAAATTCTCTATAATATACATCAGCAGAGATATTTGTATATAAGCTGTTCCAATAGTTATAGGCTGTTAAACGTACACTTATTTTGGAATAATGTTTATTATAAACGATGAATTTTTGTCTAGCTCATTTTCTATATTTTTGTCTGTGGCTTTTAAACGGTTAAAGCTAGCAACGTGTGCGTTGCAAATTTGGAATCTACATGAAATTCTCTATAATATACATCAGCAGAGATATTTATATATAGGCTGCTCCAATAGTTACAGGCTGTTAAACGTACACTTATTTTGGAATAATTTTTAATATAAACGATTAATTTTTGTCTAGCTCATTTTCTCTATTTTTGTCTGTAGCTTCTAAACGGTTAAAGATAGCAACGTGCACGTTGCAAATTTGGAATCTACATGAAATTCTCTATAATATACATCAGCAGAGAAATTTATATATAAGCTGTTCCAATAGTTATAGGCTGTTAAACGTACACTTATTTTGGAATAATGTTTAATATAAACGATGAATTTTTGTCTAGCTCATTTTCTATATTTTTGTCTGTGGCTTTTAAACGGTTAAAGCTAGCAACGTGTGCGTTGCAAATTTGGAATCTACATGAAATTCTCTATAATATACATCAGCAGAGATATTTATATATAGGCTGCTCCAATAGTTACAGGCTGTTAAACGTACACTTATTTTTGAATAATTTTTAATATAAACGATGAATTTTTGTCTAGCTCATTTTCTATATTTTTGTCTGTAGCTTTTAAACGGTTAAAGCTAGCAACGTGCACGTTGCAAATTTGGAATCTACATGAAATTCTCTATAATATACATCAGCAGAGATATTTTTATATAGGCTGTTCCAATAGTAATAGGCTGTTTAAAATATACTTATTTTTGAATAATTTTTAATATAAACGATGAATTTTTGTCTAGCTCATTTTCTCTATTTTTGTCTGTAGCTTCTAAACGGTTAAAGATAGCAACGTGCACGTTGCAAATTTGGAATCTACATGAAATTCTCTATAATATACATCAGCAGAGATATTTGTATATAAGCTGTTCCAATAGTTATAGGCTGTTAAACGTACACTTATTTTGGAATAATGTTTATTATAAACGATGAATTTTTGTCTAGCTCATTTTCTATATTTTTGTCTGTGGCTTTTAAACGGTTAAAGCTAGCAACGTGTGCGTTGCAAATTTGGAATCTACATGAAATTCTCTATAATATACATCAGCAGAGATATTTATATATAGGCTGCTCCAATAGTTACAGGCTGTTAAACGTACACTTATTTTGGAATAATTTTTAATATAAACGATTAATTTTTGTCTAGCTCATTTTCTCTATTTTTGTCTGTAGCTTCTAAACGGTTAAAGATAGCAACGTGCACGTTGCAAATTTGGAATCTACATGAAATTCTCTATAATATACATCAGCAGAGAAATTTATATATAAGCTGTTCCAATAGTTATAGGCTGTTAAACGTACACTTATTTTGGAATAATGTTTAATATAAACGATGAATTTTTGTCTAGCTCATTTTCTATATTTTTGTCTGTGGCTTTTAAACGGTTAAAGCTAGCAACGTGTGCGTTGCAAATTTGGAATCTACATGAAATTCTCTATAATATACATCAGCAGAGATATTTTTATATAGGCTGCTCCAATAGTTACAGGCTGTTAAACGTACACTTATTTTTGAATAATTTTTAATATAAACGATGAATTTTTGTCTAGCTCATTTTCTATATTTTTGTCTGTAGCTTTTAAACGGTTAAAGCTAGCAACGTGCACGTTGCAAATTTGGAATCTACATGAAATTCTCTATAATATACATCAGCAGAGATATTTTTATATAGGCTGTTCCAATAGTAATAGGCTGTTTAAAATATACTTATTTTTGAATAATTTTTAATATAAACGATTAATTTTTGTCTAGCTCATTTTCTCTATTTTTGCACGTTGCAAATTTGGAATCTACATGAAATTCTCTATAATATACATCAGCAGAGATATTTGTATATAGGCTGTTCCAATAGTTACAGGCTGTTAAACGTACACTTATTTTGGAATAATTTTTATTATAAACGATGAATTTTTGTCTGTCTCATTTTCTCTATTTTTGTCTGTAGCTTTAAACGGTTAAAGCTAGCAACGTGCACGTTGCAAATTTGGAATCTACATGAAATTCTCTATAATATACATCAGCAGAGATATTTGTATATAAGCTGTTCCAATAGTTATAGGCTGTTAAACGTACACTTATTTTGGAATAATGTTTATTATAAACGATGAATTTTTGTCTAGCTCATTTTCTATATTTTTGTCTGTGGCTTTTAAACGGTTAAAGCTAGCAACGTGCACGTTGCAAATTTGGAATCTACATGAAATTCTCTATAATATACATCAGCAGAGAAATTTATATATAGGCTGCTCCAATAGTTACAGGCTGTTAAACGTACACTTATTTTTGAATAATTTTTAATATAAACGATTAATTTTTGTCTAGCTCATTTTCTCTATTTTTGTCTGTAGCTTCTAAACGGTTAAAGATAGCAACGTGCACGTTGCAAATTTGGAATCTACATGAAATTCTCTATAATATACATCAGCAGAGATATTTGTATATAGGCTGTTCCAATAGTTACAGGCTGTTAAACGTACATTTATTTTGGAATAATTTTTATTATAAACGATGAATTTTTGTCTGTCTCATTTTCTCTATTTTTGTCTGTAGCTTCTAAACGGTTAAAGATAGCAACGTGCACGTTGCAAATTTGGAATCTACATGAAATTCTCTATAATATACATCAGCAGAGATATTTGTATATAAGCTGTTCCAATAGTTATAGGCTGTTAAACGTACACTTATTTTGGAATAATGTTTATTATAAACGATGAATTTTTGTCTAGCTCATTTTCTATATTTTTGTCTGTGGCTTTTAAACGGTTAAAGCTAGCAACGTGTGCGTTGCAAATTTGGAATCTACATGAAATTCTCTATAATATACATCAGCAGAGATATTTATATATAGGCTGCTCCAATAGTTACAGGCTGTTAAACGTACACTTATTTTGGAATAATTTTTAATATAAACGATTAATTTTTGTCTAGCTCATTTTCTCTATTTTTGTCTGTAGCTTCTAAACGGTTAAAGATAGCAACGTGCACGTTGCAAATTTGGAATCTACATGAAATTCTCTATAATATACATCAGCAGAGAAATTTATATATAAGCTGTTCCAATAGTTATAGGCTGTTAAACGTACACTTATTTTGGAATAATGTTTAATATAAACGATGAATTTTTGTCTAGCTCATTTTCTATATTTTTGTCTGTGGCTTTTAAACGGTTAAAGCTAGCAACGTGTGCGTTGCAAATTTGGAATCTACATGAAATTCTCTATAATATACATCAGCAGAGATATTTATATATAGGCTGCTCCAATAGTTACAGGCTGTTAAACGTACACTTATTTTTGAATAATTTTTAATATAAACGATGAATTTTTGTCTAGCTCATTTTCTATATTTTTGTCTGTAGCTTTTAAACGGTTAAAGCTAGCAACGTGCACGTTGCAAATTTGGAATCTACATGAAATTCTCTATAATATACATCAGCAGAGATATTTTTATATAGGCTGTTCCAATAGTAATAGGCTGTTTAAAATATACTTATTTTTGAATAATTTTTAATATAAACGATTAATTTTTGTCTAGCTCATTTTCTCTATTTTTGTCTGTAGCTTCTAAACGGTTAAAGATAGCAACGTGCACGTTGCAAATTTGGAATCTACATGAAATTCTCTATAATATACATCAGCAGAGATATTTGTATATAAGCTGTTCCAATAGTTATAGGCTGTTAAACGTACACTTATTTTGGAATAATGTTTATTATAAACGATGAATTTTTGTCTAGCTCATTGTCTATATTTTTGTCTGTGGCTTTTAAACGGTTAAAGCTAGCAACGTGTGCGTTGCAAATTTGGAATCTACATGAAATTCTCTATAATATACATCAGCAGAGATATTTATATATAGGCTGCTCCAATAGTTACAGGCTGTTAAACGTACACTTATTTTGGAATAATTTTTAATATAAACGATTAATTTTTGTCTAGCTCATTTTCTCTATTTTTGTCTGTAGCTTCTAAACGGTTAAAGATAGCAACGTGCACGTTGCAAATTTGGAATCTACATGAAATTCTCTATAATATACATCAGCAGATAAATTTATATATAAGCTGTTCCAATAGTTATAGGCTGTTAAACGTACACTTATTTTGGAATAATGTTTAATATAAACGATGAATTTTTGTCTAGCTCATTTTCTATATTTTTGTCTGTGGCTTTTAAACGGTTAAAGCTAGCAACGTGTGCGTTGCAAATTTGGAATCTACATGAAATTCTCTATAATATACATCAGCAGAGATATTTATATATAGGCTGCTCCAATAGTTACAGGCTGTTAAACGTACACTTATTTTTGAATAATTTTTAATATAAACGATGAATTTTTGTCTAGCTCATTTTCTATATTTTTGTCTGTAGCTTTTAAACGGTTAAAGCTAGCAACGTGCACGTTGCAAATTTGGAATCTACATGAAATTCTCTATAATATACATCAGCAGAGATATTTTTATATAGGCTGTTCCAATAGTAATAGGCTGTTTAAAATATACTTATTTTTGAATAATTTTTAATATAAACGATTAATTTTTGTCTAGCTCATTTTCTCTATTTTTGTCTGTAGCTTCTAAACGGTTAAAGATAGCAACGTGCACGTTGCAAATTTGGAATCTACATGAAATTCTCTATAATATACATCAGCAGAGAAATTTATATATAGGCTGCTCCAATAGTTACAGGCTGTTAAACGTACACTTATTTTGGAATAATTTTTATTATAAACGATGAATTTTTGTCTGTCTCATTTTCTCTATTTTTGTCTGTAGCTTTAAACGGTTAAAGCTAGCAACGTGCACGTTGCAAATTTGGAATCTACATGAAATTCTCTATAATATACATCAGCAAAGATATTTTTATATAGGCTGTTCCAATAGTAATAGGCTGTTTAAAATATACTTATTTTTGAATAATTTTTAATATAAACGATGAATTTTTGTCTAGCTCATTTTCTCTATTTTTGTCTGTAGCTTCTAAACGGTTAAAGATAGCAACGTGCACGTTGCAAATTTGGAATCTACATGAAATTCTCTATAATATACATCAGCAGAGAAATTTATATATAGGCTGCTCCAATAGTTACAGGCTGTTAAACGTACACTTATTTTGGAATAATTTTTATTATAAACGATGAATTTTTGTCTGTCTCATTTTCTCTATTTTTGTCTGTAGCTTTAAACGGTTAAAGCTAGCAACGTGCACGTTGCAAATTTGGAATCTACATGAAATTCTCTATAATATACATCAGCAGAGATATTTTTATATAGGCTGTTCCAATAGTAATAGGCTGTTTAAAATATACTTATTTTTGAATAATTTTTAATATAAACGATGAATTTTTGTCTAGCTCATTTTCTCTATTTTTGTCTGTAGCTTCTAAACGGTTAAAGATAGCAACGTGCACGTTGCAAATTTGGAATCTACATGAAATTCTCTATAATATACATCAGCAGAGATATTTGTATATAAGCTGTTCCAATAGTTATAGGCTGTTAAACGTACACTTATTTTGGAATAATGTTTATTATAAACGATGAATTTTTGTCTAGCTCATTTTCTATATTTTTGTCTGTGGCTTTTAAACGGTTAAAGCTAGCAACGTGTGCGTTGCAAATTTGGAATCTACATGAAATTCTCTATAATATACATCAGCAGAGATATTTATATATAGGCTGCTCCAATAGTTACAGGCTGTTAAACGTACACTTATTTTTGAATAATTTTTAATATAAACGATTAATTTTTGTCTAGCTCATTTTCTCTATTTTTGTCTGTAGCTTCTAAACGGTTAAAGATAGCAACGTGCACGTTGCAAATTTGGAATCTACATGAAATTCTCTATAATATACATCAGCAGAGATATTTGTATATAGGCTGCTCCAATAGTTACGGGCTGTTAAACGTACACTTATTTTGGAATAATTTTTATTATAGACGATGAATTTTTGTCTAGCTCATTTTCTATATTTTTGTCTGTGGCTTTTAAACGGTTAAAGCTAGCAACGTGTACGTTGCAAATTTGGAATCTACATGAAATTCTCTATAATATACATCAGCAGAGAAATTTATATATAGGCTGCTCCAATAGTTACAGGCTGTTAAACGTACACTTATTTTGGAATAATTTTTATTATAAACGATGAATTTTTGTCTGTCTCATTTTCTCTATTTTTGTCTATAGCTTTTAAACGGTTAAAGCTAGCAACGTGCACGCTGCAAATTTGGAATCTACATGAAATTCTCTATAATAAACATCAGCAGAGATATTTTTATATAGGCTGTTCCAATAGTAATAGGCTGTTTAAAATATACTTATTTTTGAATAATTTTTAATATAAACGATGAATTTTTGTCTAGCTCATTTTCTCTATTTTTGTCTGTAGCTTCTAAACGGTTAAAGATAGCAACGTGCACGTTGCAAATTTGGAATCTACATGAAATTCTCTATAATATACATCAGCAGAGATATTTGTATATAGGCTGTTCCAATAGTTACAGGCTGTTAAACGTACACTTATTTTTGAATAATTTTTAATATAAACGATTAATTTTTGTCTAGCTCATTTTCTCTATTTTTGTCTGTAGCTTCTAAACGGTTAAAGATAGCAACGTGCACGTTGCAAATTTGGAATCTACATGAAATTCTCTATAATATACATCAGCAGAGATATTTGTATATAGGCTGTTCCAATAGTTACAGGCTGTTAAACGTACACTTATTTTGGAATAATTTTTATTATAAACGATGAATTTTTGTCTAGCTCATTTTCTATATTTTTGTCTGTAGCTTTTAAACGGTTAAAGCTAGCAACGTGTACGTTGCAAATTTGGAATCTACATGAAATTCTCTATAATATACATCAGCAGAGAAATTTATATATAGGCTGCTCCAATCGTTACAGGCTGTTAAACGTACATTTATTTTGGAATAATTTTTATTATAAACGATGAATTTTTGTCTGTCTCATTTTCTCTATTTTTGTCTGTAGCTTCTAAACGGTTAAAGATAGCAACGTGCACGTTGCAAATTTGGAATCTACATGAAATTCTCTATAATATACATCAGCAGAGAAATTTATATATAGGCTGCTCCAATAGTTACAGGCTGTTAAACGTACACTTATTTTGGAATAATTTTTATTATAAACGATGAATTTTTGTCTGTCTCATTTTCTCTATTTTTGTCTGTAGCTTTAAACGGTTAAAGCTAGCATCGTGCACGTTGCAAATTTGGAATCTACATGAAATTCTCTATAATATACATCAGCAGAGATATTTTTATATAGGCTGTTCCAATAGTAATAGGCTGTTTAAAATATACTTATTTTTGAATAATTTTTAATATAAACGATGAATTTTTGTCTAGCTCATTTTCTCTATTTTTGTCTGTAGCTTCTAAACGGTTAAAGATAGCAACGTGCACGTTGCAAATTTGGAATCTACATGAAATTCTCTATAATATACATCAGCAGAGATATTTGTATATAAGCTGTTCCAATAGTTATAGGCTGTTAAACGTACACTTATTTTGGAATAATGTTTATTATAAACGATGAATTTTTGTCTAGCTCATTTTCTATATTTTTGTCTGTGGCTTTTAAACGGTTAAAACTAGCAACGTGTGCGTTGCAAATTTGGAATCTACATGAAATTCTCTATAATATACATCAGCAGAGATATTTATATATAGGCTGCTCCAATAGTTACAGGCTGTTAAACGTACACTTATTTTTGAATAATTTTTAATATAAACGATTAATTTTTGTCTAGCTCATTTTCTCTATTTTTGTCTGTAGCTTCTAAACGGTTAAAGATAGCAACGTGCACGTTGCAAATTTGGAATCTACATGAAATTCTCTATAATATACATCAGCAGAGAAATTTATATATAGGCTGCTCCAATAGTTACAGGCTGTTAAACGTACACTTATTTTGGAATAATTTTTATTATAAACGATGAATTTTTGTCTGTCTCATTTTCTCTATTTTTGTCTGTAGCTTTAAACGGTTAAAGCTAGCATCGTGCACGTTGCAAATTTGGAATCTACATGAAATTCTCTATAATATACATCAGCAGAGATATTTTTATATAGGCTGTTCCAATAGTAATAGGCTGTTTAAAATATACTTATTTTTGAATAATTTTTAATATAAACGATGAATTTTTGTCTAGCTCATTTTCTCTATTTTTGTCTGTAGCTTCTAAACGGTTAAAGATAGCAACGTGCACGTTGCAAATTTGGAATCTACATGAAATTCTCTATAATATACATCAGCAGAGATATTTGTATATAAGCTGTTCCAATAGTTATAGGCTGTTAAACGTACACTTATTTTGGAATAATGTTTATTATAAACGATGAATTTTTGTCTAGCTCATTTTCTATATTTTTGTCTGTGGCTTTTAAACGGTTAAAACTAGCAACGTGTGCGTTGCAAATTTGGAATCTACATGAAATTCTCTATAATATACATCAGCAGAGATATTTATATATAGGCTGCTCCAATAGTTACAGGCTGTTAAACGTACACTTATTTTTGAATAATTTTTAATATAAACGATTAATTTTTGTCTAGCTCATTTTCTCTATTTTTGTCTGTAGCTTCTAAACGGTTAAAGATAGCAACGTGCACGTTGCAAATTTGGAATCTACATGAAATTCTCTATAATATACATCAGCAGAGATATTTGTATATAGGCTGCTCCAATAGTTACGGGCTGTTAAACGTACACTTATTTTGGAATAATTTTTATTATAAACGATGAATTTTTGTCTAGCTCATTTTCTATATTTTTGTCTGTGGCTTTTAAACGGTTAAAGCTAGCAACGTGTACGTTGCAAATTTGGAATCTACATGAAATTCTCTATAATATACATCAGCAGAGAAATTTATATATAGGCTGCTCCAATAGTTACAGGCTGTTAAACGTACACTTATTTTGGAATAATTTTTATTATAAACGATGAATTTTTGTCTGTCTCATTTTCTCTATTTTTGTCTATAGCTTTTAAACGGTTAAAGCTAGCAACGTGCACGCTGCAAATTTGGAATCTACATGAAATTCTCTATAATATACATCAGCAGAGATATTTTTATATAGGCTGTTCCAATAGTAATAGGCTGTTTAAAATATACTTATTTTTGAATAATTTTTAATATAAACGATGAATTTTTGTCTAGCTCATTTTCTCTATTTTTGTCTGTAGCTTCTAAACGGTTAAAGATAGCAACGTGCACGTTGCAAATTTGGAATCTACATGAAATTCTCTATAATATACATCAGCAGAGATATTTGTATATAGGCTGTTCCAATAGTTACAGGCTGTTAAACGTACACTTATTTTGGAATAATTTTTATTATAAACGATGAATTTTTGTCTAGCTCATTTTCTATATTTTTGTCTGTGGCTTTTAAACGGTTAAAGCTAGCAACGTGTACGTTGCAAATTTGGAATCTACATGAAATTCTCTATAATATACATCAGCAGACAAATTTATATATAGGCTGCTCCAATAGTTACAGGCTGTTAAACGTACACTTATTTTGGAATAATTTTTATTATAAATGATGAATTTTTGTCTGTCTCATTTTCTCTATTTTTGTCTGTAGCTTTTAAACGGTTAAAGATAGCAACGTGCACGTTGCAAATTTGGAATCTACATGAAATTCTCTATAATATACATCAGCAGAGATATTTGTATATAAGCTGTTCCAATAGTTATAGGCTGTTAAACGTACACTTATTTTGGAATAATGTTTAATATAAACGATGAATTTTTGTCTAGCTCATTTTCTATATTTTTGTCTGTGGCTTTTAAACGGTTAAAGCTAGCAACGTGTGCGTTGCAAATTTGGAATCTACATGAAATTCTCTATAATATACATCAGCAGAGATATTTATATATAGGCTGCTCCAATAGTTACAGGCTGTTAAACGTACACTTATTTTTGAATAATTTTTAATATAAACGATGAATTTTTGTCTAGCTCATTCTCTATATTTTTGTCTGTAGCTTTTAAACGGTTAAAGCTAGCAACGTGCACGTTGCAAATTTGGAATCTACATGGAATTCTCTATAATATACATCAGCAGAGATATTTTTATATAGGCTGTTCCAATAGTAATAGGCTGTTTAAAATATACTTATTTTTGAATAATTTTTAATATAAACGATTAATTTTTGTCTAGCTCATTTTCTCTATTTTTGTCTGTAGCTTCTAAACGGTTAAAGATAGCAACGTGCACGTTGCAAATTTGGAATCTACATGAAATTCTCTATAATATACATCAGCAGAGATATTTTTATATAGGCTGTTCCAATAGTAATAGGCTGTTTGAAATATACTTGTTTTTGAATAATTTTTAATATAAACGATTAATTTTTGTCTAGCTCATTTTCTCTATTTTTGTCTGTAGCTTTTAAACGGTTAAAGCTAGCAACGTGTACGTTGCAAATTTGGAGTCTACATGAAATTCTCTATAATATACATCTGCAGAGATATTTGTATATAGGCTGTTCCAATAGTTACAGGCTGTTAAACGTACACTTATTTTGGAATAATTTTTATTATAAACGATGAATTTTTGTCTAGCTCATTTTCTATATTTTTGTCTGTGGCTTTTAAACGGTTAAAGCTAGCAACGTGTACGTTGCAAATTTGGAATCTACATGAAATTCTCTATAATATACAATAGCAGAGAAATTTATATATAGGCTGCTCCAATAGTTACAGGCTGTTAAACGTACACTTATTTTGGAATAATTTTTATTATAAACGATGAATTTTTGTCTGTCTCATTTTCTCTATTTTTGTCTATAGCTTTTAAACGGTTAAAGCTAGCAACGTGCACGTTGCAAATTTGGAATCTACATGAAATTCTCTATAATATACATCAGCAGAGATATTTTTATATAGGCTGTTCCAATAGTAATAGGCTGTTTAAAATATACTTATTTTTGAATAATTTTTAATATAAACGATGAATTTTTGTCTAGCTCATTTTCTCTATTTTTGTCTGTAGCTTCTAAACGGTTAAAGATAGCAACGTGCACGTTGCAAATTTGGAATCTACATGAAATTCTCTATAATATACATCAGCAGAGAAATTTATATATAGGCTGCTCCAATAGTTACAAGCTGTTAAACGTACACTTATTTTGGAATAATTTTTATTATAAACGATGAATTTTTGTCTGTCTCATTTTCTCTATTTTTGTCTGTAGCTTTTAAACGGTTAAAGCTAGGAACGTGTAGGTTGCAAATTTGGAATCTACATGAAATTCTCTATAATATACATCAGCAGAGAAATTTATATATATATAGGCTGCTCCAATAGTTACAAGCTGTTAAACGTACACTTATTTTGGAATAATTTTTATTATAAACGATGAATTTTTGTCTGTCTCATTTTCTTTATTTTTGTCTGTAGCTTTTAAACGGTTAAAGCTAGGAACGTGTACGTTGCAAGTTTGGAATCTACATGAAATTTTCTATAATATACATCAGCAGAGATATTTATATATAGGCTGCTCCAATAGTTACAGGCTGTTAAACGTACACTTATTTTTGAATAATTTTTAATATAAACGATTAATTTTTGTCTAGCTCATTTTCTCTATTTTTGTCTGTAGCTTCTAAACGGTTAAAGATAGCAACGTGCACGTTGCAAATTTGGAATCTACATGAAATTCTCTATAATATACATCAGCAGAGAAATTTATATATACGCTGCTCCAATAGTTACAAGCTGTTAAACGTACACTTATTTTGGAATAATTTTTATTATAAACGATGAATTTTTGTCTGTCTCATTTTCTCTATTTTTGTCTGTAGCTTTTAAACGGTTAAAGCTAGCAACGTGCACGTTGCAAATTTGGAATCTACATGAAATTCTCTATAATATACATCAGCAGAGATATTTGTATATAGGCTGTTCCAATAGTTACAGGCTGTTAAACGTACACTTATTTTGGAATAATTTTTAATATAAACGATGAATTTTTGTCTGTCTCATTTTCTCTATTTTTGTCTGTAGCTTTTAAACGGTTAAAGCTAGCAACGTGCACGTTGCAAATTTGGAATCTACATGAAATTCTCTATAATATACATCTGCAGAGATATTTGTATATAGGCTGTTCCAATAGTTACAGGCTGTTAAACGTACACTTATTTTGGAATAATTTTTATTATAAACGAAGAATTTTTGTCTAGCTCATTTTCTATATTTTTGTCTATAGCTTTTAAACGGTTAAATTCTCTATAATATACAATAGCAGAGAAATTTATATATAGGCTGCTCCAATAGTTACAGGCTGTTAAACGTACACTTATTTTGGAATAATTTTTATTATAAACGATGAATTTTTGTCTGTCTCATTTTCTCTATTTTTGTCTATAGCTTTTAAACGGTTAAAGCTAGCAACGTGCACGTTGCAAATTTGGAATCTACATGAAATTCTCTATAATATACATCAGCAGAGATATTTTTATATAGGCTGTTCCAATAGTAATAGGCTGTTTAAAATATACTTATTTTTGAATAATTTTTAATATAAACGATGAATTTTTGTCTAGCTCATTTTCTCTATTTTTGTCTGTAGCTTCTAAACGGTTAAAGATAGCAACGTGCACGTTGCAAATTTGGAATCTACATGAAATTCTCTATAATATACATCAGCAGAGAAATTTATATATAGGCTGCTCCAATAGTTACAAGCTGTTAAACGTACACTTATTTTGGAATAATTTTTATTATAAACGATGAATTTTTGTCTGTCTCATTTTCTCTATTTTTGTCTGTAGCTTTTAAACGGTTAAAGCTAGGAACGTGTAGGTTGCAAATTTGGAATCTACATGAAATTCTCTATAATATACATCAGCAGAGAAATTTATATATATATAGGCTGCTCCAATAGTTACAAGCTGTTAAACGTACACTTATTTTGGAATAATTTTTATTATAAACGATGAATTTTTGTCTGTCTCATTTTCTTTATTTTTGTCTGTAGCTTTTAAACGGTTAAAGCTAGGAACGTGTACGTTGCAAGTTTGGAATCTACATGAAATTTTCTATAATATACATCAGCAGAGATATTTATATATAGGCTGCTCCAATAGTTACAGGCTGTTAAACGTACACTTATTTTTGAATAATTTTTAATATAAACGATTAATTTTTGTCTAGCTCATTTTCTCTATTTTTGTCTGTAGCTTCTAAACGGTTAAAGATAGCAACGTGCACGTTGCAAATTTGGAATCTACATGAAATTCTCTATAATATACATCAGCAGAGAAATTTATATATACGCTGCTCCAATAGTTACAAGCTGTTAAACGTACACTTATTTTGGAATAATTTTTATTATAAACGATGAATTTTTGTCTGTCTCATTTTCTCTATTTTTGTCTGTAGCTTTTAAACGGTTAAAGCTAGCAACGTGCACGTTGCAAATTTGGAATCTACATGAAATTCTCTATAATATACATCAGCAGAGATATTTGTATATAGGCTGTTCCAATAGTTACAGGCTGTTAAACGTACACTTATTTTGGAATAATTTTTAATATAAACGATGAATTTTTGTCTGTCTCATTTTCTCTATTTTTGTCTGTAGCTTTTAAACGGTTAAAGCTAGCAACGTGCACGTTGCAAATTTGGAATCTACATGAAATTCTCTATAATATACATCTGCAGAGATATTTGTATATAGGCTGTTCCAATAGTTACAGGCTGTTAAACGTACACTTATTTTGGAATAATTTTTATTATAAACGAAGAATTTTTGTCTAGCTCATTTTCTATATTTTTGTCTGTGGCTTTTAAACGGTTAAAGCTAGGAACGTGTACGTTGCAAATTTGGAATCTACATGAAATTCTCTATAATATACATCAGCAGACAAATTTATATATAGGCTGCTCCAATAGTTACAGGCTGTTAAACGTACACTTATTTTGGAATAATTTTTATTATAAACGATGAATTTTTGTCTGTCTCATTTTCTCTATTTTTGTCTATAGCTTTTAAACGGTTAAAGCTAGCAACGTGTACTTTGCAAATTTGGAATCTACATGAAATTCTCTATAATATACATCAGCAGACAAATTTATATATAGGCTGCTCCAATAGTTACAGGCTGTTAAACGTACACTTATTTTGGAATAATTTTTATTATAAACGATTAATTTTTGTCTAGCTCATTTTCTCTATTTTTGTCTGTAGCTTTTAAACGGTTAAAGCTAGCAACGTGTACGTTACAAATTTGGAATCTACATAAAATTCTCTATAGTATACATCTGCAGAGATATTTGTATATAGGCTGCTCCAATAGTTACGGGCTCTTAAACGTACACTTATTTTGGAATAATTTTTATTATAAACGATGAATTTTTGTCTAGCTCATTTTCTATATTTTTGTCTGTGGCTTTTAAACGGTTAAAGCTAGCAACGTGTACGTTGCAAATTTGGAGTCTACATGAAATTCTCTATAATATACATCAGCAGAGAAATTTATATATAGGCTGCTCCAATAGTTACAGGCTGTTAAACGTACACTTATTTTGGAATAATTTTTATTATAAACGATGAATTTTTGTCTGTCTCATTTTCTCTATTTTTGTCTATAGCTTTTAAACGGTTAAAGCTAGCAACGTGCACGTTGCAAATTTGGAATCTACATGAAATTCTCTATAATATACATCAGCAGAGATATTTGTATATAGGCTGTTCCAATAGTTACAGGCTGTTAAACGTACACTTATTTTAGAATAATTTTTATTATAAACGATGAATTTTTGTCTAGCTCATTTTCTATATTTTTGTCTGTGGCTTTTAAACGGTTAAAGCTAGCAACGTGTACTTTGCAAATTTGGAATCTACATGAAATTCTCTATAATATACATCAGCTGACAAATTTATATATAGGCTGCTCCAATAGTTACAGGCTGTTAAACGTACACTTATTTTGGAATAATTTTTATTATAAACGATGAATTTTTGTCTGTCTCATTTTCTCTATTTTTGTCTGTAGCTTTTAAACGGTTAAAGCTAGCAACGTGCACGTTGCAAATTTGGAATCTACATGAAATTCTCTATAATATACATCAGCAGAGATATATGTATATAGGCTGTTCCAATAGTTACAGGCTGTTAAACGTACACTTATTTTGGAATAATTTTTATTATAAACGATGAATTTTTGTCTAGCTCATTTTCTATATTTTTGTCTGTGGCTTTTAAACGGTTAAAGCTAGGAACGTGTACGTTGCAAATTTGGAATCTACATGAAATTCTCTATAATATACATCAGCAGACAAATTTATATATAGGCTGCTCCAATAGTTACAGGCTGTTAAACGTACACTTATTTTTGAATAATTTTTAATATAAATGATGAATTTTTGTCTAGCTCATTTTCTATATTTTTGTCTGTAGCTTTTAAACGGTTAAAGCTAGCAACGTGTACGTTGCAAATTTGGAGTCTACATGAAATTCTCTATAATATACATCAGCAGAGAAATTTATATATAGGCTGCTCCAATAGTTACAGGCTGTTAAACGTACACTTATTTTGGAATAATTTTTATTATAAACGATGAATTTTTGTCTGTCTCATTTTCTCTATTTTTGTCTATAGCTTTTAAACGGTTAAAGCTAGCAACGTGCACGTTGCAAATTTGGAATCTACATGAAATTCTCTATAATATACATCAGCAGACAAATTTATATATAGGCTGCTCCAATAGTTACAGGCTGTTAAACGTACACTTATTTTTGAATAATTTTTAATATAAACGATGAATTTTTGTCTAGCTCATTTTCTATATTTTTGTCTGTAGCTTTTAAACGGTTAAAGCTAGCAACGTGCACGTTGCAAATTTGGAATCTACATGAAATTCTCTATAATATACATCAGCAGAGATATTTTTATATAGGCTGTTCCAATAGTAATAGGCTGTTTAAAATATACTTGTTTTTGAATAATTTTTATTATAAACGATTAATTTTTGTCTAGCTCATTTTCTCTATTTTTGTCTGTAGCTTTTAAACGGTTAAAGCTAGCAACGTGTACGTTGCAAATTTGGAGTCTACATGAAATTCTCTATAATATACATCTGCAGAGATATTTGTATATAGGCTGTTCCAATAGTTACAGGCTGTTAAACGTACACTTATTTTGGAATAATTTTTATTATAAACGAAGAATTTTTGTCTAGCTCATTTTCTATATTTTTGTCTGTGGCTTTTAAACGGTTAAAGCTAGGAACGTGTACGTTGCAAATTTGGAATCTACATGAAATTCTCTATAATATACATCAGCAGACAAATTTATATATAGGCTGCTCCAATAGTTACAGGCTGTTAAACGTACACTTATTTTGGAATAATTTTTATTATAAACGATGAATTTTTGTCTGTCTCATTTTCTCTATTTTTGTCTATAGCTTTTAAACGGTTAAAGCTAGCAACGTGCACGTTGCAAATTTGGAATCTACATGAAATTCTCTATAATATACATCAGCAGAGATATTTGTATATAGGCTGTTCCAATAGTTACAGGCTGTTAAACGTACACTTATTTTGGAATAATTTTTATTATAAACAATGAATTTTTGTCTAGCTCATTTTCTATATTTTTGTCTGTGGCTTTTAAACGGTTAAAGCTAGCAACGTGTACGTTGCAAATTTGGAATCTACATGAAATTCTCTATAATATACATCAGCAGACAAATTTATATATAGGCTGCTCCAATAGTTACAGGCTGTTAAACGTACACTTATTTTTGAATAATTTTTAATATAAATGATGAATTTTTGTCTAGCTCATTTTCTATATTTTTGTCTGTAGCTTTTAAACGGTTAAAGCTAGCAACGTGTACGTTGCAAATTTGGAGTCTACATGAAATTCTCTATAATATACATCAGCAGAGAAATTTATATATAGGCTGCTCCAATAGTTACAGGCTGTTAAACGTACACTTATTTTGGAATAATTTTTATTATAAACGATGAATTTTTGTCTGTCTCATTTTCTCTATTTTTGTCTATAGCTTTTAAACGGTTAAAGCTAGCAACGTGCACGTTGCAAATTTGGAATCTACATGAAATTCTCTATAATATACATCAGCAGACAAATTTATATATAGGCTGCTCCAATAGTTACAGGCTGTTAAACGTACACTTATTTTTGAATAATTTTTAATATAAACGATGAATTTTTGTCTAGCTCATTTTCTATATTTTTGTCTGTAGCTTTTAAACGGTTAAAGCTAGCAACGTGCACGTTGCAAATTTGGAATCTACATGAAATTCTCTATAATATACATCAGCAGAGATATTTTTATATAGGCTGTTCCAATAGTAATAGGCTGTTTAAAATATACTTGTTTTTGAATAATTTTTATTATAAACGATTAATTTTTGTCTAGCTCATTTTCTCTATTTTTGTCTGTAGCTTTTAAACGGTTAAAGCTAGCAACGTGTACGTTGCAAATTTGGAGTCTACATGAAATTCTCTATAATATACATCTGCAGAGATATTTGTATATAGGCTGTTCCAATAGTTACAGGCTGTTAAACGTACACTTATTTTGGAATAATTTTTATTATAAACGAAGAATTTTTGTCTAGCTCATTTTCTATATTTTTGTCTGTGGCTTTTAAACGGTTAAAGCTAGGAACGTGTACGTTGCAAATTTGGAATCTACATGAAATTCTCTATAATATACATCAGCAGACAAATTTATATATAGGCTGCTCCAATAGTTACAGGCTGTTAAACGTACACTTATTTTGGAATAATTTTTATTATAAACGATGAATTTTTGTCTGTCTCATTTTCTCTATTTTTGTCTATAGCTTTTAAACGGTTAAAGCTAGCAACGTGCACGTTGCAAATTTGGAATCTACATGAAATTCTCTATAATATACATCAGCAGAGATATTTGTATATAGGCTGTTCCAATAGTTACAGGCTGTTAAACGTACACTTATTTTGGAATAATTTTTATTATAAACAATGAATTTTTGTCTAGCTCATTTTCTATATTTTTGTCTGTGGCTTTTAAACGGTTAAAGCTAGCAACGTGTGCTTTGCAAATTTGGAATCTACATGAAATTCTCTATAATATACATCAGCAGACAAATTTATATATAGGCTGCTCCAATAGTTACAGGCTGTTAAACGTACACTTATTTTGGAATAATTTTTATTATAAACGATTAATTTTTGTCTAGCTCATTTTCTCTATTTTTGTCTGTAGCTTTTAAACGGTTAAAGCTAGCAACGTGTACGTTACAAATTTGGAATCTACATAAAATTCTCTATAGTATACATCTGCAGAGATATTTGTATATAGGCTGCTCCAATAGTTACGGGCTCTTAAACGTACACTTATTTTGGAATAATTTTTATTATAAACGATGAATTTTTGTCTGTCTCATTTTCTCTATTTTTGTCTGTAGCTTTTATACGGTTAAAGCTAGCAACGTGCACGTTGCAAATTTGGAATCTACATGAAATTCTCTATAATATACATCAGCAGAGATATTTGTATATAGGCTGTTCCAATAGTTACAGGCTGTTAAACGTACACTTATTTTGGAATAATTTTTATTATAAACGATGAATTTTTGTCTAGCTCATTTTCTATATTTTTGTCTGTGGCTTTTAAACGGTTAAAGCTAGGAACGTGTACGTTGCAAATTTGGAATCTACATGAAATT
The DNA here is from genome assembly GCA_963082715.1 of Harpalus rubripes. Classification (NCBI taxonomy): domain Eukaryota; kingdom Metazoa; phylum Arthropoda; class Insecta; order Coleoptera; family Carabidae; genus Harpalus; species Harpalus rubripes. The sequence continues at coordinate 57,389,498 of OY720458.1, forward strand.
CTCTATAATATACATCAGCAGACAAATTTATATATAGGCTGCTCCAATAGTTACAGGCTGTTAAACGTACACTTATTTTTGAATAATTTTTAATATAAATGATGAATTTTTGTCTAGCTCATTTTCTATATTTTTGTCTGTAGCTTTTAAACGGTTAAAGCTAGCAACGTGTACGTTGCAAATTTGGAGTCTACATGAAATTCTCTATAATATGCATCAGCAGAGAAATTTATATATAGGCTGCTCCAATAGTTACAGGCTGTTAAACGTACACTTATTTTGGAATAATTTTTATTATAAACGATGAATTTTTGTCTGTCTCATTTTCTCTATTTTTGTCTATAGCTTTTAAACGGTTAAAGCTAGCAACGTGCACGTTGCAAATTTGGAATCTACATGAAATTCTCTATAATATACATCAGCAGAGATATTTGTATATAGGCTGTTCCAATAGTTACAGGCTGTTAAACGTACACTTATTTTGGAATAATTTTTATTATAAACGATGAATTTTTGTCTAGCTCATTTTCTATATTTTTGTCTGTGGCTTTTAAACGGTTAAAGCTAGCGACGTGTACTTTGCAAATTTGGAATCTACATGAAATTCTCTATAATATACATCAGCAGACAAATTTATATATAGGCTGCTCCAATAGTTACAGGCTGTTAAACGTACACTTATTTTGGAATAATTTTTATTATAAACGATGAATTTTTGTCTGTCTCATTTTCTCTATTTTTGTCTGTAGCTTTTAAACGGTTAAAGCTAGCAACGTGCACGTTGCAAATTTGGAATCTACATGAAATTCTCTATAATATACATCAGCAGAGATATTTGTATATAGGCTGTTCCAATAGTTACAGGCTGTTAAACGTACACTTATTTTGGAATAATTTTTATTATAAACGATGAATTTTTGTCTAGCTCATTTTCTATATTTTTGTCTGTGGCTTTTAAACGGTTAAAGCTAGGAACGTGTACGTTGCAAATTTGGAATCTACATGAAATTCTCTATAATATACATCAGCAGACAAATTTATATATAGGCTGCTCCAATAGTTACAGGCTGTTAAACGTACACTTATTTTTGAATAATTTTTAATATAAACGATGAATTTTTGTCTAGCTCATTTTCTATATTTTTGTCTGTAGCTTTTAAACGGTTAAAGCTAGCAACGTGCACGTTGCAAATTTGGAATCTACATGAAATTCTCTATAATATACATCAGCAGAGATATTTTTATATAGGCTGTTCCAATAGTAATAGGCTGTTTAAAATATACTTGTTTTTGAATAATTTTTATTATAAACGATTAATTTTTGTCTAGCTCATTTTCTCTATTTTTGTCTGTAGCTTTTAAACGGTTAAAGCTAGCAACGTGTACGTTGCAAATTTGGAGTCTACATGAAATTCTCTATAATATACATCTGCAGAGATATTTGTATATAGGCTGTTCCAATAGTTACAGGCTGTTAAACGTACACTTATTTTGGAATAATTTTTATTATAAACGAAGAATTTTTGTCTAGCTCATTTTCTATATTTTTGTCTGTGGCTTTTAAACGGTTAAAGCTAGGAACGTGTACGTTGCAAATTTGGAATCTACATGAAATTCTCTATAATATACATCAGCAGACAAATTTATATATAGGCTGCTCCAATAGTTACAGGCTGTTAAACGTACACTTATTTTGGAATAATTTTTATTATAAACGATGAATTTTTGTCTGTCTCATTTTCTCTATTTTTGTCTGTAGCTTTTAAACGGTTAAAGCTAGAAACTTGTACGTTGCAAATTTGGAATCTACATGAAATTCTCTATAATATACATCAGCAGACAAATTTATATATAGGCTGCTCCAATAGTTACAGGCTGTTAAACGTACACTTATTTTGGAATAATTTTTATTATAAACGATTAATTTTTGTCTAGCTCATTTTCTCTATTTTTGTCTGTAGCTTTTAAACGGTTAAAGCTAGCAACGTGTACGTTACAAATTTGGAATCTACATAAAATTCTCTATAGTATACATCTGCAGAGATATTTGTATATAGGCTGCTCCAATAGTTACGGGCTCTTAAACGTACACTTATTTTGGAATAATTTTTATTATAAACGATGAATTTTTGTCTAGCTCATTTTCTATATTTTTGTCTGTGGCTTTTAAACGGTTAAAGCTAGCAACGTGTACGTTGCAAATTTGGAGTCTACATGAAATTCTCTATAATATACATCAGCAGAGAAATTTATATATAGGCTGCTCCAATAGTTACAGGCTGTTAAACGTACACTTATTTTGGAATAATTTTTATTATAAACGATGAATTTTTGTCTAGCTCATTTTCTCTATTTTTGTCTGTAGCTTTTAAACGGTTAAAGCTAGCAACGTGCACGTTGCAAATTTGGAATCTACATGAAATTCTCTATGATATACATCGGCAGAGATATTTTTATATAGGCTTTTCCAATAGTAATAGGCTGTTTAAAATATACTTATTTTTGAAAATTTTTTAATATAAACGATGAATTTTTGTCTAGCTCATTTTCTCTATTTTTGTCTGTAGCTTCTAAACGGTTAAAGATAGCAACGTGCACGTTACAAATTTGAAATCTACATGAAATTCTCTATAATATACATCAGCAGAGATATTTGTATATAGGCTGTTCCAATAGTAACAGGCTGTTAAACGTACACTTATTTTGGAATAATTTTTATTATAAACGATGAATTTTTGTCTAGCTCATTTTCTCTATTTTTGTCTGTAGCTTTTAAACGGTTAAAGCTAGCAACGTGCACGTTGCAAATTTGGAATCTACATGAAATTCTCTATGATATACATCGGCAGAGATATTTTTATATAGGCTTTTCCAATAGTTACAGGCTGTTAAACGTACACTTATTTTGTAATAATTTTTATTATAAACGATGAATTTTTGTCTAGCTCATTTTCTATATTTTTGTCTGTAGCTTTTAAACAATAGAAAATTTTATGTAGATTCCAAATTTGCAACGTAAACTTTGCTACCTTTAACCGTTTAAAAGCTACAGACAAAAATATAGAAAATGAGCTAGACAAAATTTCATCGTTTATAATAAAAATTATTCCAAAATAATTGTACATTTAACAGTCTGTAACTATTGGAACAGCCTATATACAAATATCACTGCTGATGTGTATTATATAGAATTTCATGTAGATTCCAAATTTGCAACGTACACGGTGCTAGCTTTAACCGTTTAGAAGCTACAGACAAAAATAGAGAAAATGAGCTAGACAAAAATTCATCGTCTATAAATAAAAATTAGTTAAAAATATGTGTACATTTGACTGGCTGTTACTTTTGGAACAGCCTATATATAAATTTTGTAATAATTGTACTTTGTATAGTTAGAAAACTTTAATATTATTGCAATGTCAATTAGTAACTATGTCTAATAATGTTTTTCTGTGTGATTACAGGATCAACAGCGGACCAAGGACCACTTAAGGACATCCCAGGATACGTCTATAGAAAATAAGTTGTATTATATAATGTATTTATTGTAATATAATAACGTATATTCTGTGTGTATTATGAACTATATAATAAAGTAGAATTTATCAAAATTCATGTTTATCTTTAAAATTCCTGTAATATCCTATATACCTACAGGTATGTAGTTTTTAAAACGGCTTCCAGAGTGCAGAATCTATCAATCTAAAAAAATGATGAAAAAACGTACATTTCAAATTTTTGAAGTAATCTTTTCTTTCATGTTATCCTGATACCATCAGAAATTTTCATCAAAATTCGACAAAAGAGTTCTTCCTAAATGAAGCATCCATGAACGCATTTTCAATTTTTTCGGTTCATGGATGCTTCCTTGAAGCATCCATGCACGCAATAAAAATGCTACCTGAAAGTAGCATCTATACACAAAATAAAATTTTTTTCGGTGCATAGATTATACCTTAAAGTAGCATCTATTTCTTGTTACTAATAATAAATAAGACATTTTTAAATTAAAAATATATATTTATTGCAACAATTACAAGTACATTAATACTACACAATTAATTATAGTACACTCTATACACAATGATTAAACAACAATCATAATTACAACAATTACAAACATTTTATTTATATTACAAGCTAAAAGGAAAAGAAATAAATGTGTACAACAATACAATAACATTTTATTATTACAATTTTACAAATACAAGTTATCAAAAGTCTAGAGTGAACGGTAAGGGTACTTTACTTGAAAAAAATCGATTATTTTTTAAATATTTTCTAAACAAACAGCGTTAAAAATTTAAAATTTTATATCTAAGTTAATTATTCAACAATGCATTCATATAAAAATTATCAAGACTCTGGGGTGATCGATCAGAAGAGATATTTACTTAAAAAAAATCGATTCTTCTTAAATATTTCCTATACTAACAGACTAAAAATTTTGAAATTTGATATCTGAGTTAATTATTCAACAATGAATTGATATAAAAATTACCAAAACTTTGGAGTGACCAGAAGTGATACTTTACTTTTAAAAAAATCGATTCTTTTTAAATATTTCCTATACTAACAGAGATAAAAATTTGATATCTGAGTTACTTATACAATAATAAATTGATATAAAAATTACCAAAATTCTGGGGTGACATTTTTTCAATTTTTCGTTTTTGGGCCATAACTCAAAAACGGTTAAAGATACGCGACTGCCGCTTGCACCATTAAATTCTACGAGCAAAATTACATAAGTATACCAATTTTCATAATGTTTGAACAACTATTACGGTCTCCAGAAAGAAAAGTCTAAAAATTGAAAAAATGTCAAGACGACCCCTTGACATTTTTTTAATTTTTCGTTTTTGTGCCATAACTCAAAAACGGTTAAAGATACGCGACTGCCGCTTGCACCATTAAATTCTCTACGAGCAAAATTACATAAGTATACCAATTTTCATAATGTTTGAACAACTATTACGGTCTCCAGAAAGAAAAGTCTAATGAAAAAATGTCAAGACGACCCCTTGACATTTTTTTAATTTTTCGTTTTTGTGCCATAACTCAAAAACGGTTAAAGATACGCGACTGCTGCTTGCACCATTAAATTCTCTACGAGCAAAATTACATAAGTATACCAATTTTCATAATGTTTGAACAACTATTACGGTCTCCAGAAAGAAAAGTCTAAAATTTAAAAAATGTCAAGGGGTACCCCTTGACATTTTTTCAATTTTTCGTTTTTGGGCCATAACTCAAAAACGGTTAAAGACACGCGACTGCCGCTTGCACCATTAAATTCTACGAGCAAAATTACATAAGTATACCAATTTTCATAATGTTTGAACAACTATTACGGTCTCCAGAAAGAAAAGTCTAAAAATTGAAAAAATGTCAAGACGACCCCTTGACATTTTTTTAATTTTTCGTTTTTGTGCCATAACTCAAAAACGGTTAAAGATACGCGACTGCCGCTTGCACCATTAAATTCTCTACGAGCAAAATTACATAAGTATACCAATTTTCATAATGTTTGAACAACTATTACGGTCTCCAGAAAGAAAAGTCTAAAAATTGAAAAAATGTCAAGACGACCCCTTGACATTTTTTTAATTTTTCGTTTTTGTGCCATAACTCAAAAACGGTTAAAGATACGCGACTGCCGCTTGCACCATTAAATTCTCTACGAGCAAAATTACATAAGTATACCAATTTTCATAATGTTTGAACAACTATTACGGTCTCCAGAAAGAAAAGTCTAATGAAAAAATGTCAAGACGACCCCTTGACATTTTTTTAATTTTTCGTTTTTGTGCCATAACTCAAAAACGGTTAAAGATACGCGACTGCTGCTTGCACCATTAAATTCTCTACGAGCAAAATTACATAAGTATACCAATTTTCATAATGTTTGAACAACTATTACGGTCTCCAGAAAGAAAAGTCTAAAATTTAAAAAATGTCAAGGGGTACCCCTTGACATTTTTTCAATTTTTCGTTTTTGGGCCATAACTCAAAAACGGTTAAAGACACGCGACTGCCGCTTGCACCATTAAATTCTACGAGCAAAATTACATAAGTATACCAATTTTCATAATGTTTGAACAACTATTACGGTCTCCAGAAAGAAAAGTCTAAAAATTGAAAAAATGTCAAGACGACCCCTTGACATTTTTTTAATTTTTCGTTTTTGTGCCATAACTCAAAAACGGTTAAAGATACGCGACTGCCGCTTGCACCATTAAATTCTCTACGAGCAAAATTACATAAGTATACCAATTTTCATAATGTTTGAACAACTACTATGGTCTCCAGAAAGAAAAGTCTAAAAATTAAAAAAATGTCAAGGGGTACCCCTTGACATTTTTTCAATTTTTCGTTTTTGGGCCATAACTCAAAAACGGTTAAAGACACGCGACTGCCGCTTGCACCATTAAATTCTACGAGCAAAATTACATAAGTATACCAATTTTCATAATGTTTGAACAACTATTACGGTCTCCAGAAAGAAAAGTCTAAAAATTGAAAAAATGTCAAGACGACCCCTTGACATTTTTTTAATTTTTCGTTTTTGTGCCATAACTCAAAAACGGTTAAAGATACGCGACTGCCGCTTGCACCATTAAATTCTCTACGAGCAAAATTACATAAGTATACCAATTTTCATAATGTTTGAACAACTATTACGGTCTCCAGAAAGAAAAGTCTAAAAATTGAAAAAATGTCAAGACGACCCCTTGACATTTTTTTAATTTTTCGTTTTTGTGCCATAACTCAAAAACGGTTAAAGATACGCGACTGCCGCTTGCACCATTAAATTCTCTACGAGCAAAATTACATAAGTATACCAATTTTCATAATGTTTGAACAACTATTACGGTCTCCAGAAAGAAAAGTCTAATGAAAAAATGTCAAGACGACCCCTTGACATTTTTTTAATTTTTCGTTTTTGTGCCATAACTCAAAAACGGTTAAAGATACGCGACTGCTGCTTGCACCATTAAATTCTCTACGAGCAAAATTACATAAGTATACCAATTTTCATAATGTTTGAACAACTATTACGGTCTCCAGAAAGAAAAGTCTAAAATTTAAAAAATGTCAAGGGGTACCCCTTGACATTTTTTCAATTTTTCGTTTTTGGGCCATAACTCAAAAACGGTTAAAGACACGCGACTGCCGCTTGCACCATTAAATTCTACGAGCAAAATTACATAAGTATACCAATTTTCATAATGTTTGAACAACTATTACGGTCTCCAGAAAGAAAAGTCTAAAAATTGAAAAAATGTCAAGACGACCCCTTGACATTTTTTTAATTTTTCGTTTTTGTGCCATAACTCAAAAACGGTTAAAGATACGCGACTGCCGCTTGCACCATTAAATTCTCTACGAGCAAAATTACATAAGTATACCAATTTTCATAATGTTTGAACAACTATTACGGTCTCCAGAAAGAAAAGTCTAAAAATTGAAAAAATGTCAAGACGACCCCTTGACATTTTTTTAATTTTTCGTTTTTGTGCCATAACTCAAAAACGGTTAAAGATACGCGACTGCCGCTTGCACCATTAAATTCTCTACGAGCAAAATTACATAAGTATACCAATTTTCATAATGTTTGAACAACTATTACGGTCTCCAGAAAGAAAAGTCTAATGAAAAAATGTCAAGACGACCCCTTGACATTTTTTTAATTTTTCGTTTTTGTGCCATAACTCAAAAACGGTTAAAGATACGCGACTGCCGCTTGCACCATTAAATTCTCTACGAGCAAAATTACATAAGTATACCAATTTTCATAATGTTTGAACAACTATTACGGTCTCCAGAAAGAAAAGTCTAAAAATTAAAAAAATGTCAAGGGGTACCCCTTGACATTTTTTCAATTTTTCGTTTTTGGGCCATAACTCAAAAACGGTTAAAAATACGCGACTGCCGCTTGCACCATTAAATTCTACGAGCAAAATTACATAAGTATACCAATTTTCATAATGTTTGAACAATTATTACGGTCTCCAGAAAGAAAAGTCTAAAAATTAAAAAAATGTCAAGGGGTACCCCATGACATTTTTTCATTTTTTCGTTTTTGGGCCATAACTCAAAAACGGTTAAAGATACGCGACTGCCGCTTGCACCATTAAATTCTACGAGCAAAATTACATAAGTATACCAATTTTCATAATGTTTGAACAACTATTACGGTCTCCAGAAAGAAAAGTCTAAAATTTGAATAAATGTCAAGGGGTACCCCTTGACATTTTTTAAATTTTTCGTTTTTGGGCCATAACTCAAAAACGGTTAAAGACACGCGACTGCCGCTTGCACCATTAAATTCTACGAGCAAAATTACATAAGTATACCAATTTTCATAATGTTTGAACAACTATTACGGTCTCCAGAAAGAAAAGTCTAAAAATTGAAAAAATGTCAAGACGACCCCTTGACATTTTTTTAATTTTTCGTTTTTGGGCCATAACTCAAAAACGGTTAAAGATACGCGACTGCCGCTTGCACCATTAAATTCTACGAGCAAAATTACATAAGTATACCAATTTTCATAATGTTTGAACAACTATTACGGTCTCCAGAAAGAAAAGTCTAAAATTTGAAAAAATGTCAAGGGGTACCCCTTGACATTTATTCAATTTTTCGTTTTTGGGCCATAACTCAAAAACGGTTAAAGATACGCGACTGCCGCTTGCACCATTAAATTCTACGAGCAAAATTACATAAGTATACCAATTTTTATAATGTTTGAACAACTATTACGGTCTCCAGAAAGAAAAGTCTAAAATTTGAAAAAATGTCGAGGGGTACCCCTTGACATTTTTTAAATTTTTCGTTTTTGGGCCATAACTCAAAAACGGTTAAAGATACGCGACTGCCGCTTGCACCATTAAATTCTACGAGCAAAATTACATAAGTATACCAATTTTCATAAAGTTTGAACAACTATTACGGTCTCCAGAAAGAAAAGTCTAAAATTTAAAAAAATGTCAAGGGGTACCCCTTGACATTTTTTCAATTTTTCGTTTTTGGGCCATAACTCAAAAACGGTTAAAGATACGCGACTGCGGCTTGCACCATTAAATTCTACGAGCAAAATTACATAAGTATACCAATTTTCATAACGTTTGAACAACTATTACGGTCTCCATAAAGAAAAGTCTAAAATTTAAAAAAATGTCAAGGGGTACCCCTTGACATTTTTTCAATTTTTCGTTTTTGGGCCATAACTCAAAAACGGTTAAAGATACGCGACTGCCGCTTGCACCATTAAAATCTACGAGCAAAATTACATAAGTATACCAATTTTTATAAAGTTTAAACAACTATTACGGTCTCCAGAAAGAAAAGTCTAAAATTTGAAAAAATGTCAAGGGGTACCCCTTGACATTTTTTCAATTTTTCGTTTTTGGGCCATAACTCAAAAACGGTTCAAGATACGCGACTGCGGCTGGCACCATTAAATTCTACGAGCAAAATTACATAAGTATACCAATTTTCATAATGTTTGAACAACTATTACGGTCTCCAGAAAGAAAAGTCTAAAATTTGAAAAAATGTCAAGGGGTACCCCTTGACATTTATTCAATTTTTCGTTTTTGGGCCATAACTCAAAAACGGTTAAAGATACGCGACTGCGGCTTGCACCATTAAATTCTACGAGCAAAATTACATAAGTATACCAATTTTCATAAAGTTTGAACAACTATTACGGTCTCCAGAAAGAAAAGTCTAAAATTTAAAAAATGTCAAGTGGTACCCCTTGACATTTTTTCAATTTTTCGTTTTTGGGCCATAACTCAAAAACGGTTAAAGATACGCGACTGCCGCTTGCACCATTAAATTCTACGAGCAAAATTACATAAGTATACCAATTTTCATAATGTTTGAACAACTATTACGGTCTCCAGAAAGAAAAGTCTAAAATTTAAAAAATGTCAAGGGGTACCCCTTGACATTTTTTCAATTTTTCGTTTTTGGGCCATAACTCAAAAACGGTTAAAGATACGCGACTGCCGCTTGCACCATTAAATTCTACGAGCAAAATTACATAAGTATACCAATTTTCATAATGTTTGAACAACTATTACGGTCTCCAGAAAGAAAAGTCTAAAATTTGAAAAAATGTCAAGGGGTACCCCTTGACATTTATTCAATTTTTCGTTTTTGGGCCATAACTCAAAAACGGTTAAAGATACGCGACTGCCGCTTGCACCATTAAATTCTACGAGCAAAATTACATAAGTATACCAATTTTTATAATGTTTGAACAACTATTACGGTCTCCAGAAAGAAAAGTCTAAAATTTGAAAAAATGTCGAGGGGTACCCCTTGACATTTTTTAAATTTTTCGTTTTTGGGCCATAACTCAAAAACGGTTAAAGATACGCGACTGCCGCTTGCACCATTAAATTCTACGAGCAAAATTACATAAGTATACCAATTTTCATAAAGTTTGAACAACTATTACGGTCTCCAGAAAGAAAAGTCTAAAATTTAAAAAAATGTCAAGGGGTACCCCTTGACATTTTTTCAATTTTTCGTTTTTGGGCCATAACTCAAAAACGGTTAAAGATACGCGACTGCGGCTTGCACCATTAAATTCTACGAGCAAAATTACATAAGTATACCAATTTTCATAACGTTTGAACAACTATTACGGTCTCCATAAAGAAAAGTCTAAAATTTAAAAAAATGTCAAGGGGTACCCCTTGACATTTTTTCAATTTTTCGTTTTTGGGCCATAACTCAAAAACGGTTAAAGATACGCGACTGCCGCTTGCACCATTAAAATCTACGAGCAAAATTACATAAGTATACCAATTTTTATAAAGTTTAAACAACTATTACGGTCTCCAGAAAGAAAAGTCTAAAATTTGAAAAAATGTCAAGGGGTACCCCTTGACATTTTTTCAATTTTTCGTTTTTGGGCCATAACTCAAAAACGGTTCAAGATACGCGACTGCGGCTGGCACCATTAAATTCTACGAGCAAAATTACATAAGTATACCAATTTTCATAATGTTTGAACAACTATTACGGTCTCCAGAAAGAAAAGTCTAAAATTTGAAAAAATGTCAAGGGGTACCCCTTGACATTTATTCAATTTTTCGTTTTTGGGCCATAACTCAAAAACGGTTAAAGATACGCGACTGCGGCTTGCACCATTAAATTCTACGAGCAAAATTACATAAGTATACCAATTTTCATAAAGTTTGAACAACTATTACGGTCTCCAGAAAGAAAAGTCTAAAATTTAAAAAATGTCAAGTGGTACCCCTTGACATTTTTTCAATTTTTCGTTTTTGTGCCATAACTCAAAAACGGTTAAAGATACGCGACTGCCGCTTGCACCATTAAATTCTACGAGCAAAATTACATAAGTATACCAATTTTCATAATGTTTGAACAACTATTACGGTCTCCAGAAAGAAAAGTCTAAAATTTAAAAAATGTCAAGGGGTACCCCTTGACATTTTTTCAATTTTTCGTTTTTGGGCCATAACTCAAAAACGGTTAAAGATACGCGACTGCCGCTTGCACCATTAAATTCTACGAGCAAAATTACATAAGTATACCAATTTTCATAATGTTTGAACAACTATTACGGTCTCCAGAAAGAAAAATCTAAAATTTGAATAAATGTCAAGGGGTACCCCTTGACATTTTTTCAAATTAAAAACGGTTAAAGATACGCGACTGCCGCTTGCACCATTAAATTCTACGAGCAAAATTACATAAGTATACCAATTTTCATAATGTTTGAACAATTATTACGGTCTCCAGAAAGAAAAGTCTAAAAATTAAAAAAATGTCAAGGGGTACCCCATGACATTTTTTCAATTTTTCGTTTTTGGGCCATAACTCAAAAACGGTTAAAGATACGCGACTGCCGCTTGCACCATTAAATTCTACGAGCAAAATTACATAAGTATACCAATTTTCATAATGTTTGAACAACTATTACGGTCTCCAGAAAGAAAAGTCTAAAATTTGAATAAATGTCAAGGGGTACCCCTTGACATTTTTTCAATTTTTCGTTTTTGGGCCATAACTCAAAAACGGTTGAAGATACGCGACTGCCGCTTGCACCATTAAATTCTACGAGCAAAATTACATAAGTATACCAATTTTTATAATGTTTGAACAACTATTACGGTCTCCAGAAAGAAAAGTCTAAAATTTGAAAAAATGTCGAGGGGTACCCCTTGACATTTTTTAAATTTTTCGTTTTTGGGCCATAACTCAAAAACGGTTAAAGACACGCGACTGCCGCTTGCACCATTAAATTCTACGAGCAAAATTACATAAGTATACCAATTTTCATAAAGTTTGAACAACTATTACGGTCTCCAGAAAGAAAAGTCTAAAATTTAAAAAAATGTCAAGGGGTACCCCTTGACATTTTTTCAATTTTTCGTTTTTGGGCCATAACTCAAAAACGGTTGAAGATACGCGACTGCGGCTTGCACCATTAAATTCTACGAGCAAAATTACATAAGTATACCAATTTTCATAAAGTTTGAACAACTATTACGGTCTCCAGAAAGAAAAGTCTAAAATTTGAAAAAATGTCGAGGGGTACCCCTTGACATTTTTTCAATTTTTCGTTTTTGGGCCATAACTCAAAAACGGTTGAAGATACGCAACTGCCGCTTGCACCATTAAATTCTACGAGCAAAATTACATAAGTATACCAATTTTTATAATGTTTGAACAACTATTACAATCTCCAGAAAGAAAAGTCTAAAATTTGAAAAAATGTCGAGGGGTACCCCTTGACATTTTTTCAATTTTTCGTTTTTGGGCCATAACTCAAAAACGGTTGAAGATACGCAACTGCCGCTTGCACCATTAAATTCTACGAGCAAAATTACATAAGTATACCAATTTTCATAATGTTTGAACAACTATTACGGTCTCCAGAAAGAAAAGTCTAAAAATTGAAAAAATGTCAAGACGACCCCTTGACATTTTTTTAATTTTTCGTTTTTGGGCCATAACTCAAAAACGGTTAAAGATACGCGACTGCCGCTTGCACCATTAAATTCTACGAGCAAAATTACATAAGTATACCAATTTTCATAAAGTTTGAACAACTATTACGGTCTCCAGAAAGAAAAGTCTAAAATTTAAAAAATGTCAAGGGGTACCCCTTGACATTTTTTAAATTTTTCGTTTTTGGGCCATAACTCAAAAACGGTTAAAGATACGCGACTGCCGCTTGCACCATTAAATTCTACGAGCAAAATTACATAAGTATATCAATTTTCATAATGTTTGAACAACTATTACGGTCTCCAGAAAGAAAAGTCTAAAATTACCCCTTGACATTTTTTCAATTTTTCGTTTTTGGGCCATAACTCAAAAACGGTTAAAGATACGCGACTGCCGCTTGCACCATTAAATTCTACGAGCAAAATTACATAAGTATATCAATTTTCATAATGTTTGAACAACTATTACGGTCTCCAGAAAGAAAAGTCTAAAATTTGAAAAAATGTCAAGGGGTACCCCTTGACATTTTTTCAATTTTTCGTTTTTGGGCCATAACTCAAAAACGGTTAAAGATACGCGACTGCCGCTTGCACCATTAAATTCTACGAGCAAAATTACATAAGTATACCAATTTTCATAATGTTTGAACAACTATTACGGTCTCCAGAAAGAAAAGTCTAAAATTACCCCTTGACATTTTTTCAATTTTTCGTTTTTGGTCCATAACTCAAAAACGGTTAAAGATACGCGACTGCCGCTTGCACCATTAAATTCTACGAGCAAAATTACATAAGTATACCAATTTTCATAATGTTTGAACAACTATTACGGTCTCCAGAAAGAAAAGTCTAAAATTACCCCTTGACATTTTTTCAATTTTTCGTTTTTGGGCCATAACTCAAAAACGGTTAAAGATACGCGACTGCCGCTTGCACCATTAAATTCTACGAGCAAAATTACATAAGTATACCAATTTTCATAATGTTTGAACAACTATTACGGTCTCCAGAAAGAAAAGTCTAAAATTTGAAAAAATGTCAAGGGGTACCCCTTGACATTTTTTCAATTTTTCGTTTTTGGGCCATAACTCAAAAACGGTTAAAGATACGCGACTGCGGCTTGCACCATTAAATTCTACGAGCAAAATTACATAAGTATACCAATTTTCATAACGTTTGAACAACTATTACGGTCTCCAGAAAGAAAAGTCTAAAATTTGAAAAAATGTCAAGGGGTACCCCTTGACATTTATTCAATTTTTCGTTTTTGGGCCATAACTCAAAAACGGTTAAAGATACGCGACTGCGGCTTGCACCATTAAATTCTACGAGCAAAATTACATAAGTATACCAATTTTCATAAAGTTTGAACAACTATTACGGTCTCCAGAAAGAAAAGTCTAAAATTTAAAAAATGTCAAGGGGTACCCCTTGACATTTTTTCAATTTTTCGTTTTTGGGCCATAACTCAAAAACGGTTAAAGATACGCGACTGCCGCTTGCACCATTAAATTCTACGAGCAAAATTACATAAGTATACCAATTTTCATAATGTTGGAACAACTATTACGGTCTCCAGAAAGAAAAGTCTAAAATTACCCCTTGACATTTTTTCAATTTTTCGTTTTTGGGCCATAACTCAAAAACGGTTAAAGATACGCGACTGCCGCTTGCACCATTAAATTCTACGAGCAAAATTACATAAGTATACCAATTTTCATAATGTTTGAACAACTATTACGGTCTCCAGAAAGAAAAATCTAAAATTTGAATAAATGTCAAGGGGTACCCCTTGACATTTTTTCAAATTAAAAACGGTTAAAGATACGCGACTGCCGCTTGCACCATTAAATTCTACGAGCAAAATTACATAAGTATACCAATTTTCATAATGTTTGAACAATTATTACGGTCTCCAGAAAGAAAAGTCTAAAAATTAAAAAAATGTCAAGGGGTACCCCATGACATTTTTTCAATTTTTCGTTTTTGGGCCATAACTCAAAAACGGTTAAAGATACGCGACTGCCGCTTGCACCATTAAATTCTACGAGCAAAATTACATAAGTATACCAATTTTCATAATGTTTGAACAACTATTACGGTCTCCAGAAAGAAAAGTCTAAAATTTGAATAAATGTCAAGGGGTACCCCTTGACATTTTTTCAATTTTTCGTTTTTGGGCCATAACTCAAAAACGGTTGAAGATACGCGACTGCCGCTTGCACCATTAAATTCTACGAGCAAAATTACATAAGTATACCAATTTTTATAATGTTTGAACAACTATTACGGTCTCCAGAAAGAAAAGTCTAAAATTTGAAAAAATGTCGAGGGGTACCCCTTGACATTTTTTAAATTTTTCGTTTTTGGGCCATAACTCAAAAACGGTTAAAGACACGCGACTGCCGCTTGCACCATTAAATTCTACGAGCAAAATTACATAAGTATACCAATTTTCATAAAGTTTGAACAACTATTACGGTCTCCAGAAAGAAAAGTCTAAAATTTAAAAAAATGTCAAGGGGTACCCCTTGACATTTTTTCAATTTTTCGTTTTTGGGCCATAACTCAAAAACGGTTGAAGATACGCGACTGCGGCTTGCACCATTAAATTCTACGAGCAAAATTACATAAGTATACCAATTTTCATAAAGTTTGAACAACTATTACGGTCTCCAGAAAGAAAAGTCTAAAATTTGAAAAAATGTCGAGGGGTACCCCTTGACATTTTTTCAATTTTTCGTTTTTGGGCCATAACTCAAAAACGGTTGAAGATACGCAACTGCCGCTTGCACCATTAAATTCTACGAGCAAAATTACATAAGTATACCAATTTTTATAATGTTTGAACAACTATTACAATCTCCAGAAAGAAAAGTCTAAAATTTGAAAAAATGTCGAGGGGTACCCCTTGACATTTTTTCAATTTTTCGTTTTTGGGCCATAACTCAAAAACGGTTGAAGATACGCAACTGCCGCTTGCACCATTAAATTCTACGAGCAAAATTACATAAGTATACCAATTTTCATAATGTTTGAACAACTATTACGGTCTCCAGAAAGAAAAGTCTAAAAATTGAAAAAATGTCAAGACGACCCCTTGACATTTTTTTAATTTTTCGTTTTTGGGCCATAACTCAAAAACGGTTAAAGATACGCGACTGCCGCTTGCACCATTAAATTCTACGAGCAAAATTACATAAGTATACCAATTTTCATAAAGTTTGAACAACTATTACGGTCTCCAGAAAGAAAAGTCTAAAATTTAAAAAATGTCAAGGGGTACCCCTTGACATTTTTTCAATTTTTCGTTTTTGGGCCATAACTCAAAAACGGTTAAAGATACGCGACTGCCGCTTGCACCATTAAATTCTACGAGCAAAATTACATAAGTATACCAATTTTCATAATGTTTGAACAACTATTACGGTCTCCAGAAAGAAAAGTCTAAAATTACCCCTTGACATTTTTTCAATTTTTCGTTTTTGGGCCATAACTCAAAAACGGTTAAAGATACGCGACTGCCGCTTGCACCATTAAATTCTACGAGCAAAATTACATAAGTATATCAATTTTCATAATGTTTGAACAACTATTACGGTCTCCAGAAAGAAAAGTCTAAAATTACCCCTTGACATTTTTTCAATTTTTCGTTTTTGGGCCATAACTCAAAAACGGTTAAAGATACGCGACTGCCGCTTGCACCATTAAATTCTACGAGCAAAATTACATAAGTATACCAATTTTCATAATGTTTGAACAACTATTACGGTCTCCAGAAAGAAAAGTCTAAAATTTGAAAAAATGTCAAGGGGTACCCCTTGACATTTTTTCAATTTTTCGTTTTTGGGCCATAACTCAAAAACGGTTAAAGATACGCGACTGCGGCTTGCACCATTAAATTCTACGAGCAAAATTACATAAGTATACCAATTTTCATAACGTTTGAACAACTATTACGGTCTCCAGAAAGAAAAGTCTAAAATTTAAAAAATGTCAAGGGGTACCCCTTGACATTTTTTAAATTTTTCGTTTTTGGGCCATAACTCAAAAACGGTTAAAGATACGCGACTGCCGCTTGCACCATTAAATTCTACGAGCAAAATTACATAAGTATACCAATTTTCATAATGTTTGAACAACTATTACGGTCTCCAGAAAGAAAAGTCTAAAATTACCCCTTGACATTTTTTCAATTTTTCGTTTTTGGGCCATAACTCAAAAACGGTTAAAGATACGCGACTGCCGCTTGCACCATTAAATTCTACGAGCAAAATTACATAAGTATATCAATTTTCATAATGTTTGAACAACTATTACGGTCTCCAGAAAGAAAAGTCTAAAATTTGAAAAAATGTCAAGGGGTACCCCTTGACATTTTTTCAATTTTTCGTTTTTGGGCCATAACTCAAAAACGGTTAAAGATACGCGACTGCCGCTTGCACCATTAAATTCTACGAGCAAATTTACATAAGTATACCAATTTTCATAATGTTTGAACAACTATTACGGTCTCCAGAAAGAAAAGTCTAAAATTACCCCTTGACATTTTTTCAATTTTTCGTTTTTGGTCCATAACTCAAAAACGGTTAAAGATACGCGACTGCCGCTTGCACCATTAAATTCTACGAGCAAAATTACATAAGTATACCAATTTTCATAATGTTTGAACAACTATTACGGTCTCCAGAAAGAAAAGTCTAAAATTACCCCTTGACATTTTTTCAATTTTTCGTTTTTGGGCCATAACTCAAAAACGGTTAAAGATACGCGACTGCCGCTTGCACCATTAAATTCTACGAGCAAAATTACATAAGTATACCAATTTTCATAATGTTTGAACAACTATTACGGTCTCCAGAAAGAAAAGTCTAAAATTTGAAAAAATGTCAAGGGGTACCCCTTGACATTTTTTCAATTTTTCGTTTTTGGGCCATAACTCAAAAACGGTTAAAGATACGCGACTGCGGCTTGCACCATTAAATTCTACGAGCAAAATTACATAAGTATACCAATTTTCATAACGTTTGAACAACTATTACGGTCTCCAGAAAGAAAAGTCTAAAATTTGAAAAAATGTCAAGGGGTACCCCTTGACATTTATTCAATTTTTCGTTTTTGGGCCATAACTCAAAAACGGTTAAAGATACGCGACTGCGGCTTGCACCATTAAATTCTACGAGCAAAATTACATAAGTATACCAATTTTCATAAAGTTTGAACAACTATTACGGTCTCCAGAAAGAAAAGTCTAAAATTTAAAAAATGTCAAGGGGTACCCCTTGACATTTTTTCAATTTTTCGTTTTTGGGCCATAACTCAAAAACGGTTAAAGATACGCGACTGCCGCTTGCACCATTAAATTCTACGAGCAAAATTACATAAGTATACCAATTTTCATAATGTTGGAACAACTATTACGGTCTCCAGAAAGAAAAGTCTAAAATTACCCCTTGACATTTTTTCAATTTTTCGTTTTTGGGCCATAACTCAAAAACGGTTAAAGATACGCGACTGCCGCTTGCACCATTAAATTCTACGAGCAAAATTACATAAGTATACCAATTTTCATAATGTTTGAACAACTATTACGGTCTCCAGAAAGAAAAATCTAAAATTTGAATAAATGTCAAGGGGTACCCCTTGACATTTTTTCAAATTAAAAACGGTTAAAGATACGCGACTGCCGCTTGCACCATTAAATTCTACGAGCAAAATTACATAAGTATACCAATTTTCATAATGTTTGAACAATTATTACGGTCTCCAGAAAGAAAAGTCTAAAAATTAAAAAAATGTCAAGGGGTACCCCATGACATTTTTTCAATTTTTCGTTTTTGGGCCATAACTCAAAAACGGTTAAAGATACGCGACTGCCGCTTGCACCATTAAATTCTACGAGCAAAATTACATAAGTATACCAATTTTCATAATGTTTGAACAACTATTACGGTCTCCAGAAAGAAAAGTCTAAAATTTGAATAAATGTCAAGGGGTACCCCTTGACATTTTTTCAATTTTTCGTTTTTGGGCCATAACTCAAAAACGGTTGAAGATACGCGACTGCCGCTTGCACCATTAAATTCTACGAGCAAAATTACATAAGTATACCAATTTTTATAATGTTTGAACAACTATTACGGTCTCCAGAAAGAAAAGTCTAAAATTTGAAAAAATGTCGAGGGGTACCCCTTGACATTTTTTAAATTTTTCGTTTTTGGGCCATAACTCAAAAACGGTTAAAGACACGCGACTGCCGCTTGCACCATTAAATTCTACGAGCAAAATTACATAAGTATACCAATTTTCATAAAGTTTGAACAACTATTACGGTCTCCAGAAAGAAAAGTCTAAAATTTAAAAAAATGTCAAGGGGTACCCCTTGACATTTTTTCAATTTTTCGTTTTTGGGCCATAACTCAAAAACGGTTGAAGATACGCGACTGCGGCTTGCACCATTAAATTCTACGAGCAAAATTACATAAGTATACCAATTTTCATAAAGTTTGAACAACTATTACGGTCTCCAGAAAGAAAAGTCTAAAATTTGAAAAAATGTCGAGGGGTACCCCTTGACATTTTTTCAATTTTTCGTTTTTGGGCCATAACTCAAAAACGGTTGAAGATACGCAACTGCCGCTTGCACCATTAAATTCTACGAGCAAAATTACATAAGTATACCAATTTTTATAATGTTTGAACAACTATTACAATCTCCAGAAAGAAAAGTCTAAAATTTGAAAAAATGTCGAGGGGTACCCCTTGACATTTTTTCAATTTTTCGTTTTTGGGCCATAACTCAAAAACGGTTGAAGATACGCAACTGCCGCTTGCACCATTAAATTCTACGAGCAAAATTACATAAGTATACCAATTTTCATAATGTTTGAACAACTATTACGGTCTCCAGAAAGAAAAGTCTAAAAATTGAAAAAATGTCAAGACGACCCCTTGACATTTTTTTAATTTTTCGTTTTTGGGCCATAACTCAAAAACGGTTAAAGATACGCGACTGCCGCTTGCACCATTAAATTCTACGAGCAAAATTACATAAGTATACCAATTTTCATAAAGTTTGAACAACTATTACGGTCTCCAGAAAGAAAAGTCTAAAATTTAAAAAATGTCAAGGGGTACCCCTTGACATTTTTTCAATTTTTCGTTTTTGGGCCATAACTCAAAAACGGTTAAAGATACGCGACTGCCGCTTGCACCATTAAATTCTACGAGCAAAATTACATAAGTATACCAATTTTCATAATGTTTGAACAACTATTACGGTCTCCAGAAAGAAAAGTCTAAAATTACCCCTTGACATTTTTTCAATTTTTCGTTTTTGGGCCATAACTCAAAAACGGTTAAAGATACGCGACTGCCGCTTGCACCATTAAATTCTACGAGCAAAATTACATAAGTATATCAATTTTCATAATGTTTGAACAACTATTACGGTCTCCAGAAAGAAAAGTCTAAAATTTGAAAAAATGTCAAGGGGTACCCCTTGACATTTTTTCAATTTTTCGTTTTTGGGCCATAACTCAAAAACGGTTAAAGATACGCGACTGCCGCTTGCACCATTAAATTCTACGAGCAAAATTACATAAGTATACCAATTTTCATAATGTTTGAACAACTATTACGGTCTCCAGAAAGAAAAGTCTAAAATTACCCCTTGACATTTTTTCAATTTTTCGTTTTTGGTCCATAACTCAAAAACGGTTAAAGATACGCGACTGCCGCTTGCACCATTAAATTCTACGAGCAAAATTACATAAGTATACCAATTTTCATAATGTTTGAACAACTATTACGGTCTCCAGAAAGAAAAGTCTAAAATTACCCCTTGACATTTTTTCAATTTTTCGTTTTTGGGCCATAACTCAAAAACGGTTAAAGATACGCGACTGCCGCTTGCACCATTAAATTCTACGAGCAAAATTACATAAGTATACCAATTTTCATAATGTTTGAACAACTATTACGGTCTCCAGAAAGAAAAGTCTAAAATTTGAAAAAATGTCAAGGGGTACCCCTTGACATTTTTTCAATTTTTCGTTTTTGGGCCATAACTCAAAAACGGTTAAAGATACGCGACTGCGGCTTGCACCATTAAATTCTACGAGCAAAATTACATAAGTATACCAATTTTCATAACGTTTGAACAACTATTACGGTCTCCAGAAAGAAAAGTCTAAAATTTGAAAAAATGTCAAGGGGTACCCCTTGACATTTATTCAATTTTTCGTTTTTGGGCCATAACTCAAAAACGGTTAAAGATACGCGACTGCGGCTTGCACCATTAAATTCTACGAGCAAAATTACATAAGTATACCAATTTTCATAATGTTGGAACAACTATTACGGTCTCCAGAAAGAAAAGTCTATAATTTGAAAAAATGTCAAGGGGTACCCCTTGACATTTTTTCAATTTTTCGTTTTTGGGCCATAACTCAAAAACGGTTAAAGATACGCGACTGCCGCTTGCACCATTAAATTCTACGAGCAAAATTACATAAGTATACCAATTTTCATAATGTTGGAACAACTATTACGGTCTCCAGAAAGAAAAGTCTAAAATTACCCCTTGACATTTTTTCAATTTTTCGTTTTTGGGCCATAACTCAAAAACGGTTAAAGATACGCGACTGCCGCTTGCACCATTAAATTCTACGAGCAAAATTACATAAGTATACCAATTTTCATAATGTTTGAACAACTATTACGGTCTCCAGAAAGAAAAGTCTAAAATTACCCCTTGACATTTTTTCAATTTTTCGTTTTTGGTCCATAACTCAAAAACGGTTAAAGATACGCGACTGCCGCTTGCACCATTAAATTCTACGAGCAAAATTACATAAGTATACCAATTTTCATAATGTTTGAACAACTATTACGGTCTCCAGAAAGAAAAGTCTAAAAATTAAAAAAATGTCAAGGGGTACCCCTTGACATTTTTTAAATTTTTCGTTTTTGGGCCATAACTCAAAAACGGTTAAAGATACGCGACTGCCGCTTGCACCATTAAATTCTACGAGCAAAATTACATAAGTATACCAATTTTCATAATGTTTGAACAACTATTACGGTCTCCAGAAAGAAAAGTCTAAAATTTAAAAAAATGTCAAGGGGTACCCCTTGACATTTTTTCAATTTTTCGTTTTTGGGCCATAACTCAAAAACTGTTAAAGATACGCGACTGCCGCTTGCACCATTAAATTCTACGAGCAAAATTACATAAGTATACCAATTTTCATAATGTTTGAACAACTATTACGGTCTCCAGAAAGAAAAGTCTAAAATTTGAAAAAATGTCAAGGGGTACCCCTTGACATTTTTTCAATTTTTCGTTTTTGGGCCATAACTCAAAAACGGTTAAAGATACGCGACTGCCGCTTGCACCATTAAATTCTACGAGCAAAATTACATAAGTATACCAATTTTCATAATGTTTGAACAACTATTACGGTCTCCAGAAAGAAAAGTCTAAAATTACCCCTTGACATTTTTTCAATTTTTCGTTTTTGGTCCATAACTCAAAAACGGTTAAAGATACGCGACTGCCGCTTGCACCATTAAATTCTACGAGCAAAATTACATAAGTATACCAATTTTCATAATGTTTGAACAACTATTACGGTCTCCAGAAAGAAAAGTCTAAAATTTGAAAAAATGTCAAGGGGTACGCCTTGACATTTTTTCAATTTTTCGTTTTTGGGCCATAACTCAAAAACGGTTAAAGATACGCGACTGCGGCTTGCACCATTAAATTCTACGAGCAAAATTACATAAGTATACCAATTTTCATAACGTTTGAACAACTATTACGGTCTCCAGAAAGAAAAGTCTAAAATTTGAAAAAATGTCAAGGGGTACCCCTTGACATTTATTCAATTTTTCGTTTTTGGGCCATAACTCAAAAACGGTTAAAGATACGCGACTGCGGCTTGCACCATTAAATTCTACGAGCAAAATTACATAAGTATACCAATTTTCATAAAGTTTGAACAACTATTACGGTCTCCAGAAAGAAAAGTCTAAAATTTAAAAAATGTCAAGGGGTACCCCTTGACATTTTTTCAATTTTTCGTTTTTGGGCCATAACTCAAAAACGGTTAAAGATACGCGACTGCCGCTTGCACCATTAAATTCTACGAGCAAAATTACATAAGTATACCAATTTTCATAATGTTTGAACAACTATTACGGTCTCCAGAAAGAAAAGTCTAAAATTACCCCTTGACATTTTTTCAATTTTTCGTTTTTGGGCCATAACTCAAAAACGGTTAAAGATACGCGACTGCCGCTTGCACCATTAAATTCTACGAGCAAAATTACATAAGTATACCAATTTTCATAATGTTTGAACAACTATTACGGTCTCCAGAAAGAAAAGTCTAAAATTACCCCTTGACATTTTTTCAATTTTTCGTTTCTGGTCCATAACTCAAAAACGGTTAAAGATACGCGACTGCCGCTTGCACCATTAAATTCTACGAGCAAAATTACATAAGTATACCAATTTTCATAATGTTTGAACAACTATTACGGTCTCCAGAAAGACATTTTTTCAATTTTTCGTTTTTGGGCCATAACTCAAAAACGGTTAAAGATACGCGACTGCCGCTTGCACCATTAAATTCTACGAGCAAAATTACATAAGTATACCAATTTTTATAAAGTTTAAACAACTATTACGGTCTCCAGAAAGAAAAGTCTACCCCTTGACATTTTTTCAATTTTTCGTTTTTGGGCCATAACTCAAAAACGGTTAAAGATACGCGACTGCGGCTTGCACCATTAAATTCTACGAGCAAAATTACATAAGTATACCAATTTTCATAAAGTTTGAACAACTATTACGGTCTCCAGAAAGAAAAGTCTAAAATTTAAAAAAATGTCAAGGGGTACCCCTTGACATTTTTTCAAATTTTCGTTTTTGGGCCATAACTCAAAAACGGTTAAAGATACGCGACTGCGGCTTGCACCATTAAATTCTACGAGCAAAATTACATAAGTATACCAATTTTCATAATGTTTGAACAACTATTACAGTCTCCAGAAAGAAAAGTCTAAAAATTAAAAAAATGTCAAGGGGTACCCCTTGACATTTTTTCAATTTTTCGTTTTTGGGCCATAACTCAAAAACGGTTAAAGATACGCGACTGCGGCTGGCACCATTAAATTCTACGAGCAAAATTACATAAGTATACCAATTTTCATAATGTTTGAACAACTATTACGGTCTCCAGAAAGAAAAGTCTAAAATTTGAAAAAATGTCAAGGGGTACCCCTTGACATTTATTCAATTTTTCGTTTTTGGGCCATAACTCAAAAACGGTTAAAGATACGCGACTGCGGCTTGCACCATTAAATTCTACGAGCAAAATTACATAAGTATACCAATTTTCATAATGTTTGAACAACTATTACGGTCTCCAGAAAGAAAAGTCTAAAAATTAAAAAAATGTCAAGGGGTACTCCTTGACATTTTTTAAATTTTTCGTTTTTGGGCCATAACTCAAAAACGGTTAAAGATACGCGACTGCCGCTTGCACCATTAAATTCTACGAGCAAAATTACATAAGTATACCAATTTTCATAATGTTTGAACAACTATTACGGTCTCCAGAAAGAAAAGTCTAAAATTTGAAAAAATGTCAAGGGGTACCCCTTGACATATTTTCAATTTTTCGTTTTTGGGCCATAACTCAAAAACGGTTAAAGATACGCGACTGCCGCTTGCACCATTAAATTCTACGAGCAAAATTACATAAGTATACCAATTTTCATAACGTTTGAACAACTATTACGGTCTCCAGAAAGAAAAGTCTAAAATTTAAAAAAATGTCAAGGGGTACCCCTTGACATTTTTTTAATTTTTCGTTTTTGGGCCATAACTCAAAAACGGTTAAAGATACGCGACTGCGGCTTGCACCATTAAATTCTACGAGCAAAATTACATAAGTATACCAATTTTCATAATGTTTGAACAACTATTACGGTCTCCAGAAAGAAAAGTCTAAAAATTAAAAAAATGTCAAGGGGTACCCCTTGACATTTTTTCAATTTTTCGTTTTTGGGCCATAACTCAAAAACGGTTAAAGATACGCGACTGCGGCTGGCACCATTAAATTCTACGAGCAAAATTACATAAGTATACCAATTTTCATAATGTTTGAACAACTATTACGGTCTCCAGAAAGAAAAGTCTAAAATTTGAAAAAATGTCAAGGGGTACCCCTTGACATTTATTCAATTTTTCGTTTTTGGGCCATAACTCAAAAACGGTTAAAGATACGCGACTGCGGCTTGCACTATTAAATTCTACGAGCAAAATTACATAAGTATACCAATTTTCATAAAGTTTGAACAACTATTACGGTCTCCAGAAAGAAAAGTCTAAAATTTAAAAAAATGTCAAGGGGTACCCCTTGACATTTTTTCAATTTTTCGTTTTTGGGCCATAACTCAAAAACAGTTAAAGATACGCGACTGCCGCTTGCACCATTAAATTCTACGAGCAAAATTACATAAGTATACCAATTTTCATAATGTTTGAACAACTATTACGGTCTCCAGAAAGAAAAGTCTAAAATTTAAAAAAATGTCAAGGGGTACTCCTTGACATTTTTTCAATTTTTCGTTTTTGGGCCATAACTCAAAAACGGTTAAAGATACGCGACTGCGGCTTGCACCATTAAATTCTACGAGCAAAATTACATAAGTATACCAATTTTCATAACGTTTGAACAACTATTACGGTCTCCAGAAAGAAAAGTCTAAAATTTAAAAAAATGTCAAGGGGTACCCCTTGACATTTTTTCAATTTTTCGTTTTTGGGCCATAACTCAAAAACGGTTAAAGATACGCGACTGCGGCTTGCACCATTAAATTCTACGAGCAAAATTACATAAGTATACCAATTTTCATAAAGTTTGAACAACTATTACGGTCTCCAGAAAGAAAAGTCTAAAATTTAAAAAAATGTCAAGGGGTACCCCTTGACATTTTTTCAATTTTTCGTTTTTGGGCCATAACTCAAAAACGGTTAAAGATACGCGACTGCCGCTTGCACCATTAAATTCTACGAGCAAAATTACATAAGTATACCAATTTTCATAATGTTTGAACAACTATTACGGTCTCCAGAAAGAAAAGTCTAAAATTTGAAAAAATGTCAAGGGGTACCCCTTGACATTTATTCAATTTTTCGTTTTTGGGCCATAACTCAAAAACGGTTAAAGATACGCGACTGCGGCTGGCACCATTAAAATTCTACGAGCAAAATTACATAAGTATACCAATTTTCATAATGTTTGAACAACTATTACGGTCTCCAGAAAGAAAAGTCTAAAATTTGAAAAAATGTCAAGGGGTACCCCTTGACATTTATTCAATTTTTCGTTTTTGGGCCATAACTCAAAAACGGTTAAAGATACGCGACTGCGGCTTGCACCATTAAATTCTACGAGCAAAATTACATAAGTATACCAATTTTCATAAAGTTTGAACAACTATTACGGTCTCCAGAAAGAAAAGTCTAAAATTTAAAAAAATGTCAAGGGGTACCCCTTGACATTTTTTCAATTTTTCGTTTTTGGGCCATAACTCAAAAACGGTTAAAGATACGCGACTGCCGCTTGCACCATTAAATTCTACGAGCAAAATTACATAAGTATACCAATTTTCATAATGTTTGAACAACTATTACGGTCTCCAGAAAGAAAAGTCTAAAATTTAAAAAAATGTCAAGGGGTACTCCTTGACATTTTTTCAATTTTTCGTTTTTGGGCCATAACTCAAAAACGGTTAAAGATACGCGACTGCCGCTTGCACCATTAAATTCTACGAGCAAAATTACATAAGTATACCAATTTTCATAATGTTTGAACAACTATTACGGTCTCCAGAAAGAAAAGTCTAAAATTTAAAAAAATGTCAAGGGGTACTCCTTGACATTTTTTCAATTTTTCGTTTTTGGGCCATAACTCAAAAACGGTTAAAGATACGCGACTGCCGCTTGCACCATTAAATTCTACGAGCAAAATTACATAAGTATACCAATTTTCATAATGTTTGAACAACTATTACGGTCTCCAGAAAGAAAAGTCTAAAAATTAAAAAAATGTCAAGGGGTACCCCTTGACATTTTTTCAATTTTTCGTTTTTGGGCCATAACTCAAAAACGGTTAAAGATACGCGACTGCGGCTTGCACCATTAAATTCTACGAGCAAAATTACATAAGTATACCAATTTTCATAATGTTTGAACAACTATTACGGTCTCCAGAAAGAAAAGTCTAAAATTTGAAAAAATGTCAAGGGGTACCCCTTGACATTTATTCAATTTTTCGTTTTTGGGCCATAACTCAAAAACGGTTAAAGATACGCGACTGCGGCTTGCACCATTAAATTCTACGAGCAAAATTACATAAGTATACCAATTTTCATAATGTTTGAACAACTATTACGGTCTCCAGAAAGAAAAGTCTAAAATTTGAAAAAATGTCAAGGGGTACCCCTTGACATTTATTCAATTTTTCGTTTTTGGGCCATAACTCAAAAACGGTTAAAGATACGCGACTGCGGCTGGCACCATTAAATTCTACGAGCAAAATTACATAAGTATACCAATTTTCATAATGTTTGAACAACTATTACGGTCTCCAGAAAGAAAAGTCTAAAATTTGAAAAAATGTCAAGGGGTACCCCTTGACATTTATTCAATTTTTCGTTTTTGGGCCATAACTCAAAAACGGTTAAAGATACGCGACTGCGGCTTGCACCATTAAATTCTACGAGCAAAATTACATAAGTATACCAATTTTCATAAAGTTTGAACAACTATTACGGTCTCCAGAAAGAAAAGTCTAAAATTTAAAAAAATGTCAAGGGGTACCCCTTGACATTTTTTCAATTTTTCGTTTTTGGGCCATAACTCAAAAACGGTTAAAGATACGCGACTGCCGCTTGCACCATTAAATTCTACGAGCAAAATTACATAAGTATACCAATTTTCATAATGTTTGAACAACTATTACGGTCTCCAGAAAGAAAAGTCTAAAATTTAAAAAAATGTCAAGGGGTACTCCTTGACATTTTTTCAATTTTTCGTTTTTGGGCCATAACTCAAAAACGGTTAAAGATACGCGACTGCGGCTTGCACCATTAAATTCTACGAGCAAAATTACATAAGTATACCAATTTTCATAACGTTTGAACAACTATTACGGTCTCCAGAAAGAAAAGTCTAAAATTTAAAAAAATGTCAAGGGGTACCCCTTGACATTTTTTCAATTTTTCGTTTTTAAGCCATAACTCAAAAACGGTTAAAGATACGCGACTGCCGCTTGCACCATTAAATTCTACGAGCAAAATTACATAAGTATACCAATTTTCATAATGTTTGAACAACTATTACGGTCTCCAGAAAGAAAAGTCTAAAAATTAAAAAAATGTCAAGGGGTACCCCTTGACATTTTTTCAATTTTTCGTTTTTGGGCCATAACTCAAAAACGGTTAAAGATACGCGACTGCGGCTTGCACCATTAAATTCTACGAGCAAAATTACATAAGTATACCAATTTTCATAATGTTTGAACAACTATTACGGTCTCCAGAAAGAAAAGTCTAAAATTTAAAAAAATGTCAAGGGGTACCTCTTAACATTTTTTCAATTTTTCGTTTTTGGGCCATAACTCAAAAACGGTTAAAGATACGCGACTGCCGCTTGCACCATTAAATTCTACGAGCAAAATTACATAAGTATACCAATTTTCATAATGTTTGAACAACTATTACGGTCTCCAGAAAGAAAAGTCTAAAATTTAAAAAAATGTCAAGGGGTACCCCTTGACATTTTTTCAATTTTTCGTTTTTGGGCCATAACTCAAAAACGGTTAAAGATACGCGACTGCGGCTTGCACCATTAAATTCTACGAGCAAAATTACATAAGTATACCAATTTTCATAAAGTTTGAACAACTATTACGGTCTCCAGAAAGAAAAGTCTAAAATTTAAAAAAATGTCAAGGGGTACCCCTTGACATTTATTCAATTTTTCGTTTTTGGGCCATAACTCAAAAACGGTTAAAGATACGCGACTGCGGCTTGCACCATTAAATTCTACGAGCAAAATTACATAAGTATACCAATTTTCATAAAGTTTGAACAACTATTACGGTCTCCAGAAAGAAAAGTCTAAAATTTAAAAAAATGTACCCCTTGACATTTTTTCAATTTTTCGTTTTTGGGCCATAACTCAAAAACGGTTAAAGATACGCGACTGCCGCTTGCACCATTAAATTCTACGAGCAAAATTACATAAGTATACCAATTTTCATAATGTTTGAACAACTATTACGGTCTCCAGAAAGAAAAGTCTAAAATTTAAAAAAATGTCAAGGGGTACCCCTTGACATTTTTTCAATTTTTCGTTTTTGGGCCATAACTCAAAAACGGTTAAAGATACGCGACTGCCGCTTGCACCATTAAATTCTACGAGCAAAATTACATAAGTATACCAATTTTCATAATGTTTGAACAACTATTACGGTCTCCAGAAAGAAAAGTCTAAAAATTAAAAAAATGTCAAGGGGTACCCCTTGACATTTTTTCAATTTTTCGTTTTTGGGCCATAACTCAAAAACGGTTAAAGATACGCGACTGCGGCTTGCACCATTAAATTCTACGAGCAAAATTACATAAGTATACCAATTTTCATAATGTTTGAACAACTATTACGGTCTCCAGAAAGAAAAGTCTAAAATTTAAAAAAATGTCAAGGGGTACCTCTTAACATTTTTTCAATTTTTCGTTTTTGGGCCATAACTCAAAAACGGTTAAAGATACGCGACTGCCGCTTGCACCATTAAATTCTACGAGCAAAATTACATATGTATACCAATTTTCATAATGTTTGAACAACTATTACGGTCTCCAGAAAGAAAAGTCTAAAATTTAAAAAAATGTCAAGGGGTACCCCTTGACATTTTTTCAATTTTTCGTTTTTGGGCCATAACTCAAAAACGGTTAAAGATACGCGACTGCGGCTTGCACCATTAAATTCTACGAGCAAAATTACATAAGTATACCAATTTTCATAAAGTTTGAACAACTATTACGGTCTCCAGAAAGAAAGGTCTAAAATTTAAAAAAATGTCAAGGGGTACCCCTTGACATTTTTTCAATTTTTCGTTTTTGGGCCATAACTCAAAAACGGTTAAAGATACGCGACTGCGGCTTGCACCATTAAATTGTACGAGCAAAATTACATAAGTATACCAATTTTCATAATGTTTGAACAACTATTACGGTCTCCAGAAAGAAAAGTCTAAAATTTAAAAAAATACCCCTTGACATTTTTTCAATTTTTCGTTGTTGGGCCATAACTCAAAAACGGTTAAAGATACGCGACTGCGGCTTGCACCGTTAAATTCTACGAGCAAAATTACATAAGTATACCAATTTTCATAATGTTTGAACAACTATTACGG
Organism: Harpalus rubripes; assembly: GCA_963082715.1. Lineage (NCBI taxonomy): Eukaryota > Metazoa > Arthropoda > Insecta > Coleoptera > Carabidae > Harpalus > Harpalus rubripes. The sequence continues at coordinate 57,419,997 of OY720458.1, forward strand.
TCTCTAGAAAGAAAAGTCTAAAATTTGAAAAAATGTCAAGGGGTACCCCTTGACATTTTTTCAATTTTTCGTTTTTGGGCCATAACTCAAAAACGGTTAAAGATACGCGACTGCGGCTTGCACCATTAAATTCTTCGAGCAAAATTACATAAGTATACCAATTTTCATAATGTTTGAACAACTATTACGGTCTCCAGAAAGAAAAGTCTAAAATTTAAAAAAATGTCAAGGGGTACCCCTTGACATTTTTTCAATTTTTTCGTTTTTGGGCCATAACTCAAAAACGGTTAAAGATACGCGACTGCGGCTTGCACCATTAAATTCTACGAGCAAAATTACATAAGTATACCAATTTTCATAATGTTTGAACAACTATTACGGTCTCCAGAAAGAAAAGTCTAAAATTTAAAAAAATGTCAAGGGGTACCCCTTGACATTTTTTCAATTTTTCGTTGTTGGGCCATAACTCAAAAACGGTTAAAGATACGCGACTGCGGCTTGCACCGTTAAATTCTACGAGCAAAATTACATAAGTATACCAATTTTCATAATGTTTGAACAACTATTACGGTCTCTAGAAAGAAAAGTCTAAAATTTGAAAAAATGTCAAGGGGTACCCCTTGACATTTTTTCAATTTTTCGTTTTTGGGCCATAACTCAAAAACGGTTAAAGATACGCGACTGCGGCTTGCACCATTAAATTCTTCGAGCAAAATTACATAAGTATACCAATTTTCATAATGTTTGAACAACTATTACGGTCTCCAGAAAGAAAAGTCTAAAATTTAAAAAAATGTCAAGGGGTACCCCTTGACATTTTTTCAATTTTTTCGTTTTTGGGCCATAACTCAAAAACGGTTAAAGATACGCGACTGCGGCTTGCACCATTAAATTCTACGAGCAAAATTACATAAGTATACCAATTTTCATAAAGTTTGAACAACTATTACGGTCTCCAGAAAGAAAAGTCTAAAATTTAAAAAAATGTCAAGGGGTACCCCTTGACATTTTTTCAATTTTTTGTTTTTGGGCCATAACTCAAAAACGGTTAAAGATACGCGACTGCGGCTTGCACCATTAAATTCTACGAGCAAAATTACATAAGTATACCAATTTTCATAATGTTTGAACAACTATTACGGTCTCCAGAAAGAAAAGTTGTAAATTTTGAAAAAATGTCAAGCGGCACCCCTTGACATTTTTTCAATTTTTCGTTTTTGGGCCATAACTCAAAAACGGTTAAAGATACGCGACTGCCGCTTGCACCATTAAATTCTACGAGCAAAATTACATAAGTATACCAATTTTCATAAAGTTTGAACAACTATTACGGTCTCCAGAAAGAAAAGTCTAAAAATTAAAAAAATGTCAAGGGGTACCCCTTGACATTTTTTCAATTTTTCGTTTTTGGGCCATAACTCAAAAACGGTTAAAGATACGCGACTGCGGCTTGCACCATTAAATTCTACGAGCAAAATTACATAAGTATACCAATTTTCATAATGTTTGAACAACTATTACGGTCTCCAGAAAGAAAAGTCTAAAATTTAAAAAAATGTCAAGGGGTACGCCTTGACATTTTTTCAATTTTTCGTTTTTGGGCCATAACTCAAAAACGGTTAAAGATACGCGACTGCGGCTTGCACCATTAAATTCTACGAGCAAAATTACATAAGTATACCAATTTTCATAAAGTTTGAACAACTATTACGGTCTCCAGAAAGAAAAGTCTAAAATTTAAAAAAATGTCAAGGGGTACCCCTTGACATTTTTTCAATGTTTTGTTTTTGGGCCATAACTCAAAAACGGTTAAAGATACGCGACTGCGGCTTGCACCATTAAATTCTACGAGCAAAATTACATAAGTATACCAATTTTCATAAAGTTTGAATAACTATTACAATCTCCAGAAAGAAAAGTCTAAAATTTAAAAAAATGTCAAGAGGTACCCCTTGACATTTTTTCAATTTTTCGTTTTTGGGCCATAACTCAAAAACGGTTAAAGATACGCGACTGCCGCTTGCACCATTAAATTCTACGAGCAAAATTACATAAGTATACCAATTTTCATAATGTTTGAACAACTATTACGGTCTCCAGAAAGAAAAGTCTAAAAATTAAAAAAATGTCAAGGGGTACCCCTTGACATTTTTTCAATTTTTCGTTTTTGGGCCATAACTCAAAAACGGTTAAAGATACGCGACTGCGGCTTGCACCATTAAATTCTACGAGCAAAATTACATAAGTATACCAATTTTCATAATGTTTGAACAACTATTACGGTCTCCAGAAAGAAAAGTCTAAAAATTAAAAAAATGTCAAGGGGTACCCCTTGACATTTTTTCAATTTTTCGTTTTTGGGCCATAACTCAAAAACGGTTAAAGATACGCGACTGCGGCTTGCACCATTAAATTCTACGAGCAAAATTACATAAGTATACCAATTTTCATAAAGTTTGAATAACTATTACAATCTCCAGAAAGAAAAGTCTAAAATTTAAAAAAATGTCAAGGGGTACCCCTTGACATTTTTTCAATTTTTCGTTTTTGGGCCATAACTCAAAAACGGTTAAAGATACGCGACTGCCGCTTGCACCATTAAATTCTACGAGCAAAATTACATAAGTATACCAATTTTCATAAGGTTTGAACAACTATTACAATCTCCAGAAAGAAAAGTCTAAAATTTAAAAAAATGTCAAGGGGTACCCCTTGACATTTTTTCAATTTTTCGTTTTTGGGCCATAACTCAAAAACGGTTAAAGATACGCGACTGCGGCTTGCACCATTAAATTCTACGAGCATAATTACATAAGTATACCAATTTTCATAAAGTTTGAACAACTATTACAATCTCCAGAAAGAAAAGTCTAAAATTTAAAAAAATGTCAAGGGGTACCACTTGACATTTTTTCAATTTTTCGTTTTTGGGCCATAACTCAAAAACGGTTAAAGATACGCGACTGCGGCTTGCACCAATAAATTCTACGAGCAAAATTACATAAGTATACCAATTTTCATAAAGTTTGAACAACTATTACAATCTCCAGAAAGAAAAGTCTAAAATTTAAAAAAATGTCAAGGGGTACCCCTTGACATTTTTTCAATTTTTCGTTTTTGGGCCATAACTCAAAAACGGTTAAAGATACGCGACTGCGGCTTGCACCAATAAATTCTACGAGCAAAATTACATAAGTATACCAATTTTCATAAAGTTTGAAAAACTATTACGGTCTCCAGAAAGAAAAGTCTAAAATTTAAAAAAATGTCAAGGGGTACCCCTTGACATTTTTTCAATTTTTCGTTTTTGGGCCATAACTCAAAAACGGTTAAAGATACGCGACTGCGGCTTGCACCATTAAATTCTACGAGCAAAATTACATAAGTATACCAATTTTCATAATGTTTGAACAACTATTACGGTCTCCAGAAAGAAAAGTCTAAAAATTAAAAAAATGTCAAGGGGTACCCCTTGACATTTTTTCAATTTTTCGTTTTTGGGCCATAACTCAAAAACGGTTAAAGATACGCGACTGCGGCTTGCACCATTAAATTCTACGACCAAAATTACATAAGTATACCAATTTTCATAAAGTTTGAATAACTATTACAATCTCCAGAAAGAAAAGTCTAAAATTTAAAAAAATGTCAAGGGGTACCCCTTGACATTTTTTCAATTTTTCGTTTTTGGGCCATAACTCAAAAACGGTTAAAGATACGCGACTGCCGCTTGCACCATTAAATTCTACGAGCAAAATTACATAAGTATACCAATTTTCATAAGGTTTGAACAACTATTACAATCTCCAGAAAGAAAAGTCTAAAATTTAAAAAAATGTCAAGGGGTACCCCTTGACATTTTTTCAATTTTTCGTTTTTGGGCCATAACTCAAAAACGGTTAAAGATACGCGACTGCGGCTTGCACCATTAAATTCTACGAGCATAATTACATAAGTATACCAATTTTCATAAAGTTTGAACAACTATTACAATCTCCAGAAAGAAAAGTCTAAAATTTAAAAAAATGTCAAGGGGTACCACTTGACATTTTTTCAATTTTTCGTTTTTGGGCCATAACTCAAAAACGGTTAAAGATACGCGACTGCCGCTTGCACCATTAAATTCTACGAGCAAAATTACATAAGTATACCAATTTTCATAATGTTTGAACAACTATTACAATCTCCAGAAAGAAAAGTCTAAAATTTAAAAAAATGTCAAGGGGTACCCCTTGACATTTTTTCAATTTTTCGTTTTTGGGCCATAACTCAAAAACGGTTAAAGATACGCAACTGCCGCTTGCACCATTAAATTCTACGAGCAAAATTACATAAGTATACCAATTTTTATAATGTTTGAACAACTATTACAATCTCCAGAAAGAAAAGTCTAAAATTTAAAAAAATGTCAAGGGGTACCCCTTGACATTTTTTCAATTTTTCGTTTTTGGGCCATAACTCAAAAACGGTTAAAGATACGCGACTGCCGCTTGCACCATTAAATTCTACGAGCAAAATTACATAAGTATACCAATTTTCATAATGTTTGAACAACTATTACAATCTCCAGAAAGAAAAGTCTAAAATTTAAAAAAATGTCAAGGGGTACCCCTTGACATTTTTTCAATTTTTCGTTTTTGGGCCATAACTCAAAAACGGTTAAAGATACGCGACTGCGGCTTGCACCATTAAATTCTACGAGCAAAATTACATAAGTATACCAATTTTCATAAAGTTTGAACAACTATTACAATCTCCAGAAAGAAAAGTCTAAAATTTTAAAAAATGTCAAGGGGTACCCCTTGACATTTTTTCAATTTTTCGTTTTTGGGCCATAACTCAAAAACGGTTAAAGATACGCGACTGCGGCTTGCACCATTTAATTCTACGAGCAAAATTACATAAGTATACCAATTTTCATAAAGTTTGAACAACTATTACAATCTCCAGAAAGAAAAGTCTAAAATTTAAAAAAATGTCAAGGGGTACCCCTTGACATTTTTTCAATTTTTCGTTTTTGGGCCATAACTCAAAAACGGTTAAAGATACGCAACTACCGCTTGCACCATTAAATTCTACGAGCAAAATTACATAAGTATACCAATTTTCATAATGTTTGAACAACTATTACAATCTCCAGAAAGAAAAGTCTAAAATTTAAAAAAATGTCAAGGGGTACCCCTTGACATTTTTTCAATTTTTCGTTTTTGGGCCATAACTCAAAAACGGTTAAAGATACGCGACTGCCGCTTGCACCATTAAATTCTACGAGCAAAATTACATAAGTATACCAATTTTCATAATGTTTGAACAACTATTACGGTCTCCAGAAAGAAAAGTCTAAACCCCTTGACATTTTTTCAATTTTTCGTTTTTGGGCCATAACTCAAAAACGGTTAAAGATACGCGACTGCCGCTTGCACCATTAAATTCTACGAGCAAAATTACATAAGTATACCAATTTTCATAATGTTTGAACAACTATTACAATCTCCAGAAAGAAAAGTCTAAAATTTAAAAAAATGTCAAGGGTACCCCTTGACATTTTTTCAATTTTTCGTTTTTGGGCCATAACTCAAAAACGGTTAAAGATACGCGACTGCGGCTTGCACCATTAAATTCTACGAGCAAAATTACATAAGTATACCAATTTTCATAAAGTTTGAACAACTATTACAATCTCCAGAAAGAAAAGTCTAAAATTTTAAAAAATGTCAAGGGGTACCCCTTGACATTTTTTCAATTTTTCGTTTTTGGGCCATAACTCAAAAACGGTTAAAGATACGCGACTGCGGCTTGCACCATTAAATTCTACGAGCAAAATTACATAAGTATACCAATTTTCATAAAGTTTGAATAACTATTACAATCTCCAGAAAGAAAAGTCTAAAATTTAAAAAAATGTCAAGGGGTACCCCTTGACATTTTTTCAATTTTTCGTTTTTGGGCCATAACTCAAAAACGGTTAAAGATACGCGACTGCGGCTTGCACCATTAAATTCTACGAGCAAAATTACATAAGTATACCAATTTTCATAAAGTTTGAACAACTATTACAATCTCCAGAAAGAAAAGTCTAAAATTTAAAAAAATGTCAAGGGGTACCCCTTGACATTTTTTCAATTTTTCGTTTTTGGGCCATAACTCAAAAACGGTTAAAGATACGCGACTGCGGCTTGCACCATTAACTTCTACGAGCAAAATTACATAAGTATACCAATTTTCATAATGTTTGAACAACTATTACGGTCTCCAGAAAGAAAAGTCTAAACCCCTTGACATTTTTTCAATTTTTCGTTTTTGGGCCATAACTCAAAAACGGTTAAAGATACGCGACTGCCGCTTGCACCATTAAATTCTACGAGCAAAATTACATAAGTATACCAATTTTCATAATGTTTGAACAACTATTACAATCTCCAGAAAGAAAAGTCTAAAATTTAAAAAAATGTCAAGGGGTACCCCTTGACATTTTTTCAATTTTTCGTTTTTGGGCCATAACTCAAAAACGGTTAAAGATACGCGACTGCCGCTTGCACCATTAAATTCTACGAGCAAAATTACATAAGTATACCAATTTTCATAAAGTTTGAATAACTATTACAATCTCCAGAAAGAAAAGTCTAAAATTTAAAAAAATGTCAAGGGGTACCCCTTGACATTTTTTCAATTTTTCGTTTTTGGGCCATAACTCAAAAACGGTTAAAGATACGTGACTGCCGCTTGCACCATTAAATTCTACGAGCAAAATTACATAAGTATACCAATTTTCATAAAGTTTGAATAACTATTACAATCTCCAGAAAGAAAAGTCTAAAATTTAAAAAAATGTCAAGGGGTACCCCTTGACATTTTTTCAATTTTTCGTTTTTGGGCCATAACTCAAAAACGGTTAAAGATACGCGACTGCCGCTTGCACCATTAAATTCTACGAGCAAAATTACATAAGTATACCAATTTTCATAATGTTTGAACAACTATTACAATCTCCAGAAAGAAAAGTCTAAAATTTAAAAAAATGTCAAGGGTACCCCTTGACATTTTTTCAATTTTTCGTTTTTGGGCCATAACTCAAAAACGGTTAAAGATACGCGACTGCGGCTTGCACCATTAAATTCTACGAGCAAAATTACATAAGTATACCAATTTTCATAAAGTTTGAACAACTATTACGGTCTCCAGAAAGAAAAGTCTAAAATTTAAAAAAATGTCAAGGGGTACCCCTTGACATTTTTTCAATTTTTCGTTTTTGGGCCATGACTCAAAAACGGTTAAAGATACGCGACTGCGGCTTGCACCATTAAATTCTACGAGCAAAATTACATAAGTATACCAATTTTCATAATGTTTGAACAACTATTACGGTCTCCAGAAAGAAAAGTCTAAAATTTGAAAAAATGTCAAGGGGTACCCCTTGACATTTTTTCAATTTTTCGTTTTTGGGCCATAACTCAAAAACGGTTAAAGATACGCGTCTGCGGCTTGCACCATTAAATTCTACGAGCAAAATTACATAAGTATACCAATTTTCATAAAGTTTGAACAACTATTACAATCTCCAGAAAGAAAAGTCTAAAATTTAAAAAAATGTCAAGGGGTACCCCTTGACATTTTTTCGATTTTTCGTTGTTGGGCCATAACTCAAAAACGGTTAAAGATACGCGACTGCGGCTTGCACCATTAAATTCTACGAGCAAAATTACATAAGTATACCAATTTTCATAAAGTTTGAACAACTATTACGGTCTCCAGAAAGAAAAGTCTAAAATTTAAAAAAATGTCAAGGGGTACCCCTTGACATTTTTTCAAGTTTTCGTTTTTGGGCCATAACTCAAAAACGGTTAAAGATACGCGACTGCGGCTTGCACCATTAAATTCTACGAGCAAAATTACATAAGTATACCAATTTTCATAAAGTTTGAACAACTATTACGGTCTCTAGAAAGAAAAGTCTAAAATTTAAAAAAATGTCAAGGGGTACCCCTTGTCATTTTTTCAATTTTTCGTTTTTGGGCCATAACTCAAAAACGGTTAAAGATACGCGACTGCGGCTTGCACCATTAAATTCTACGAGCAAAATTACATAAGTATACCAATTTTCATAATATTTGAACAACTATTACGGTCTCCAGAAAGAAAAGTCTAAAATTTGAAAAAATGTGAAGGGGTACCCCTTGACATTTTTTCAATTTTTCGTTTTTGGGCCATAACTCAAAAACGGTTAAAGATACGCGACTGCCGCTTGCACCATTAAATTCTACGAGCAAAATTACATAAGTATACCAATTTTCATAAAGTTTGAACAACTATTACAATCTCCAGAAAGAAAAGTCTAAAATTTAAAAAAATGTCAAGGGGTACCCCTTGACATTTTTTCAATTTTTCGTTTTTGGGCCATAACTCAAAAACGGTTAAAGATACGCGACTGCCGCTTGCACCATTAAATTCTACGAGCAAAATTACATAAGTATACCAATTTTCATAAAGTTTGAACAACTATTACGGTCTCCAGAAAGAAAAGTCTAAAATTTAAAAAAATGTCAAGGGGTACCCCTTGACATTTTTTCAATTTTTCGTTTTTGGGCCATAACTCAAAAACGGTTAAAGATACGCGACTGCCGCTTGCACCATTAAATTCTACGAGCAAAATTACATAAGTATACCAATTTTCATAATGTTTGAACAACTATTACGGTCTCCAGAAAGAAAAGTCTAAAATTTGAAAAAATGTCAAGGGGTACCCCTTGACATTTTTTCAATTTTTCGTTTTTGGGCCATAACTCAAAAACGGTTAAAGATACGCGACTGCGGCTTGCACCATTAAATTCTACGAGCAAAATTACATAAGTATACCAATTTTCATAAAGTTTGAACAACTATTACAATCTCCAGAAAGAAAAGTCTAAAATTTAAAAAAATGTCAAGGGGTACCCCTTGACATTTTTTCAAGTTTTCGTTGTTGGGCCATAACTCAAAAACGGTTAAAGATACGCGACTGCGGCTTGCACCATTAAATTCTACGAGCAAAATTACATAAGTATACCAATTTTCATAAAGTTTGAACAACTATTACGGTCTCTAGAAAGAAAAGTCTAAAATTTAAAAAAATGTCAAGGGGTACCCCTTGTCATTTTTTCAATTTTTCGTTTTTGGGCCATAACTCAAAAACGGTTAAAGATACGCGACTGCGGCTTGCACCATTAAATTCTACGAGCAAAATTACATAAGTATACCAATTTTCATAATATTTGAACAACTATTACGGTCTCCAGAAAGAAAAGTCTAAAATTTGAAAAAATGTGAAGGGGTACCCCTTGACATTTTTTCAATTTTTCGTTTTTGGGCCATAACTCAAAAACGGTTAAAGATACGCGACTGCCGCTTGCACCATTAAATTCTACGAGCAAAATTACATAAGTATACCAATTTTCATAAAGTTTGAACAACTATTACAATCTCCAGAAAGAAAAGTCTAAAATTTAAAAAAATGTCAAGGGGTACCCCTTGACATTTTTTCAATTTTTTGTTTTTGGGCCATAACTCAAAAACGGTTAAAGATACGCGATTGCCGCTTGCACCATTAAATTCTACGAGCAAAATTACATAAGTATACCAATTTTCATAATGTTTGAACAACTATTACGGTCTCCAGAAAGAAAAGTCTAAAATTTGAAAAAATGTCAAGGGGTACCCCTTGACATTTTTTCAATTTTTCGTTTTTGGGCCATAACTCAAAAACGGTTAAAGATACGCGTCTGCGGCTTGCACCATTAAATTCTACGAGCAAAATTACATAAGTATACCAATTTTCATAAAGTTTGAACAACTATTACAATCTCCAGAAAGAAAAGTCTAAAATTTAAAAAAATGTCAAGGGGTACCCCTTGACATTTTTTCGATTTTTCGTTGTTGGGCCATAACTCAAAAACGGTTAAAGATACGCGACTGCGGCTTGCACCATTAAATTCTACGAGCAAAATTACATAAGTATACCAATTTTCATAATGTTTGAACAACTATTACAATCTCCAGAAAGAAAAGTCTAAAATTTAAAAAAATGTCAAGGGGTACCCCTTGACATTTTTTCAATTTTTCGTTTTTGGGCCATAACTCAAAAACGGTTAAAGATACGCGACTGCGGCTTGCACCATTAAATTCTACGAGCAAAATTACATAAGTATACCAATTTTCATAAAGTTTGAACAACTATTACGGTCTCCAGAAAGAAAAGTCTAAAATTTAAAAAAATGTCAAGGGGTACCCCTTGACATTTTTTCAAGTTTTCGTTTTTGGGCCATAACTCAAAAACGGTTAAAGATACGCGACTGCGGCTTGCACCATTAAATTCTACGAGCAAAATTACATAAGTATACCAATTTTCATAATGTTTGAACAACTATTACAATCTCCAGAAAGAAAAGTCTAAAATTTAAAAAAATGTCAAGGGGTACCCCTTGACATTTTTTCAATTTTTCGTTTTTGGGCCATAACTCAAAAACGGTTAAAGATACGCGACTGCGGCTTGCACCATTAAATTCTACGAGCAAAATTACATAAGTATACCAATTTTCATAAAGTTTGAACAACTATTACGGTCTCCAGAAAGAAAAGTCTAAAATTTTAAAAAATGTCAAGGGGTACCCCTTGACATTTTATCGATTTTTCGTTGTTGGGCCATAACTCAAAAACGGTTAAAGATACGCGACTGCGGCTTGCACCATTAAATTCTACGAGCAAAATTACATAAGTATACCAATTTTCATAATGTTTGAACAACTATTACAATCTCCAGAAAGAAAAGTCTAAAATTTAAAAAAATGTCAAGGGGTACCCCTTGACATTTTTTCAATTTTTCGTTTTTGGGCCATAACTCAAAAACGGTTAAAGATACGCGACTGCGGCTTGCACCATTAAATTCTACGAGCAAAATTACATAAGTATACCAATTTTCATAAAGTTTGAACAACTATTACGGTCTCCAGAAAGAAAAGTCTAAAATTTAAAAAAATGTCAAGGGGTACCCCTTGACATTTTATCGATTTTTCGTTGTTGGGCCATAACTCAAAAACGGTTAAAGATACGCGACTGCGGCTTGCACCATTAAATTCTACGAGCAAAATTACATAAGTATACCAATTTTCATAAAGTTTGAACAACTATTACGGTCTCTAGAAAGAAAAGTCTAAAATTTAAAAAAATGTCAAGGGGTACCCCTTGACATTTTTTCAATTTTTCGTTTTTGGGCCATAACTCAAAAACGGTTAAAGATACGCGACTGCGGCTTGCACCATTAAATTCTACGAGCAAAATTACATAAGTATACCAATTTTCATAAAGTTTGAACAACTATTACGGTCTCTAGAAAGAAAAGTCTAAAATTTAAAAAAATGTCAAGGGGTACCCCTTGTCATTTTTTCAATTTTTCGTTTTTGGGCCATAACTCAAAAACGGTTAAAGATACGCGACTGCGGCTTGCACCATTAAATTCTACGAGCAAAATTACATAAGTATACCAATTTTCATAATATTTGAACAACTATTACGGTCTCCAGAAAGAAAAGTCTAAAATTTGAAAAAATGTGAAGGGGTACCCCTTGACATTTTTTCAATTTTTCGTTTTTGGGCCATAACTCAAAAACGGTTAAAGATACGCGACTGCCGCTTGCACCATTAAATTCTACGAGCAAAATTACATAAGTATACCAATTTTCATAAAGTTTGAACAACTATTACAATCTCCAGAAAGAAAAGTCTAAAATTTAAAAAAATGTCAAGGGGTACCCCTTGACATTTTTTCAATTTTTCGTTTTTGGGCCATAACTCAAAAACGGTTAAAGATACGCGACTGCCGCTTGCACCATTAAATTCTACGAGCAAAATTACATAAGTATACCAATTTTCATAAAGTTTGAACAACTATTACGGTCTCCAGAAAGAAAAGTCTAAAATTTAAAAAAATGTCAAGGGGTACCCCTTGACATTTTTTCAATTTTTCGTTTTTGGGCCATAACTCAAAAACGGTTAAAGATACGCGACTGCCGCTTGCACCATTAAATTCTACGAGCAAAATTACATAAGTATACCAATTTTCATAAAGTTTGAACAACTATTACAATCTCCAGAAAGAAAAGTCTAAAATTTAAAAAAATGTCAAGGGGTACCCCTTGACATTTTTTCAATTTTTCGTTTTTGGGCCATAACTCAAAAACGGTTAAAGATACGCGACTGCGGCTTGCACCATTAAATTCTACGAGCAAAATTACATAAGTATACCAATTTTCATAATGTTTGAACAACTATTACGGTCTCCAGAAAGAAAAGTCTAAAATTTAAAAAAATGTCAAGGGGTACCCCTTGACATTTTATCGATTTTTCGTTGTTGGGCCATAACTCAAAAACGGTTAAAGATACGCGACTGCGGCTTGCACCATTAAATTCTACGAGCAAAATTACATAAGTATACCAATTTTCATAATGTTTGAACAACTATTACAATCTCCAGAAAGAAAAGTCTAAAATTTAAAAAAATGTCAAGGGGTACCCCTTGACATTTTTTCAATTTTTCGTTTTTGGGCCATAACTCAAAAACGGTTAAAGATACGCGACTGCGGCTTGCACCATTAAATTCTACGAGCAAAATTACATAAGTATACCAATTTTCATAATGTTTGAACAACTATTACGGTCTCCAGAAAGAAAAGTCTAAAATTTAAAAAAATGTCAAGGGGTACCCCTTGACATTTTTTCAATTTTTCGTTTTTGGGCCATAACTCAAAAACGGTTAAAGATACGCGACTGCCGCTTGCACCATTAAATTCTACGAGCAAAATTACATAAGTATACCAATTTTCATAATGTTTGAACAACTATTACGGTCTCCAGAAAGAAAAGTCTAAAATTTGAAAAAATGTCAAGGGGTACCCCTTGACATTTTTTCAATTTTTCGTTTTTGGGCCATAACTCAAAAACGGTTAAAGATACGCGTCTGCGGCTTGCACCATTAAATTCTACGAGCAAAATTACATAAGTATACCAATTTTCATAAAGTTTGAACAACTATTACAATCTCCAGAAAGAAAAGTCTAAAATTTAAAAAAATGTCAAGGGGTACCCCTTGACATTTTTTCGATTTTTCGTTGTTGGGCCATAACTCAAAAACGGTTAAAGATACGCGACTGCGGCTTGCACCATTAAATTCTACGAGCAAAATTACATAAGTATACCAATTTTCATAATGTTTGAACAACTATTACAATCTCCAGAAAGAAAAGTCTAAAATTTAAAAAAATGTCAAGGGGTACCCCTTGACATTTTTTCAATTTTTCGTTTTTGGGCCATAACTCAAAAACGGTTAAAGATACGCGACTGCGGCTTGCACCATTAAATTCTACGAGCAAAATTACATAAGTATACCAATTTTCATAAAGTTTGAACAACTATTACGGTCTCCAGAAAGAAAAGTCTAAAATTTAAAAAAATGTCAAGGGGTACCCCTTGACATTTTTTCAAGTTTTCGTTTTTGGGCCATAACTCAAAAACGGTTAAAGATACGCGACTGCGGCTTGCACCATTAAATTCTACGAGCAAATTTACATAAGTATACCAATTTTCATAATGTTCGAACAACTATTACGGTCTCCAGAAAGAAAAGTCTAAAAATTGAAAAAATGTCAATGGTACCCCTTGACATTTTTTCAATTTTTTGTTTTTGGGCCATAACTCAATAACGGTTAAAGATACGCGACTGCGGCTTGCACCATTAAATTCTACGAGCAAAATTACATAAGTATACCAATTTTCATAAAGTTTGAACAACTATTACGGTCTCCAGAAAGAAAAGTCTAAAATTTAAAAAAATGTCAAGAGGTACCCCTTGACATTTTTTCAATTTTTCGTTTTTGGGCCATAACTCAAAAACGGTTAAAGATACGCGACTGCGGCTTGCACCATTAAATTCTACGAGCAAAATTACATAAGTATACCAATTTTCATAAAGTTTGAACAACTATTACGGTCTCTAGAAAGAAAAGTCTAAAATTTAAAAAAATGTCAAGGGGTACCCCTTGACATTTTTTCAATTTTTTGTTTTTGGGCCATAACTCAAAAACGGTTAAAGATACGCGACTGCCGCTTGCACCATTAAATTCTACGAGCAAATTTACATAAGTATACCAATTTTCATAATGTTCGAACAACTATTACGGTCTCCAGAAAGAAAAGTCTAAAAATTGAAAAAATGTCAATGGTACCCCTTGACATTTTTTCAATTTTTCGTTTTTGGGCCATAACTCAAAAACGGTTAAAGATACGTGACTGCCGCTTGCACCATTAAAGTCTACGAGCAAATTTACATAAGTTTACCAATTTTCATAATGTTCGAACAACTATTACGGTCTCCAAAAAGAAAAGTCTAAAAATTGAAAAAATGTCAATGGTACCCCTTGACATTTTTTCAATTTTTTGTTTTTGGGCCATAACTCAATAACGGTTAAAGATACGCGACTGCGGCTTGCACCATTAAATTCTACGAGCAAAATTACATAAGTATACCAATTTTCATAAAGTTTGAACAACTATTACGGTCTCCAGAAAGAAAAGTCTAAAATTTAAAAAAATGTCAAGAGGTACCCCTTGACATTTTTTCAATTTTTCGTTTTTGGGCCATAACTCAAAAACGGTTAAAGATACGCGACTGCGGCTTGCACCATTAAATTCTACGAGCAAAATTACATAAGTATACCAATTTTCATAAAGTTTGAACAACTATTACGGTCTCTAGAAAGAAAAGTCTAAAATTTAAAAAAATGTCAAGGGGTACCCCTTGACATTTTTTCAATTTTTCGTTTTTGGGCCATAACTCAAAAACGGTTAAAGATACGCGACTGCGGCTTGCACCATTAAATTCTACGAGCAAAATTACATAAGTATACCAATTTTCATAATGTTTGAACAACTATTACGGTCTCCAGAAAGAAAAGTCTAAAAATTGAAAAAATGTCAATGGTACCCCTTGACATTTTTTCAATTTTTCGTTTTTGGGCCATAACTCAAAAACGGTTAAAGATACGTGACTGCCGCTTGCACTATTAAATTCTACGAGCAAATTTACATAAGTATACCAATTTTCATAATGTTCGAACAACTATTACGGTCTCCAGAAAGAAAAGTCTAAAAATTGAAAAAATGTCAATGGTACCCCTTGACATTTTTTCAATTTTTCGTTTTTGGGCCATAACTCAAAAACGGTTAAAGATACGCGACTGCCGCTTGCACCATTAAATTCTACGAGCAAATTTACATAAGTATACCAATTTTCATAATGTTCGAACAACTATTACGGTCTCCAGAAAGAAAAGTCTAAAAATTGAAAAAATGTCAAGGGGTACCCCTTGACATTTTTTCAATTTTTTGTTTTTGGGCCATAACTCAAAAACGGTTAAAAATACGCGACTGCCGCTTGCACCATTAAATTCTACGAGCAAATTTACATAAGCATACCAATTTTCATAATGTTCGAACAACTATTACGGTCTCCAGAAAGAAAAGTCTAAAAATTGAAAAAATGTCAATGGTACCCCTTGACATTTTTTCAATTTTTCGTTTTTGGGCCATAACTCAAAAACGGTTAAAGATACGTGACTGCCGCTTGCACCATTAAATTCTACGAGCAAATTTACATAAGTATACCAATTTTCATAATGTTCGAACAACTATTACGGTCTCCAAAAAGAAAAGTCTAAAAATTGAAAAAATGTCAATGGTACCCCTTGACATTTTTTCAATTTTTTGTTTTTGGGCCATAACTCAATAACGGTTAAAGATACGCGACTGCGGCTTGCACCATTAAATTCTACGAGCAAAATTACATAAGTATACCAATTTTCATAATGTTTGAACAACTATTACGGTCTCCAGAAAGAAAAGTCTAAAAATTAAAATAATGTCAAGGGGTACCCCTTGACATTTTTTCAAGTTTTCGTTTTTGGGCCATAACTCAAAAACGGTTAAAGATACGCGACTGCCGCTTGCACCATTAAATTCTACGAGCAAAATTACATAAGTATACCAATTTTCATAATGTTTGAACAACTATTACGGTCTCCAGAAAGAAAAGTCTAAAATTTAAAAAAATGTCAAGGGGTACCCCTTGACATTTTTTCAATTTTTCGTTTTTGGGCCATAACTCAAAAACGGTTAAAGATACGCGACTGCGGCTTGCACCATTAAATTCTACGAGCAAAATTACATAAGTATACCAATTTTCATAATGTTTGAACAACTATTACGGTCTCCAGAAAGAAAAGTCTAAAATTTAAAAAAATGTCAAGGGGTACCCCTTGACATTTTTTCAATTTTTCGTTTTTGGGCCATAACTCAAAAACGGTTAAAGATACGCGACTGCGGCTTGCACCATTAAATTCTACGAGCAAAATTACATAAGTATACCAATTTTCATAATGTTTGAACAACTATTACGGTCTCCAGAAAGAAAAGTCTAAAATTTAAAAAAATGTCAAGGGGTACCCCTTGACATTTTTTCAATTTTTCGTTTTTGGGCCATAACTCAAAAACGGTTAAAGATACGCGACTGCGGCTTGCACCATTAAATTCTACGAGCAAAATTACATAAGTATACCAATTTTCATAATGTTTGAACAACTATTACGGTCTCCAGAAAGAAAAGTCTAAAATTTAAAAAAATGTCAAGGGGTACCCCTTGACATTTTTTCAAGTTTTCGTTTTTGGGCCATAACTCAAAAACGGTTAAAGATACGCGACTGCGGCTTGCACCATTAAATTCTACGAGCAAAATTACATAAGTATACCAATTTTCATAATGTTTGAACAACTATTACGGTCTCCAGAAAGAAAAGTCTAAAATTTAAAAAAATGTCAAGGGGTACCCCTTGACATTTTTTCAATTTTTCGTTTTTGGGCCATAACTCAAAAACGGTTAAAGATACGCGACTGCGGCTTGCACCATTAAATTCTACGAGCAAAATTACATAAGTATACCAATTTTCATAATGTTTGAACAACTATTACGGTCTCCAGAAAGAAAAGTCTAAAAATTAAAAAAATGTCAAGGGGTACCCCTTGACATTTTTTCAAGTTTTCGTTTTTGGGCCATAACTCAAAAACGGTTAAAGATACGCGACTGCCGCTTGCACCATTAAATTCTACGAGCAAATTTACATAAGTATACCAATTTTCATAATGTTCGAACAACTATTACGGTCTCCAGAAAGAAAAGTCTAAAAATTGAAAAAATGTCAATGGTACCCCTTGACATTTTTTCAATTTTTCGTTTTTGGGCCATAACTCAAAAACGGTTAAAGATACGTGACTGCCGCTTGCACCATTAAATTCTACGAGCAAATTTACATAAGTATACCAATTTTCATAATGTTCGAACAACTATTACGGTCTCCAGAAAGAAAAGTCTAAAAATTGAAAAAATGTCAATGGTACCCCTTGACATTTTTTCAATTTTTTGTTTTTGGGCCATAACTCAATAACGGTTAAAGATACGCGACTGCGGCTTGCACCATTAAATTCTACGAGCAAAATTACATAAGTATACCAATTTTCATAAAGTTTGAACAACTATTACGGTCTCCAGAAAGAAAAGTCTAAAATTTAAAAAAATGTCAAGAGGTACCCCTTGACATTTTTTCAATTTTTCGTTTTTGGGCCATAACTCAAAAACGGTTAAAGATACGCGACTGCGGCTTGCACCATTAAATTCTACGAGCAAAATTACATAAGTATACTAATTTTCATAATGTTCGAACAACTATTACGGTCTCCAGAAAGAAAAGTCTAAAAATTGAAAAAATGTCAATGGTACCCCTTGACATTTTTTCAATTTTTTGTTTTTCGGCCATAACTCAATAACGGTTAAAGATACGCGACTGCGGCTTGCACCATTAAATTCTACGAGCAAAATTACATAAGTATACCAATTTTCATAAAGTTTGAACAACTATTACGGTCTCCAGAAAGAAAAGTCTAAAATTTAAAAAAATGTCAAGAGGTACCCCTTGACATTTTTTCAATTTTTCGTTTTTGGGCCATAACTCAAAAACGGTTAAAGATACGCGACTGCGGCTTGCACCATTAAATTCTACGAGCAAAATTACATAAGTATACCAATTTTCATAAAGTTTGAACAACTATTACGGTCTCTAGAAAGAAAAGTCTAAAATTTAAAAAAATGTCAAGGGGTACCCCTTGACATTTTTTCAATTTTTCGTTTTTGGGCCATAACTCAAAAACGGTTAAAGATACGCGACTGCGGCTTGCACCATTAAATTCTACGAGCAAAATTACATAAGTATACCAATTTTCATAATGTTTGAACAACTATTACGGTCTCCAGAAAGAAAAGTCTAAAAATTGAAAAAATGTCAATGGTACCCCTTGACATTTTTTCAATTTTTCGTTTTTGGGCCATAACTCAAAAACGGTTAAAGATACGTGACTGCCGCTTGCACCATTAAATTCTACGAGCAAATTTACATAAGTATACCAATTTTCATAATGTTCGAACAACTATTACGGTCTCCAGAAAGAAAAGTCTAAAAATTGAAAAAATGTCAATGGTACCCCTTGACATTTTTTCAATTTTTCGTTTTTGGGCCATAACTCAAAAACGGTTAAAGATACGCGACTGCCGCTTGCACCATTAAATTCTACGAGCAAATTTACATAAGTATACCAATTTTCATAATGTTCGAACAACTATTACGGTCTCCAGAAAGAAAAGTCTAAAAATTGAAAAAATGTCAAGGGGTACCCCTTGACATTTTTTCAATTTTTTGTTTTTGGGCCATATCTCAAAAACGGTTAAAGATACGCGACTGCCGCTTGCACCATTAAATTCTACGAGCAAATTTACATAAGCATACCAATTTTCATAATGTTCGAACAACTATTACGGTCTCCAGAAAGAAAAGTCTAAAAATTGAAAAAATGTCAATGGTACCCCTTGACATTTTTTCAATTTTTCGTTTTTGGGCCATAACTCAAAAACGGTTAAAGATACGTGACTGCCGCTTGCACCATTAAATTCTACGAGCAAAATTACATAAGTATACCAATTTTCATAAAGTTTGAACAAGTATTACGGTCTCCAGAAAGAAAAGTCTAAAATTTAAAAAAATGTCAAGGGGTACCCCTTGACATTTTTTCAATTTTTCGATTTTGGGCCATAACTCAAAAACGGTTAAAGATACGCGACTGCGGCTTGCACCATTAAATTCTACGAGCAAAATTACATAAGTATACCAATTTTCATAAAGTTTGAACAACTATTACGGTCTCCAGAAAGAAAAGTCTAAAATTTAAAAAAATGTCAAGGGGTACCCCTTGACATTTTTTCAATTTTTCGTTTTTGGGCCATAACTCAAAAACGGTTAAAGATACGCGACTGCGGCTTGCACCATTAAATTCTACGAGCAAAATTACATAAGTATACCAATTTTCATAATGTTTGAACAACTATTACGGTCTCCAGAAAGAAAAGTCTAAAAATTGAAAAAATGTCAATGGTACCCCTTGACATTTTTTCAATTTTTCGTTTTTGGGCCATAACTCAAAAACGGTTAAAGATACGTGACTGCCGCTTGCACCATTAAATTCTACGAGCAAATTTACATAAGTATACCAATTTTCATAATGTTTGAACAACTATTACGGTCTCCAGAAAGAAAAGTCTAAAAATTGAAAAAATGTCAATGGTACCCCTTGACATTTTTTCAATTTTTCGTTTTTGGGCCATAACTCAAAAACGGTTAAAGATACGCGACTGCCGCTTGCACCATTAAATTCTACGAGCAAAATTTTTTTTGTACAATGTATTATTTTTTGTCTAATGAATATCTCTATAAATATACAATAGAGCAACCCTAAGGAACAATCCTAGTATGTTGCCGTATTCGGCTAACCCGTAGAACACTTATAAATCAACCCTAAGTCATAGCGCGTCTTATTAAATTTATTAATACTTTTTTGTACTAAGTATTATTTTTTGTCTAATGAATATCTCTATAAATATTTAATAGAGCAACCCTAAGGAACAATCCTAGTATGTTGCCGTATCCGGCTAACCCGTAGAACACTTATAAATCAACCCTAAGTCATAGCGCGTCTTATTAAATTTATTAATACTTTTTTGTACTATGTATTATTTTTTGTCTAATGAATATCTCTATAAATATTCAATAGAGCAACCCTAAGGAACAATCCTAGTATGTTGCCGTATCCGGCTAACCCGTAGAACACTTATAAATCAACCCTAAGTCATAGCGCGTCTTATTAAATTTATTAATACTTTTTTGTACTATGTATTATTTTTTGTCTAATGAATATCTATATAAATATTCAATAGAGCAACCCTAAAGAACAATCCTAGTATGTTGCCGTATCCGGCTAACCCGTAGAACACTTATAAATCAACCCTAAGTCATAGCGCGTCTTATTAAATTTATTAATACTTTTTTGTACAATGTATTATTTTTTGTCTAATGAATATCTCTATAAATATTCAATAGAGCAACCCTAAGGAACAATCCTAGTATGTTGCCGTATCCGGCTAACCCGTAGAACACTTATAAATCAACCCTACGTCATAGCGTGTCTTATTAAATTTATTAATACTTTTTTGTACTATGTATTATTTTTTGTCTAATGAATATCTATATAAATATTCAATAGAGCAACCCTAAGGAACAATCCTAGTATGTTGCCGTATCCGGCTAACCCGTAGAACACTTATAAATCAACCCTAAGTCATAGCGCGTCTTATTAAATTTATTAAAACTTTTTTGTACAATGTATTATTTTTTGTCTAATAAATATCTCTATAAATATTCAATAGAGCAACCCTAAGGAACAATCCTAGTATGTTGCCGTATCCGGCTAACCCGTAGAACACTTATAAATCAACCCTAAGTCATAGCGCGTCTTATTAAATTTATTAATACTTTTTTGTACTATGTATTATTTTTTGTCTAATAAATATCTATATAAATAATCAATAGAGCAACCCTAAGGAACAATCCTAATATGTTGCCGTATCCGGCTAACCCGTAGAACACTTATAAATCAACCCTAAGTCATAGCGCGTCTTATTAAATTTATTAATACTTTTTTGTACAATGTATTATTTTTTGTCTAATAAATATCTCTATAAATATTCAATAGAGCAACCCTAAGGAACAATCCTAGTATGTTGCCGTATCCGGCTAACCCGTAGAACACCTATAAATAAACCCTAAGTCATAGCGCGTCTTATTAAATTTATTAATACTTTTTTGTACTATGTATTATTTTTTGTCTAATAAATATCTATATAAATATTCATTAGAGCAACCCTAAGGAACAATCCTAGTATGTTGCCGTATCCGGCTAACCCGTAGAACACTTATATATCAACCCTAAGTCATATCGCGTCTTATTAAATATATTTATACTTTTTTGTACTATGTATTATTTTTTGTCTAATGAATATCTCTATAAATATTCAATAGAGCAACCCTAAGGAACAATCCTAGTATGTTGCCGTATCCGGCTAACCCGTAGAACACTTATAAATCAACCCTAAGTCATAGCGCGTCTTATTAAATTTATTAATACTTTTTTGTACTATGTATTATTTTTTGTCTAATGAATATCTATAAAAATATTTAATAGAGCAACCATAAGGAACAATCCTAGTATGTTGCCGTATCCGGCTAACCCGTAGAACACTTATAAATCAACCCTAAGTCATAGCGCGTCTTATTAAATTTATTAATACTTTTTTGTACAATGTATTATTTTTTGTCTAATGAATATCTCTATAAATATTCAATAGAGCAACCCTAAGGAACAATCCTAGTATGTTGCCGTATCCGGCTAACCCGTAGAACACTTATAAATCAACCCTAAGTCATAGCGCGTCTTATTAAATTTATTAATACTTTTTTGTACTATGTACTATTTTTTGTCTAATGAATATCTCTATAAATATTCAATAGAGCAACCCTAAAGAACAATCCTAGTATGTTGCCGTATCCGGCTAACCCGTAGAACACTTATAAATCAACCCTAAGTCATAGCGCGTCTTATTAAATTTATTAATACTTTTTTGTACTATGTATTATTTTTTGTCTAATAAATATCTATATAAATATTTAATAGAGCAACCCTAAAGAACAATCTTAGTATGTTGCCGTATCCGGCTAACCCGTAGAACACTTATAAATCAACCCTAAGTCATAGCGAGTCTTATTAAATTTATTAATACTTTTTTGTACAATGTATTATTTTTTGTCTAATGAATATCTCTATAAATATTCAATAGAGCAACCCTAAGGAACAATCCTAGTATGTTGCCGTATCCGGCTAACCCGTAGAACACTTATAAATCAACCCTAAGTCATAGCGCGTCTTATTAAATTTATTAATACTTTTTTGTACTATGTATTATTTTTTGTCTAATGAATATCTATATAAATATTCAATAGAGCAACCCTAAGGAACAATCCTAGTATGTTGCCGTATCCGGCTAACCCGTAGAACACTTATAAATCAACCCTAAGTCATAGCGCGTCTTATTAAATTTATTTATACTTTTTTGTACTATGTATTATTTTTTGTCTAATGAATATCTCTATAAATATTCAATAGAGCAACCCTAAGGAACAATCCTAGTATGTTGCCGTATCCGGCTAACCCGTAGAACACTTATAAATCAACCCTAAGTCATAGCGCGTCTTATTAAATTTATTAATACTTTTTTGTACTATGTATTATTTTTTGTCTAATGAATATCTATATAAATATTCAATAGAGCAACCCTAAGGAACAATCCTAGTATGTTGTTGTATCCGGCTAACCCGTAGAACACTTATAAATCAACCCTAAGTCATAGCGCGTCTTATTAAATTTATTAATACTTTTTTGTACAATGTATTATTTTTTGTCTAATGAATATCTCTATAAATATTCAATAGAGCAACCCGAAGGAACAATCCTAGTATGTTGCCGTATCCGGCTAACCCGTAGAACACTTATAAATCAACCCTAAGTCATAGCGCGTCTTATTAAATTTATTAATACTTTTTTGTACTATGTATTATTTTTTGTCTAATGAATATCTATATAAATATTCAATAGAGCAACCCTAAGGAACAATCCTAGTATGTTGCCGTATCCGGCTAACCCGTAGAACACTTATAAATCAACCCTAAGTCATAGCGCGTCTTATTAAATTTATTAATACTTTTTTGTACAATGTATTATTTTTTGTCTAATGAATATCTCTATAAATATTCAATAGAGCAACCCTAAGGAACAATCCTAGTATGTTGCCGTATCCGGCTAACCCGTAGAACACTTATAAATCAACCCTAAGTCATAGCGCGTCTTATTAAATTTATTAATACTTTTTTGTACTATGTATTATTTTTTGTCTAATGAATATCTATATAAATATTCAATAGAGCAACCCTAAGGAACAATCCTAGTATGTTGTTGTATCCGGCTAACCCGTAGAACACTTATAAATCAACCCTAAGTCATAGCGCGTCTTATTAAATTTATTAATACTTTTTTGTACAATGTATTATTTTTTGTCTAATGAATATCTCTATAAATATTCAATAGAGCAACCCTAAGGAACAATCCTAGTATGTTGCCGTATCCGGCTAACCCGTAGAACACTTATAAATCAACCCTAAGTCATAGCGCGTCTTATTAAATTTATTAATACTTTTTTGTACTATGTATTATTTTTTGTCTAATGAATATCTATATAAATATTCAATAGAGCAACCCTAGTGAACAATCCTAGTATTTTGCCGTATCCGGCTAACCCGTAGAACACTTATATATCAACCCTAAGTCATAGCGCGTCTTATTAAATATATTAATACTTTTTTGTACAATGTATTATTTTTTGTCTAATGAATATCTCTATAAATATTCAATAGAGCAACCCTAAGGAACAATCCTAGTATGTGGCCGTATCCGGCTAACCCGTAGAACACTTATAAATCAACCCTAAGTCATAGCGCGTCTTATTAAATTTATTAATACTTTTTTGTAAAATGTATTATTTTTTGTCTAATGAATATCTATAAAAATATTTAATAAAGCAACCCTAAGGAACAATCCTAGTATGTTGCCGTATCCGGCTAACCCGTAGAACACTTATAAATCAACCCTAAGTCATAGCGCGTCTTATTAAATTTATTAATACTTTTTTGTACAATGTATTATTTTTTGTCTAATGAATATCTCTATAAATATTCAATAGAGCAACCCTAAGGAACAATCCTAGTATGTTGCCGTATCCGGCTAACCCGTAGAACACTTATAAATCAACCCTAAGTCATAGCGCGTCTTATTAAATTTATTAATACATTTTTGTACTATGTATTATTTTTTGTCTAATGAATATCTATATAAATATTCAATAGAGCAACCCTAAGGAACAATCCTAGTATGTTGCCGTATCCGGCTAACCCGTAGAACACTTATAAATCAACCCTAAGTCATAGCGCGTCTTATTAAATTTATTAATACTTTTTTGTACAATGTATTATTTTTTGTCTAATAAATATCTCTATAAAAATTCAATAGAGCAACCCTAAGGAACAATCCTAGTATGTTGCCGTATCCGGCTAACCCGTAGAACACTTATAAATCAACCCTAAGTCATAGCGCGTCTTATTAAATTTACTAATACTTTTTGTACAATGTATTATTTTTTGTCTAATGAATATCTCTATAAATATTCAATAGAGCAACCCTAAGGAACAATCCTAGTATGTTGCCGTATCCGGCTAACCCGTAGAACACTTATAAATCAACCCTAAGTCATAGCGCGTCTTATTAAATTTATTAATACTTTTTTGTACTATGTATTATTTTTTGTCTAATGAATATCTATATAAATATTCAATAGAGCAACCCTAAGGAACAATCCTAGTATGTTGCCGTATCCGGCTAACCCGTAGAACACTTATAAATCAACCCTAAGTCATAGCGCGTCTTATTAAATTTATTAATACTTTTTTGTACTATGTATTATTTTTTGTGTAATGAATATCTATATAAATATTCAATAGAGCAACCCTAAGGAACAATCCTAGTATGTTGCCGTATCCGGCTAACCCGTAGAACACTTATAAATCAACCCTAAGTCATAGCGCGTCTTATTAAATTTACTAATACTTTTTGTACAATGTATTATTTTTTGTCTAATGAATATCTCTATAAATATTCAATAGAGCAACCCTAAGGAACAATCCTAGTATGTTGCCGTATCCGGCTAACCCGTAGAACACTTATAAATCAACCCTAAGTCATAGCGCGTCTTATTAAATTTATTAATACTTTTTTGTACTATGTATTTTTTTTTGTCTAATGAATATCTATATAAATATTCAATAGAGCAACCCTAAGGAACAATCCTAGTATGTTGCCGTATCCGGCTAACCCGTAGAACACTTATAAATCAACCCTAAGTCATAGCGCGTCTTATTAAATTTATTAATACTTTTTTGTACAATGTATTATTTTTTGTCTAATGAATATCTCTATAAATATTCAATAGAGCAACCCTAAGGAACAATCCTAGTATGTTGCCGTATCCGGCTAACCCGTAGAACACTTATAAATCAACCCTAAGTCATAGCGCGTCTTATTAAATTTATTAATACTTTTTTGTACTATGTATTATTTTTTGTCTAATGAATATCTATATAAATATTCAATAGAGCAACCCTAAGGAACAATCCTAGTATGTTGCCGTATCCGGCTAACCCGTAGAACACTTATAAATCAACCCTAAGTCATAGCGCGTCTTATTAAATTTATTAATACTTTTTTGTACAATGTATTATTTTTTGTCTAATGAATATCTCTATAAATATTCAATAGAGCAACCCTAAGGAACAATCCTAGTATGTTGCCGTATCCGGCTAACCCGTAGAACACTTATAAATCAACCCTAAGTCATAGCGCGTCTTATTAAATTTATTAATACTTTTTTGTACTATGTATTATTTTTTGTCTAATGAATATCTATATAAATATTCAATAGAGCAACCCTAAGGAACAATCCTAGTATGTTGTTGTATCCGGCTAACCCGTAGAACACTTATAAATCAACCCTAAGTCATAGCGCGTCTTATTAAATTTATTAATACTTTTTTGTACAATGTATTATTTTTTGTCTAATGAATATCTCTATAAATATTCAATAGAGCAACCCTAAGGAACAATCCTAGTATGTTGCCGTATCCGGCTAACCCGTAGAACACTTATAAATCAACCCTAAGTCATAGCGCGTCTTATTAAATTTATTAATACTTTTTTGTACTATGTATTATTTTTTGTCTAATGAATATCTATATAAATATTCAATAGAGCAACCCTAGTGAACAATCCTAGTATGTTGCCGTATCCGGCTAACCCGTAGAACACTTATATATCAACCCTAAGTCATAGCGCGTCTTATTAAATATATTAATACTTTTTTGTACAATGTATTATTTTTTGTCTAATGAATATCTCTATAAATATTCAATAGAGCAACCCTAAGGAACAATCCTAGTATGTGGCCGTATCCGGCTAACCCGTAGAACACTTATAAATCAACCCTAAGTCATAGCGCGTCTTATTAAATTTATTAATACTTTTTTGTAAAATGTATTATTTTTTGTCTAATGAATATCTATAAAAATATTTAATAAAGCAACCCTAAGGAACAATCCTAGTATGTTGCCGTATCCGGCTAACCCGTAGAACACTTATAAATCAACCCTAAGTCATAGCGCGTCTTATTAAATTTATTAATACTTTTTTGTACAATGTATTATTTTTTGTCTAATGAATATCTCTATAAATATTCAATAGAGCAACCCTAAGGAACAATCCTAGTATGTTGCCGTATCCGGCTAACCCGTAGAACACTTATAAATCAACCCTAAGTCATAGCGCGTCTTATTATATTTATTAATACATTTTTGTACTATGTATTATTTTTTGTCTAATGAATATCTATATAAATATTCAATAGAGCAACCCTAAGGAACAATCCTAGTATGTTGCCGTATCCGGCTAACCCGTAGAACACTTATAAATCAACCCTAAGTCATAGCGCGTCTTATTAAATTTATTAATACTTTTTTGTACAATGTATTATTTTTTGTCTAATAAATATCTCTATAAAAATTCAATAGAGCAACCCTAAGGAACAATCCTAGTATGTTGCCGTATCCGGCTAACCCGTAGAACACTTATAAATCAACCCTAAGTCATAGCGCGTCTTATTAAATTTATTAATACTTTTTTGTACTATGTATTATTTTTTGTCTAATGAATATCTATATAAATATTCAATAGAGCAACCCTAAGGAACAATCCTAGTATGTTGCCGTATCCGGCTAACCCGTAGAACACTTATAAATCAACCCTAAGTCATAGCGCGTCTTATTAAATTTATTAATACTTTTTTGTACAATGTATTATTTTTTGTCTAATGAATATCTCTATAAAAATTCAATAGAGCAACCCTAAGGAACAATCCTAGTATGTTGCCGTATCCGGCTAACCCGTAGAACACTTATAAATCAACCCTAAGTCATAGCGCGTCTTATTAAATTTATTAATACTTTTTTGTACTATGTATTATTTTTTGTGTAATGAATATCTATATAAATATTCAATAGAGCAACCCTAAGGAACAATCCTAGTATGTTGCCGTATCCGGTTAACCCGTAGAACACTTATAAATCAACCCTAAGTCATAGCGCGTCTTATTAAATTTATTAATACTTTTTTGTACAATGTATTATTTTTTGTCTAATGAATATCTCTATAAATATTCAATAGAGCAACCCTAAGGAACAATCCTAGTATGTTGCCGTATCCGGCTAACCCGTAGAACACTTATAAATCAACCCTAAGTCATAGCGCGTCTTATTAAATTTATTAATACTTTTTTGTACTATGTATTATTTTTTGTCTAATGAATATCTATAAAAATATTTAACAGAGCAACCCTAAGGAACAATCCTAGTATGTTGCCGTATCCGGCTAACCCGTAGAACACTTATAAATCAACCCTAAGTCATAGCGCGTCTTATTAAATTTATTAATACTTTTTTGTACTATGTATTATTTTTTGTGTAATGAATATCTATATAAATATTCAATAGAGCAACCCTAAGGAACAATCCTAGTATGTTGCCGTATCCGGCTAACCCGTAGAACACTTATAAATCAACCCTAAGTCATAGCGCGTCTTATTAAATTTACTAATACTTTTTGTACAATGTATTATTTTTTGTCTAATGAATATCTCTATAAATATTCAATAGAGCAACCCTAAGGAACAATCCTAGTATGTTGCCGTATCCGGCTAACCCGTAGAACACTTATAAATCAACCCTAAGTCATAGCGCGTCTTATTAAATTTATTAATACTTTTTTGTACTATGTATTATTTTTTGTCTAATGAATATCTATATAAATATTCAATAGAGCAACCCTAAGGAACAATCCTAGTATGTTGCCGTATCCGGCTAACCCGTAGAACACTTATAAATCAACCCTAAGTCATAGCGCGTCTTATTAAATTTATTAATACTTTTTTGTACAATGTATTATTTTTTGTCTAATAAATATCTCTATAAATATTTAATAGAGCAACCCTAAGGAACAATCCTAGTATGTTTCCGTATCCGGCTAACCCGTAGAACACTTATAAATCAACCCTAAGTCATAGCGCGTCTTATTAAATTTATTAATACTTTTTTGTACTATGTATTATTTTTTGTCTAATGAGTATCTATATAAATATTCAATAGAGCAACCCTAAGGAACAATCCTAGTATGTTTCCGTATCCGGCTAACCCGTAGAACACTTATAAATCAACCCTAAGTCATAGCGCGTCTTATTAAATTTATTAATACTTTTTTGTACAATGTATTATTTTTTGTCTAATGAATATCTCTATAAATATTTAATAGAGCAACCCTAAGGAACAATCCTAGTATGTTGCCGTATCCGGCTAACCCGTAGAACACTTATAAATCAACCCTAAGTCATAGCGCGTCTTATTAAATTTATTAATACTTTTTTGTACTATGTATTATTTTTTGTCTAATGAATATCTATATAAATATTCAATAGAGCAACCCTAAGGAACAATCCTAGTATGTTGCCGTATCCGGCTAACCCGTAGAACACTTATAAATCAACCCTAAGTCATAGCGCGTCTTATTAAATTTATTAATACTTTTTTGTACTATGTATTATTTTTTGTCTAATGAATATCTCTATAAATATTCAATAGATCAACCCTAAGGAACAATCCTAGTATGTTGCCGTATCCGGCTAACCCGTAGAACACTTATAAATCAACCCTAAGTCATAGCGCGTCTTATTAAATTTATTAATACTTTTTTGTACTATGTATTATTTTTTGTCTAATGAATATCTCTATAAATATTCAATAGAGCAACCCTAAGGAACAATCCTAGTATGTTGCCGTATCCGGCTAACCCGTAGAACACTTATAAATCAACCCTAAGTCATAGCGCGTCTTATTAAATTTATTAATACTTTTTTGTACTATGTATTATTTTTTGTCTAATGAATATCTATATAAATATTCAATAGAGCAACCCTAAAGAACAATCCTAGTATGTTGCCGTATCCGGCTAACCCGTAGAACACTTATAAATCAACCCTAAGTCATAGCGCGTCTTATTAAATTTATTAATACTTTTTTGTACAATGTATTATTTTTTGTCTAATGAATATCTCTATAAAAATTCAATAGAGCAACCCTAAGGAACAATCCTAGTATGTTGCCGTATCCGGCTAACCCGTAGAACACTTATAAATCAACCCTAAGTCATAGCGCGTCTTATTAAATTTATTAATACTTTTTTGTACTATGTATTATTTTTTGTCTAATGAATATCTATATAAATATTGAATAGTGCAACCCTAAGGAACAATCCTAGTATGTTGCCGTATCCGGCTAACCCGTAGAACACTTATAAATCAACCCTAAGTCATAGCGCGTCTTATTAAATTTATTAATACTTTTTTGTACAATGTATTATTTTTTGTCTAATGAATATCTCAATAAATAATAAATAGAGCATCCCTAAGGAACAATCCTAGTATGTTGCCGTATCCGTCTAACCCGTAGAACACTTATAAATCAACCCTAAGTCATAGCGCGTCTTATTAAATTTATTAATACTTTTTTGTACTATGTATTATTTTTTGTCTAATGAATAACTATATAAATATTCAATAGAGCAACCCTAAGGAACAATCCTAGTATGTTGCCGTATCCGGCTAACCCGTAGAACACTTATAAATCAACCCTAAGTCATAGCGCGTCTTATTAAATTTATTAATACTTTTTTGTACAATGTATTATTTTTTGTCTAATGAATATCTCTATAAAAATTCAATAGAGCAACCCTAAGGAACAATCCTAGTATGTTGCCGTATCCGGCTAACCCGTAGAACACTTATAAATCAACCCTAAGTCATAGCGCGTCTTATTAAATTTATTAATACTTTTTTGTACTATGTATTATTTTTTGTGTAATGAATATCTATATAAATATTCAATAGAGCAACCCTAAGGAACAATCCTAGTATGTTGCCGTATCCGGTTAACCCGTAGAACACTTATAAATCAACCCTAAGTCATAGCGCGTCTTATTAAATTTATTAATACTTTTTTGTACAATGTATTATTTTTTGTCTAATGAATATCTCTATAAATATTCAATAGAGCAACCCTAAGGAACAATCCTAGTATGTTGCCGTATCCGGCTAACCCGTAGAACACTTATAAATCAACCCTAAGTCATAGCGCGTCTTATTAAATTTATTAATACTTTTTTGTACTATGTATTATTTTTTGTCTAATGAATATCTATATAAATATTTAACAGAGCAACCCTAAGGAACAATCCTAGTATGTTGCCGTATCCGGCTAACCCGTAGAACACTTATAAATCAACCCTAAGTCATAGCGCGTCTTATTAAATTTATTAATACTTTTTTGTACTATGTATTATTTTTTGTGTAATGAATATCTATATAAATATTCAATAGAGCAACCCTAAGGAACAATCCTAGTATGTTGCAGTATCCGGCTAACCCGTAGAACACTTATAAATCAACCCTAAGTCATAGCGCGTCTTATTAAATTTACTAATACTTTTTGTACAATGTATTATTTTTTGTCTAATGAATATCTCTATAAATATTCAATAGAGCAACTCTAAGGAACAATCCTAGTATGTTGCCGTATCCGGCTAACCCGTAGAACACTTATAAATCAACCCTAAGTCATAGCGCGTCATATTAAATTTATTAATACTTTTTTGTACTATGTATTATTTTTTGTCTAATGAATATCTATATAAATCTTCAATGGAGCAACCCTAAGGAACAATCCTAGTATGTTGCCGTATCCGGCTAACCCGTAGAACACTTATATATCAACCCTAAGTCATAGCGCGTCTTATTAAATTTATTAATACTTTTTTGTACTATGTATTATTTTTTGTCTAATGAATATCTCTATAAATATTCAATACAGCAAACCTAAGGAACAATGCTAGTATGTTGCCGTATCCGGCTAACCCGTAGAACACTTATAAATCAACCCTAAGTCATAGCGCGTCTTATTAAATTTGTTAATACTTTTTTGTACAATGTATTATTTTTTGTCTAATGAATATCTCTATAAATATTCAATAGAGCAACCCTAAGGAACAATCCTAGTATGTTGCCGTATCCGGCTAACCCGTAGAACACTTATAAATCAACCCTAAGTCATAGCGCGTCTTATTAAATTTATTAATACTTTTTTGTACTATGTATTATTTTTTGTCTAATGAATATCTCTATAAATATTCAATAGAGCAACCCTAAGGAACAATCCTAGTATGTTGCCGTATCCGGCTAACCCGTAGAACACTTATAAATCAACCCTAAGTCATAGCGCGTCTTATTAAATTTATTAATACTTTTTTGTACTATGTATTATTTTTTGTCTAATGAATATCTCTATAAATATTCAATAGAGCAACCCTAAGGAACAATCCTAGTATGTTGCCGTATCCGGCTAACCCGTAGAACACTTATATATCAACCCTAAGTCATAGCGCGTCTTATTAAATTTGTTAATACTTTTTTGTACAATGTATTATTTTTTGTCTAATGAATATCTCTATAAATATTCAATAGAGCAACCCTAAGAAACAATCCTAGTATGTTGCCGTATCCGGCTAACCCGTAGAACACTTATAAATCAAACCTAAGTCATAGCGCGTCTTATTAAATTTATTAATACTTTTTTGTACTATGTATTATTTTTTGTCTAATGAATATCTCTATAAATATTCAATAAAGCAACCCTAAGGAACAATCCTAGTATGTTGCCGTATCCAGCTAACCCGTAGAACACTTATAAATCAACCCTAAGTCATAGCGCGTCTTATTAAATTTATTAATACTTTTTTGTACTATGTATTATTTTTTGTCTAATGAATATCTATATAAATATTCAATAGAGCAACCCTAAAGAACAATCCTAGTATGTTGCCGTATCCGGCTAACCCGTAGAACACTTATAAATCAACCCTAAGTCATAGCGCGTCTTATTAAATTTTTTAATACTTTTTTGTACAATGTATTATTTTTTGTCTAATGAATATCTCTATAAATATTTAATAGAGCAACCCTAAGGAACAATCCTAGTATGTTGCCGTATCCGGCTAACCCGTAGAACACTTATAAATCAACCCTAAGTCATAGCGCGTCTTATTAAATTTATTAATACTTTTTTGTACTATGTATTATTTTTTGTCTAATGAATATCTATATAAATATTCAATAGAGCAACCCTAAGGAACAATCCTAGTATGTTGCCGTATCCGGCTAACCCGTAGAACACTTATAAATCAACCCTAAGTCATAGCGCGTCTTATTAAATTTATTAATACTTTTTTGTACTATGTATTATTTTTTGTCTAATGAGTATCTATATAAATATTCAATAGAGCAACCCTAAGGAACAATCCTAGTATGTTTCCGTATCCGGCTAACCCGTAGAACACTTATAAATCAACCCTAAGTCATAGCGCGTCTTATTAAATTTATTAATACTTTTTTGTACAATGTATTATTTTTTGTCTAATGAATATCTCTATAAATATTCAATAGAGCAACCCTAAGGAACAATTCTAGTATGTTGCCGTATCCGGCTAACCCGTAGAACACTTATAAATCAACCCTAAGTCATAGCGCGTCTTATTAAATTTATTAATACTTTTTTGTACTATGTATTATTTTTTGTCTAATGAATATCTATATAAATATTCAATAGAGCAACCCTAAGGAACAATCATAGTATGTTGCCGTATCCGGCTAACCCGTAGAACACTTATAAATCAACCCTAAGTCATAGCGCGTCTTATTAAATTTATTAATACTTTTTTGTACTATGTATTATTTTTTGTCTAATGAATATCTCTATAAATATTCAATAGAGCAACCCTAAGGAACAATCCTAGTATGTTGCCGTATCCGGCTAACCCGTAGAACACTTATAAATCAACCCTAAGTCATAGCGCGTCTTATTAAATTTATTAATACTTTTTTGTACTATGTATTATTTTTTGTCTAATGAATATCTATATAAATATTCAATAGAGCAACCCTAAAGAACAATCCTAGTATGTTGCCGTATCCGGCTAACCCGTAGAACACTTATAAATCAACCCTAAGTCATAGCGCGTCTTATTAAATTTATTAATACTTTTTTGTACAATGTATTATTTTTTGTCTAATGAATATCTCTATAAAAATTCAATAGAGCAACCCTAAGGAACAATCCTAGTATGTTGCCGTATCCGGCTAACCCGTAGAACACTTATAAATCAACCCTAAGTCATAGCGCGTCTTATTAAATTTATTAATACTTTTTTGTACTATGTATTATTTTTTGTCTAATGAATATCTATATAAATATTCAATAGAGCAACCCTAAGGAACAATCCTAGTATGTTGCCGTATCCGGCTAACCCGTAGAACACTTATAAATCAACCCTAAGTCATAGCGCGTCTTATTAAATTTATTAATACTTTTTTGTACAATGTATTATTTTT
Organism: Harpalus rubripes; assembly: GCA_963082715.1. NCBI lineage: Eukaryota > Metazoa > Arthropoda > Insecta > Coleoptera > Carabidae > Harpalus > Harpalus rubripes. The sequence continues at coordinate 57,454,207 of OY720458.1, forward strand.
TGTCTAATGAATATCTCAATAAATAATAAATAGAGCATCCCTAAGGAACAATCCTAGTATGTTGCCGTATCCGTCTAACCCGTAGAACACTTATAAATCAACCCTAAGTCATAGCGCGTCTTATTAAATTTATTAATACTTTTTTGTACTATGTATTATTTTTTGTCTAATAATTAACTATATAAATATTTAATAGAGCAACCCTAAGGAACAATCCTAGTATGTTGCCGTATCCGGCTAACCCGTAGAACACTTATAAATCAACCCTAAGTCATAGCGCGTCTTATTAAATTTATTAATACTTTTTTGTACAATGTATTATTTTTTGTCTAATGAATATCTCTATAAAAATTCAATAGAGCAACCCTAAGGAACAATCCTAGTATGTTGCCGTATCCGGCTAACCCGTAGAACACTTATAAATCAACCCTAAGTCATAGCGCGTCTTATTAAATTTATTAATACTTTTTTGTACTATGTATTATTTCTTGTGTAATGAATATCTATATAAATATTCAATAGAACAACCCTAAGGAACAATCCTAGTATGTTGCCGTATCCGGTTAACCCGTAGAACACTTATAAATCAACCCTAAGTCATAGCGCGTCTTATTAAATTTATTAATACTTTTTTGTACAATGTATTATTTTTTGTCTAATAAATATCTCTATAAATATTCAATAGAGCAACCCTAAGGAACAATCCTAGTATGTTGCCGTATCCGGCTAACCCGTAGAACACTTATAAATCAACCCTAAGTCATAGCGCGTCTTATTAAATTTATTAATACTTTTTTGTACTATGTATTATTTTTTGTCTAATGAATATCTATATAAATATTCAATAGAGCAACCCTAAAGAACAATCCTAGTATGTTGCCGTATCCGGCTAACCCGTAGAACACTTATAAATCAACCCTAAGTCATAGCGCGTCTTATTAAATTTATTAATATTTTTTTGTACAATGTATTATTTTTTGTCTAATGAATATCTCTATAAAAATTCAATAGAGCAACCCTAAGGAACAATCCTAGTATGTTGCCGTATCCGGCTAACCCGTAGAACACTTATAAATCAACCCTAAGTCATAGCGCGTCTTATTAAATTTATTAATACTTTTTTGTACTATGTATTATTTTTTGTCTAATGAATATCTATATAAATATTCAATAGAGCAACCCTAAGGAACAATCCTAGTATGTTGCCGTATCCGGCTAACCCGTAGAACACTTATAAATCAACCCTAAGTCATAGCGCGTCTTATTAAATTTATTAATACTTTTTTGTATAATGTAATATTTTTTGTCTAATAAATATCTCTATAAATATTCAATAGAGCAACCCTAAGGAACAATCCTAGTATGTTGCCGTATCCGGCTAACCCGTAGAACACTTATAAATCAACCCTAAGTCATAGCGCGTCTTATTAAATTTATTAATACTTTTTTGTACTATGTATTATTTTTTGTCTAATGAGTATCTATATAAATATTCAATAGAGCAACCCTAAGGAACAATCCTAGTATGTTTTCGTATCCGGCTAACCCGTAGAACACTTATAAATCAACCCTAAGTCATAGCGCGTCTTATTAAATTTATTAATACTTTTTTGTACAATGTATTATTTTTTGTCTAATGAATATCTCTATAAATATTCAATAGAGCAACCCTAAGGAACAATTCTAGTATGTTGCCGTATCCGGCTAACCCGTAGAACACTTATAAATCAACCCTAAGTCATAGCGCGTCTTATTAAATTTATTAATACTTTTTTGTACTATGTATTATTTTTTGTCTAATGAATATCTATATAAATATTCAATAGAGCAACCCTAAGGAACAATCCTAGTATGTTGCCGTATCCGGCTAACCCGTAGAACACTTATAAATCAACCCTAAGTCATAGCGCGTCTTATTAAATTTATTAATACTTTTTTGTACTATGTATTATTTTTTGTCTAATGAATATCTCTATAAATATTCAATAGAGCAACCCTAAGGAACAATCCTAGTATGTTGCCGTATCCGGCTAACCCGTAGAACACTTATAAATCAACCCTAAGTCATAGCGCGTCTTATTAAATTTATTAATACTTTTTTGTACTATGTATTATTTTTTGTCTAATGAATATCTATATAAATATTCAATAGAGCAACCCTAAAGAACAATCCTAGTATGTTGCCGTATCCGGCTAACCCGTAGAACACTTATAAATCAACCCTAAGTCATAGCGCGTCTTATTAAATTTATTAATACTTTTTTGTACAATGTATTATTTTTTGTCTAATGAATATCTCTATAAAAATTCAATAGAGCAACCCTAAGGAACAATCCTAGTATGTTGCCGTATCCGGCTAACCCGTAGAACACTTATAAATCAACCCTAAGTCATAGCGCGTCTTATTAAATTTATTAATACTTTTTTGTACTATGTATTATTTTTTGTCTAATGAATATCTATATAAATATTCAATAGAGCAACCCTAAGGAACAATCCTAGTATGTTGCCGTATCCGGCTAACCCGTAGAACACTTATAAATCAACCCTAAGTCATAGCGCGTCTTATTAAATTTATTAATACTTTTTTGTACAATGTATTATTTTTTGTCTAATGAATATCTCAATAAATAATAAATAGAGCATCCCTAAGGAACAATCCTAGTATGTTGCCGTATCCGTCTAACCCGTAGAACACTTATAAATCAACCCTAAGTCATAGCCCGTCTTATTAAATTTATTAATACTTTTTTGTACTATGTATTATTTTTTGTCTAATAATTAACTATATAAATATTCAATAGAGCAACCCTAAGGAACAATCCTAGTATGTTGCCGTATCCGGCTAACCCGTAGAACACTTATAAATCAACCCTAAGTCATAGCGCGTCTTATTAAATTTATTAATACTTTTTTGTACAATGTATTATTTTTTGTCTAATGAATATCTCTATAAAAATTCAATAGAGCAACCCTAAGGAACAATCCTAGTATGTTGCCGTATCCGGCTAACCCGTAGAACACTTATAAATCAACCCTAAGTCATAGCGCGTCTTATTAAATTTATTAATACTTTTTTGTACTATGTATTATTTCTTGTGTAATGAATATCTATATAAATATTCAATAGAGCAACCCTAAGGAACAATCCTAGTATGTTGCCGTATCCGGTTAACCCGTAGAACACTTATAAATCAACCCTAAGTCATAGCGCGTCTTATTAAATTTATTAATACTTTTTTGTACAATGTATTATTTTTTGTCTAATAAATATCTCTATAAATATTCAATAGAGCAACCCTAAGGAACAATCCTAGTATATTTCCGTATCCGGCTAACCCGTAGAACACTTATAAATCAACCCTAAGTCATAGCGCGTCTTATTAAATTTATTAATACTTTTTTGTACTATGTATTATTTTTTGTCTAATGAATATCTATATAAATATTCAATAGAGCAACCCTAAAGAACAATCCTAGTATGTTGCCGTATCCGGCTAACCCGTAGAACACTTATAAATCAACCCTAAGTCATAGCGCGTCTTATTAAATTTATTAATATTTTTTTGTACAATGTATTATTTTTTGTCTAATGAATATCTCTATAAAAATTCAATAGAGCAACCCTAAGGAACAATCCTAGTATGTTGCCGTATCCGGCTAACCCGTAGAACACTTATAAATCAACCCTAAGTCATAGCGCGTCTTATTAAATTTATTAATACTTTTTTGTACTATGTATTATTTTTTGTCTAATGAATATCTATATAAATATTCAATAGAGCAACCCTAAGGAACAATCCTAGTATGTTGCCGTATCCGGCTAACCCGTAGAACACTTATAAATCAACCCTAAGTCATAGCGCGTCTTATTAAATTTATTAATACTTTTTTGTACAATGTATTATTTTTTGTCTAATGAATATCTCAATAAATAATAAATAGAGCATCCCTAAGGAACAATCCTAGTATGTTGCCGTATCCGTCTAACCCGTAGAACACTTATAAATCAACCCTAAGTCATAGCGCGTCTTATTAAATTTATTAATACTTTTTTGTACTATGTATTATTTTTTGTCTAATAATTAACTATATAAATATTCAATAGAGCAACCCTAAGGAACAATCCTAGTATGTTGCCGTATCCGGCTAACCCGTAGAACACTTATAAATCAACCCTAAGTCATAGCGCGTCTTATTAAATTTATTAATACTTTTTTGTACAATGTATTATTTTTTGTCTAATGAATATCTCTATAAAAATTCAATAGAGCAACCCTAAGGAACAATCCTAGTATGTTTCCGTATCCGGCTAACCCGTAGAACACTTATAAATCAACCCTAAGTCATAGCGCGTCTTATTAAATTTATTAATACTTTTTTGTACTATGTATTATTTTTTGTGTAATGAATATCTATATAAATATTCAATAGAGCAACCCTAAGGAACAATCCTAGTATGTTGCCGTATCCGGTTAACCCGTAGAACACTTATAAATCAACCCTAAGTCATAGCGCGTCTTATTAAATTTATTAATACTTTTTTGTACAATGTATTATTTTTTGTCTAATGAATATCTCTATAAATATTCAATAGAGCAACCCTAAGGAACAATCCTAGTATGTTGCCGTATCCGGCTAACCCGTAGAACACTTATAAATCAACCCTAAGTCATAGCGCGTCTTATTAAATTTATTAATACTTTTTTGTACTATGTATTATTTTTTGTCTAATGAATATCTCTATAAATATTCAATGGAGCAACCCTAAGGAACAATCCTAGTATGTTGCCGTATCCGGCTAACCCGTAGAACACTTATAAATCAACCCTAAGTCATAGCGCGTCTTATTAAATTTATTAATACTTTTTTGTACTATGTATTATTTTTTGTGTAATGAATATCTATATAAATATTCAATAGAGCAACCCTAAGGAACAATCCTAGTATGTTGCCGTATCCGGCTAACCCGTAGAACACTTATAAATCAACCCTAAGTCATAGCGCGTCTTATTAAATTTACTAATACTTTTTGTACAATGTATTATTTTTTGTCTAATGAATATCTCTATAAATATTCAATAGAGCAACCCTAAGGAACAATCCTAGTATGTTGCCGTATCCGGCTAACCCGTAGAACACTTATAAATCAACCCTAAGTCATAGCGCGTCTTATTAAATTTATTAATACTTTTTTGTACTATGTATTATTTTTTGTCTAATGAATATCTATATAAATATTCAATGGAGCAACCCTAAGGAACAATCCTAGTATGTTGCCGTATCCGGCTAACCCGTAGAACACTTATATATCAACCCTAAGTCATAGCGCGTCTTATTAAATTTATTAATACTTTTTTGTACTATGTATTATTTTTTGTCTAATGAATATCTCTATAAATATTCAATACAGCAAACCTAAGGAACAATGCTAGTATGTTGCCGTATCCGGCTAACCCGTAGAACACTTATAAATCAACCCTAAGTCATAGCGCGTCTTATTAAATTTGTTAATACTTTTTTGTACAATGTATTACTTTTTGTCTAATGAATATCTCTATAAATATTCAATAGAGCAACCCTAAGGAACAATCCTAGTATGTTGCCGTATCCGGCTAACCCGTAGAACACTTATAAATCAACCCTAAGTCATAGCGCGTCTTATTAAATTTATTAATACTTTTTTGTACTATGTATTATTTTTTGTCTAATGAATATCTCTATAAATATTCAATAGAGCAGCCCTAAGGAACAATCCTAGTATGTTGCCGTATCCGGCTAACCCGTAGAACACTTATAAATCAACCTTAAGTCATAGCGCGTCTTATTAAATTTATTAATACTTTTTTGTACTATGTATTATTTTTTGTCTAATGAATATCTCTATAAATATTCAATAGAGCAACCCTAAGGAACAATCCTAGTATGTTGCCGTATCCGGCTAACCCGTAGAACACTTATATATCAACCCTAAGTCATAGCGCGTCTTATTAAATTTGTTAATACTTTTTTGTACAATGTATTATTTTTTGTCTAATGAATATCTCTATAAATATTCAATAGAGCAACCCTAAGGAACAATCCTAGTATGTTGCCGTATCCGGCTAACCCGTAGAACACTTATAAATCAACCCTAAGTCATAGCGCGTCTTATTAAATTTATTAATACTTTTTTGTACTATGTATTATTTTTTGTCTAATGAATATCTCTATAAATATTTAATAAAGCAACCCTAAGGAACAATCCTAGTATGTTGCCGTATCCAGCTAACCCGTAGAACACTTATAAATCAACCCTAAGTCATAGCGCGTCTTATTAAATTTATTAATACTTTTTTGTACAATGTATTATTTTTTGTCTAATGAATATCTCTATAAATATTCAATAGAGCAACCCTAAGGAACAATCCTAGTATGTTGCCGTATCCGGCTAACCCGTAGAACACTTATAAATCAACCCTAAGTCATAGCGCGTCTTATTAAATTTATTAATACTTTTTTGTACTATGTATTATTTTTTGTCTAATGAATATCTATATAAATATTCAATAGAGCAACCCTAAGGAACAATCCTAGTATGTTGCCGTATCCGGCTAATCCGTAGAACACTTATAAATCAACCCTAAGTCATAGCGCGTCTTATTAAATTTATTAATACTTTTTTGTACAATGTATTATTTTTTGTCTAATAAATATTTCTATAAATATTCAATAGAGCAACCCTAAGGAACAATCCTAGTATGTTGCCGTATCCGGCTAACCCGTAGAACACTTATAAATCAACCCTAAGTCATAGCGCGTCTTATTAAATTTATTAATACTTTTTTGTACTATGTATTATTTTTTGTCTAATGAGTATCTATATAAATATTCAATAGAGCAACCCTAAGGAACAATCCTAGTATGTTTCCGTATCCGGCTAACCCGTAGAACACTTATAAATCAACCCTAAGTCATAGCGCGTCTTATTAAATTTATTAATACTTTTTTGTACAATGTATTATTTTTTGTCTAATGAATATCTCTATAAATATTCAATAGAGCAACCCTAAGGAACAATCCTAGTATGTTGCCGTATCCGGCTAACCCGTAGAACACTTATAAATCAACCCTAAGTCATAGCGCGTCTTATTAAATTTATTAATACTTTTTTGTACTATGTATTATTTTTTGTCTAATAAATATCTATATAAATATTCAATAGAGCAACCCTAAGGAACAATCCTAGTATGTTGCCGTATCCGGCTAACCCGTAGAACACTAATAAATCAACCCTAAGTCATAGCGCGTCTTATTAAATTTATTAATACTTTTTTGTACTATGTATTATTTTTTGTCTAATGAATATCTCTATAAATATTCAATAGAGCAACCCTAAGGAACAATCCTAGTATGTTGCCGTATCCGGCTAACCCGTAGAACACTTATAAATCAACCCTAAGTCATAGCGCGTCTTATTAAATTTATTAATACTTTTTTGTACTATGTATTATTTTTTGTCTAATGAATATCTCTATAAATATTCAATAGAGCAACCCTAAGGAACAATCCTAGTATGTTGCCGTATCCGGCTAACCCGTAGAACACTTATAAATCAACCCTAAGTCATAGCGCGTCTTATTAAATTTATTAATACTTTTTTGTACTATGTATTATTTTTTGTCTAATGAATATCTACATAAATATTCAATAGAGCAACCCTAAAGAACAATCCTAGTATGTTGCCGTATCCGGCTAACCCGTAGAACACTTATAAATCAACCCTAAGTCATAGCGCGTCTTATTAAATTTATTAATACTTTTTTGTACAATGTATTATTTTTTGTCTAATGAATATCTCTATAAAAATTCAATAGAGCAACCCTAAGGAACAATCCTAGTATGTTGCCGTATCCGGCTAACCCGTAGAACACTTATAAATCAACCCTAAGTCATAGCGCGTCTTATTAAATTTATTAATACTTTTTTGTACTATGTATTATTTTTTGTCTAATGAATATCTATATAAATATTTAATAGAGCAACCCTAAGGAACAATCCTAGTATGTTGCCGTATCCGGCTAACCCGTAGAACACTTATAAATCAACCCTAAGTCATAGCGCGTCTTATTAAATTTATTAATACTTTTTTGTACAATGTATTATTTTTTGTCTAATGAATATCTCAATAAATAATAAATAGAGCATCCCTAAGGAACAATCCTAGTATGTTGCCGTATCCGTCTAACCCGTAGAACACTTATAAATCAACCCTAAGTCATAGCGCGTCTTATTAAATTTATTAATACTTTTTTGTACTATGTATTATTTTTTGTCTAATGAATAACTATATAAATATTCAATAGAGCAACCCTAAGGAACAATCCTAGTATGTTGCCGTATCCGGCTAACCCGTAGAACACTTATAAATCAACCCTAAGTCATAGCGCGTCTTATTAAATTTATTAATACTTTTTTGTACAATGTATTATTTTTTGTCTAATGAATATCTCTATAAAAATTCAATAGAGCAACCCTAAGGAACAATCCTAGTATGTTGCCGTATCCGGCTAACCCGTAGAACACTTATAAATTAACCCTAAGTCATAGCGCGTCTTATTAAATTTATTAATACTTTTTTGTACTATGTATTATTTTTTGTGTAATGAATATCTATATAAATATTCAATAGAGCAACCCTAAGGAACAATCCTAGTATGTTGCCGTATCCGGTTAACCCGTAGAACACTTATAAATCAACCCTAAGTCATAGCGCGTCTTATTAAATTTATTAATACTTTTTTGTACAATGTATTATTTTTTGTCTAATGAATATCTCTATAAATATTCAATAGAGCAACCCTAAGGAACAATCCTAGTATGTTGCCGTATCCGGCTAACCCGTAGAACACTTATAAATCAACCCTAAGTCATAGCGCGTCTTATTAAATTTATTAATACTTTTTTGTACTATGTATTATTTTTTGTCTAATGAATATCTATATAAATATTCAATAGAGCAACCCTAAAGAACAATCCTAGTATGTTGCCGTATCCGGCTAACCCGTAGAACACTTATAAATCAACCCTAAGTCATAGCGCGTCTTATTAAATTTATTAATACTTTTTTGTACTATGTATTATTTTTTGTGTAATGAATATCTATATAAATATTCAATAGAGCAACCCTAAGGAACAATCCTAGTATGTTGCCGTATCCGGCTAACCCGTAGAACACTTATAAATCAACCCTAAGTCATAGCGCGTCTTATTAAATTTACTAATACTTTTTGTACAATGTATTATTTTTTGTCTAATGAATATCTCTATAAATATTCAATAGAGCAACCCTAAGGAACAATCCTAGTATGTTGCCGTATCCGGCTAACCCGTAGAACACTTATAAATCAACCCTAAGTCATAGCGCGTCTTATTAAATTTATTAATACTTTTTTGTACTATGTATTATTTTTTGTCTAATGAATATCTATATAAATATTCAATGGAGCAACCCTAAGGAACAATCCTAGTATGTTGCCGTATCCGGCTAACCCGTAGAACACTTATATATCAACCCTAAGTCATAGCGCGTCTTATTAAATTTATTAATACTTTTTTGTACTATGTATTATTTTTTGTCTAATGAATAACTATATAAATATTCAATAGAGCAACCCTAAGGAACAATTCTAGTATGTTGCCGTATCCGGCTAACCCGTAGAACACTTATAAATCAACCCTAAGTCATAGCGCGTCTTATTAAATTTATTAATACTTTTTTGTACAATGTATTATTTTTTGTCTAATGAATATCTCTATAAAAATTCAATAGAGCAACCCTAAGGAACAATCCTAGTATGTTGCCGTATCCGGCTAACCCGTAGAACACTTATAAATTAACCCTAAGTCATAGCGCGTCTTATTAAATTTATTAATACTTTTTTGTACTATGTATTATTTTTTGTGTAATGAATATCTATATAAATATTCAATAGAGCAACCCTAAGAAACAATCCTAGTATGTTGCCGTATCCGGTTAACCCGTAGAACACTTATAAATCAACCCTAAGTCATAGCGCGTCTTATTAAATTTATTAATACTTTTTTGTACTATGTATTATTTTTTGTCTAATGAATATCTCTATAAATATTCAATAGAGCAACCCTAAGGAACAATCCTAGTATGTTGCCGTATCCGGCTAACCCGTAGAACACTTATAAATCAACCCTAAGTCATAGCGCGTCTTATTAAATTTATTAATACTTTTTTGTACTATGTATTATTTTTTGTCTAATGAATATCTCTATAAATATTCAATACAGCAAACCTGAGGAACAATGCTAGTATGTTGCCGTATCCGGCTAACCCGTAGAACACTTATAAATCAACCCTAAGTCATAACGCGTCTTATTAAATTTGTTAATACTTTTTTGTACAATGTATTATTTTTTGTCTAATGAATATCTCTATAAATATTCAATAGAGCAACCCTAAGGAACAATCCTAGTATGTTGCCGTATCCGGCTAACCCGTAGAACACTTATAAATCAACCCTAAGTCATAGCGCGTCTTATTAAATTTATTAATACTTTTTTGTACTATGTATTATTTTTTGTCTAATGAATATCTCTATAAATATTCAATAGAGCAACCCTAAGGAACAATCCTAGTATGTTGCCGTATCCGGCTAACCCGTAGAACACTTATAAATCAACTCTAAGTCATAGCGCGTCTTATTAAATTTATTAATACTTTTTTGTACTATGTATTATTTTTTGTCTAATGAATATCTCTATAAATATTCAATAGAGCAACCCTAAGGAACAATCCTAGTATGTTGCCGTATCCGGCTAACCCGTAGAACACTTATATATCAACCCTAAGTCATAGCGCGTCTTATTAAATTTGTTAATACTTTTTTGTACAATGTATTATTTTTTGTCTAATGAATATCTCTATAAATATTCAATAGAGCAACCCTAAGGAACAATCCTAGTATATTGCCGTATCCGGCTAACCCGTAGAACACTTATAAATCAACCCTAAGTCATAGCGCGTCTTATTAAATTTATTAATACTTTTTTGTACTATGTATTATTTTTTGTCTAATGAATATCTCTATAAATATTCAATAAAGCAACCCTAAGGAACAATCCTAGTATGTTGCCGTATCCAGCTAACCCGTAGAACACTTATAAATCAACCCTAAGTCATAGCGCGTCTTATTAAATTTATTAATACTTTTTTGTACTATGTATTATTTTTTGTCTAATGAATATCTATATAAATATTCAATAGAGCAACCCTAAAGAACAATCCTAGTATGTTGCCGTATCCGGCTAACCCGTAGAACACTTATAAATCAACCCTAAGTCATAGCGCGTCTTATTAAATTTATTAATACTTTTTTGTACAATGTATTATTTTTTGTCTAATGAATATCTCTATAAATATTCAATAGAGCAACACTAAGGAACAATCCTAGTATGTTGCCGTATCCGGCTAACCCGTAGAACACTTATAAATCAACCCTAAGTCATAGCGCGTCTTATTAAATTTATTAATACTTTTTTGTACTATGTATTATTTTTTGTCTAATGAATATCTATATAAATATTCAATAGAGCAACCCTAAGGAACAATCCTAGTATGTTGCCGTATCCGGCTAACCCGTAGAACACTTATAAATCATTCCTAAGTCATAGCGCGTCTTATTAAATTTATTAATACTTTTTTGTACAATGTATTATTTTTTGTCTAATAAATATCTCTATAAATATTCAATAGAGCAACCCTAAGAAACAATCCTAGTATGTTGCCGTATCCGGCTAACCCGTAGAACACTTATAAATCAACCCTAAGTCATAGCGCGTCTTATTAAATTTATTAATACTTTTTTGTACTATGTATTATTTTTTGTCTAATGAGTATCTATATAAATATTCAATAGAGCAACCCTAAGGAACAATCCTAGTATGTTTCCGTATCCGGCTAACCCGTAGAACACTTATAAATCAACCCTAAGTCATAGCGCGTCTTATTAAATTTATTAATACTTTTTTGTACAATGTATTATTTTTTGTCTAATGAATATCTCTATAAATATTCAATAGAGCAACCCTAAGGAACAATCCTAGTATGTTGCCGTATCCGGCTAACCCGTAGAACACTTATAAATCAACCCTAAGTCATAGCGCGTCTTATTAAATTTATTAATACTTTTTTGTACTATGTATTATTTTTTGTCTAATGAATATCTATATAAATATTCAATAGATCAACCTTAAGGAACAATCCTAGTATGTTGCCGTATCCGGCTAACCCGTAGAACACTTATAAATCAACCCTAAGTCATAGCGCGTCTTATTAAATTTATTAATACTTTTTTGTACTATGTATTATTTTTTGTCTAATGAATATCTCTATAAATATTCAATAGAACAACCCTAAGGAACAATCCTAGTATGTTGCCGTATCCGGCTAACCCGTAGAACACTTATAAATCAACCCTAAGTCATAGCGCGTCTTATTAAATTTATTAATACTTTTTTGTACTATGTATTATTTTTTGTCTAATGAATATCTCTATAAATATTCAATAGAGCAACCCTAAGGAACAATCCTAGTATGTTGCCGTATCCGGCTAACCCGTAGAACACTTATAAATCAACCCTAAGTCATAGCGCGTCTTATTAAATTTATTAATACTTTTTTGTACTATGTATTATTTTTTGTCTAATGAATATCTATATAAATATTCAATAGAGCAACCCTAAAGAACAATCCTAGTATGTTGCCGTATCCGGCTAACCCGTAGAACACTTATAAATCAACCCTAAGTCATAGCGCGTCTTATTAAATTTATTAATACTTTTTTGTACAATGTATTATTTTTTGTCTAATGAATATCTCTATAAAAATTCAATAGAGCAACCCTAAGGAACAATCCTAGTATGTTGCCGTATCCGGCTAACCCGTAGAACACTTATAAATCAACCCTAAGTCATAGCGCGTCTTATTAAATTTATTAATACTTTTTTGTACTATGTATTATTTTTTGTCTAATGAATATCTATATAAATATTCAATAGAGCAACCCTAAGGAACAATCCTAGTATGTTGCCGTATCCGGCTAACCCGTAGAACACTTATAAATCAACCCTAAGTCATAGCGCGTCTTATTAAATTTATTAATACTTTTTTGTACAATGTATTATTTTTTGTCTAATAAATATCTCTATAAATATTCAATAGAGCAACCCTAAGGAACAATCCTAGTATGTTGCCGTATCCGGCTAACCCGTAGAACACTTATAAATCAACCCTAAGTCATAGCGCGTCTTATTAAATTTATTAATACTTTTTTGTACTATGTATTATTTTTTGTCTAATGAATATCTCTATAAATATTCAATAGAGCAACCCTAAGGAACAATCCTAGTATGTTCCCGTATCCGGCTAACCCGTAGAACACTTATAAATCAACCCTAAGTCATAGCGCGTCTTATTAAATTTATTAATACTTTTTTGTACAATGTTTTATTTTTTGTCTAATGAATATCTCTATAAATATTCAATAGAGCAACACTAAGGAACAATCCTAGTATGTTGCCGTATCCGGCTAACCCGTAGAACACTTATAAATCAACCCTAAGTCATAGCGCGTCTTATTAAATTTATTAATACTTTTTTGTACTATGTATTATTTTTTGTCTAATGAATATCTATATAAATATTCAATAGAGCAACCCTAAGGAACAATCCTAGTATGTTGCCGTATCCGGCTAACTCGTAGAACACTTATATATCAACCCTAAGTCATAGCGCGTCTTATTAAATATATTAATACTTTTTTGTACTATGTATTATTTTTTGTCTAATGAATATCTCTATAAATATTCAATAGAGCAACCCTAAGGAACAATCCTAGTATGTTGCCGTATCCGGCTAACCCGTAGAACACTTATCAACCCTAAGTCATAGCGCGTCTTATTAAATTTATTAATACTTTTTTGTACTATGTATTATTTTTTGTCTAATGAATATCTATAAAAATATTTAATTGAGCAACCATAAGGAACAATCCTAGTATGTTGCCGTATCCGGCTAACCCGTAGAACACTTATAAATCAACCCTAAGTCATAGCGCGTCTTATTAAATTTATTAATACTTTTTTGTACAATGTATTATTTTTTGTCTAAAGAATATCTCTATAAATATTCAATAGAGCAACCCTAAGGAACAATCCTAGTATGTTGCCGTATCCGGCTAACCCGTAGAACACTTATAAATCAACCCTAAGTCATAGCGCGTCTTATTAAATTTATTAATACATTTTTGTACTATGTATTATTTTTTGTCTAATGAATATCTATATAAATATTTAATAGAGCAACCCTAAGGAACAATCCTAGTATGTTGCCGTATCCGGTTAACCCGTAGAACACTTATAAATCAACCCTAAGTCATAGCGCGTCTTATTAAATTTATTAATACTTTTTTGTACTACGTATTATTTTTTGTCTAATGAATATCTATATAAATATTCAATAGAGCAACCCTAAGGAACAATCCTAGTATGTTGCCGTATCAAGCTAACCCGTAGAACACTTATAAATCAACCCTAAGTCATAGCGCGTCTTATTAAATTTATTAATACTTTTTTGTACAATGTATTATTTTTTGTCTAATGAATATCTCTATAAATATTCAATAGAGCAAACCTAAGGAACAATCCTAGTATGTTGCCGTATTCGGCTAACCCGTAGAACACTTATAAATCAACCCTAAGTCATACCGCGTCTTATTAAATTTATTAATACTTTTTTGTACTATGTATTATTTTTTGTCTAATGAATATCTCTATAAATATTCAATAAAGCAACCCTAAGGAACAATCCTAGTATGTTGCCGTATCCGGCTAACCCGTAGAACACTTATAAATCAACCCTAAGTCATAGCGCGTCTTATTAAACTTATTAATACTTTTTTGTACTATGTATTATTTTTTGTCTAATGAATATCTCTATAAATATTCAATAGAGCAACCCTAAGGAACAATCCTAGTATGTTGCGGTATCCGGCTAACCCGTAGAACACTTATAAATCAACCCTAAGTCATAGCGCGTCTTATTAAATTTATTAATACTTTTTTTGTACTATGTATTATGTTTTGTCTAATGCATATCTCTATAAATATTCAATAGAGCAACCCTAAGGAACAATCCTAGTATGTTGCCGTATCCGGCTAAACCGTAGAACACTTATAAATCAACCCTAAGTCATAGCGCGTCTTATTAAATTTATTAATACTTTTTTGTACTATGTATTATTTTTTGTCTAATGAATATCTATATAAATATTCAATAGAGCAACCCTAAAGAACAATCTTAGTATGTTGCCGTATCCGGCTAACCCGTAGAACACTTATAAATCAACCCTAAGTCATAGCGAGTCTTATTAAATTTATTAATACTTTTTTGTACAATGTATTATTTTTTGTCTAATGAATATCTCTATAAATATTCAATAGAGCAACCCTAAGAAACCATTCTAGTATGTTGCCGTATCCGGCTAACCCGTAGAACACTTATAAATCAACCCTAAGTCATAGCGCGTCTTATTAAATTTATTAATACTTTTTTGTACTATGTATTATTTTTTGTCTAATGAATATCTATATAAATATTCAATAGAGCAACCCTAAGGAACAATCCTAGTATGTTGCCGTATCCGGCTAACCCGTAGAACACTTATAAATCAACCCTAAGTCATAGCGCGTCTTATTAAATTTATTAATACTTTTTTGTACAATGTATTATTTTTTGTCTAATGAATATCTCTATAAATATTCAATAGAGCAACCCTAAGGAACAATCCTAGTATGTTGCCGTATCCGGCTAACCCGTAGAACACTTATAAATCAACCCTAAGTCATAGCGCGTCTAATTAAATTTATTAATACTTTTTTGTACTATGTATTATTTTTTGTCTAATGAATATCTATATAAATATTCAATAGAGCAACCCTAATGAACAATCCTAGTATGTTGCCGTATCCGGCTAACCCGTAGAACACTTATAAATCAACCCTAAGTCATAGCGCGTCTTATTAAATTTATTAATACTTTTTTGTACTATGTATTATTTTTTGTCTAATGAATATCTCTATAAATATTCAATAAAGCAACCCTAAGGAACAATCCTAGTATGTTGCCGTATCCAGCTAACCCGTAGAACACTTATAAATCAACCCTAAGTCATAGCGCGTCTTATTAAATTTATTAATACTTTTTTGTACTATGTATTATTTTTTGTCTAATGAATATCTATATAAATATTCAATAGAGCAACCCTAAAGAACAATCCTAGTATGTTGCCGTATCCGGCTAACCCGTAGAACACTTATAAATCAACCCTAAGTCATAGCGCGTCTTATTAAATTTATTAATACTTTTTTGTACAATGTATTATTTTTTGTCTAATGAATATCTCTATAAATATTCATTAGAGCAACCCTAAGGAACAATCCTAGTATGTTGCCGTATCCGGCTAACCCGTAGAACACTTATAAATCAACCCTAAGTCATAGCGCGTCTTATTAAATTTATTAATACTTTTTTGTACTATGTATTATTTTTTGTCTAATGAATATCTATATAAATATTCAATAGAGCAACCCTAAGGAACAATCCTAGTATGTTGCCGTATCCGGCTAACCCGTAGAACACTTATAAATCAACCCTAAGTCATAGCGCGTCTTATTAAATTTATTAATACTTTTTTGTACAATGTATTATTTTTTGTCTAATAAATATCTCTATAAATATTCAATAGAGCAACCCTAAGGAACAATCCTAGTATGTTGCCGTATCCGACTAACCCGTAGAACACTTATAAATCAACCCTAAGTCATAGCGCGTCTTATTAAATTTATTAATACTTTTTTGTACTATGTATTATTTTTTGTTTAATGAGTATCTATATAAATATTCAATAGAGCAACCCTAAGGAACAATCCTAGTATGTTTCCGTATCCGGCTAACTCGTAGAACACTTATAAATCAACCCTAAGTCATAGCGCGTCTTATTAAATTTATTAATACTTTTTTGTACAATGTATTATTTTTTGTCTAATGAATATCTCTATAAATATTCAATAGAGCAACCCTAAGGAACAATCCTAGTATGTTGCCGTATCCGGCTAACCCGTAGAACACTTATAAATCAACCCTAAGTCATAGCGCGTCTTATTAAATTTATTAATACTTTTTTGTACTATGTATTATTTTTTGTCTAATGAATATCTCTATAAATATTCAATAGAGCAACCCTAAGGAACAATCCTAGTATGTTGCCGTATCCGGCTAACCCGTAGAACACTTATAAATCAACCCTAAGTCATAGCGCGTCTTATTAAATTTATTAATACTTTTTTGTACTATGTATTATTTTTTGTCTAATGAATATCTCTATAAATATTCAATAGAGCAACCCTAAGGAACAATCCTAGTATGTTGCCGTATCCGGCTAACCCGTAGAACACTTATAAATCAACCCTAAGTCATAGCGCGTCTTATTAAATTTATTAATACTTTTTTGTACTATGTATTATTTTTTGTCTAATGAATATCTATATAAATATTCAATAGAGCAACCCTAAAGAACAATCCTAGTATGTTGCCGTATCCGGCTAACCCGTAGAACACTTATAAATCAACCCTAAGTCATAGCGCGTCTTATTAAATTTATTAATACTTTTTTGTACAATGTATTATTTTTTGTCTAATGAATATCTCTATAAAAATTCAATAGAGCAACCCTAAGGAACAATCCTAGTATGTTGCCGTATCCGGCTAACCCGTAGAACACTTATAAATCAACCCTAAGTCATAGCGCGTCTTATTAAATTTATTAATACTTTTTTGTACTATGTATTATTTTTTGTCTAATGAATATCAATATAAATATTCAATAGAGCAACCCTAAGGAACAATCCTAGTATGTTGCCGTATCCGGCTAACCCGTAGAACACTTATAAATCAACCCTAAGTCATAGCGCGTCTTATTAAATTTATTAATACTTTTTTGTACAATGTATTATTTTTTGTCTAATAAATATCTCTATAAATATTTAATAGAGCAACCCTAAGGAACAATCCTAGTATGTTGCCGTATCCGGCTAACCCGTAGAACACTTATAAATCAACCCTAAGTCATAGCGCGTCTTATTAAATTTATTAATACTTTTTTGTACTATGTATTATTTTTTGTCTAATGAATATCTATATAAATATTCAATAGAGCAACCCTAAGGAACAATCCTAGTATGTTGCCGTATCCGGCTAACCCGTAGAACACTTATAAATCAACCCTAAGTCATAGCGCGTCTTATTAAATTTATTAATACTTTTTTGTACAATGTATTATTTTTTGTCTAATGAATATCTCTATAAATATTCAATAGAGCAACCCTAAGGAACAATCCTAGTATGTTGCCGTATCCGGCTAACCCGTAGAACACTTATAAATCAACCCTAAGTCATAGCGCGTCTTATTAAATTTATTAATACTTTTTTGTACTATGTATTATTTTTTGTCTAATGAATATCTATATAAATATTCAATAGAGCAACCCTAAGGAACAATCCTAGTATGTTGCCGTATCCGGCTAACCCGTAGAACACTTATAAATCAACCCTAAGTCATAGCGCGTCTTATTAAATTTATTAATACTTTTTTGTACTATGTATTATTTTTTGTCTAATGAATATCTATATAAATATTCAATAGAGCAACCCTAAAGAACAATCCTAGTATGTTGCTGTATCCGGCTAACCCGTAGAACACTTATAAATCAACCCTAAGTCATAGCGCGTCTTATTAAATTTATTAATACTTTTTTGTACAATGTATTATTTTTTGTCTAATGAATATCTCTATAAAAATTCAATAGAGCAACCCTAAGGAACAATCCTAGTATGTTGCCGTATCCGGCTAACCCGTAGAACACTTATAAATCAACCCTAAGTCATAGCGCGTCTTATTAAATTTATTAATACTTTTTTGTACTATGTATTATTTTTTGTCTAATGAATATCTATATAAATATTTAATAGAGCAACCCTAAGGAACAATCCTAGTATGTTGCCGTATCCGGCTAACCCGTAGAACACTTATAAATCAAGCCTAAGTCATAACGCGTCTTATTAAATTTATTAATACTTTTTTGTACTACGTATTATTTTTTGTCTAATGAATATCTATATAAATATTCAATAGAGCAACCCTAAGGAACAATCCTAGTATGTTGCCGTATCAAGCTAACCCGTAGAACACTTATAAATCAACCCTAAGTCATAGCGCGTCTTATTAAATTTATTAATACTTTTTTGTACAATGTATTATTTTTTGTCTAATGAATATCTCTATAAATATTCAATAGAGCAAACCTAAGGAACAATCCTAGTGTGTTGCCGTATTCGGCTAACCCGTAGAACACTTATAAATCAACCCTAAGTCATACCGCGTCTTATTAAATTTATTAATACTTTTTTGTACTATGTATTATTTTTTGTCTAATGAATATCTCTATAAATATTCAATAAAGCAACCCTAAGGAACAATCCTAGTATGTTGCCGTATCCGGCTAACTCGTAGAACACTTATAAATCAACCCTAAGTCATGGCGCGTCTTATTAAACTTATTAATACTTTTTTGTACTATGTATTATTTTTTGTCTAATGAATATCTCTATAAATATTCAATAGAGCAGCCCTAAGGAACAATCCTAGTATGTTGCGGTATCCGGCTAACCCGTAGAACACTTATAAATCAACCCTAAGTCATAGCGCGTCTTATTAAATTTATTAATACTTTTTTTGTACTATGTATTATTTTTTGTCTAATGCATATCTCTATAAATATTCAATAGAGCAACCCTAAGGAACAATCCTAGTATGTTGCCGTATCCGGCTAAACCGTAGAACACTTATAAATCAACCCTAAGTCATAGCGCGTCTTATTAAATTTATTAATACTTTTTTGTACTATGTATTATTTTTTGTCTAATGAATATCTATATAAATATTCAATAGAGCAACCCTGAAGAACAATCTTAGTATGTTGCCGTATCCGGCTAACCCGTAGAACACTTATAAATCAACCCTAAGTCATAGCGAGTCTTATTAAATTTATTAATACTTTTTTGTACAATGTATTATTTTTTGTCTAATGAATATCTCTATAAATATTCAATAGAGCAACCCTAAGGAACCATTCTAGTATGTTGCCGTATCCGGCTAACCCGTAGAACACTTATAAATCAACCCTAAGTCATAGCGCGTCTTATTAAATTTATTAATACTTTTTTGTACTATGTATTATTTTTTGTCTAATGAATATCTATATAAATATTCAATAGAGCAACCCTAAGGAACAATCCTAGTATGTTGCCGTATCCGGCTAACCCGTAGAACACTTATAAATCAACCCTAAGTCATAGCGCGTCTTATTAAATTTATTAATACTTTTTTGTACAATGTATTATTTTTTGTCTAATGAATATCTCTATAAATATTCAATAGAGCAACCCTAAGGAACAATCCTAGTATGTTGCCGTATCCGGCTAACCCGTAGAACACTTATAAATCAACCCTAAGTCATAGCGCGTCTAATTAAATTTATTAATACTTTTTTGTACTATGTATTATTTTTTGTCTAATGAATATCTATATAAATATTCAATAGAGCAACCCTAATGAACAATCCTAGTATGTTGCCGTATCCGGCTAACCCGTAGAACACTTATATATCAACCCTAAGTCATAGCGCGTCTTATTAAATATATTTATACTTTTTTGTACAATGTATTATTTTTTGTCTAATGAATATCTCTATAAATATTCAATAGAGCAACCCTAAGGAACAATCCTAGTATGTGGCCGTATCCGGCTAACCCGTAGAACACTTATAAATCAACCCTAAGTCATAGCGCGTCTTATTAAATTTATTAATACTTTTTTGTAAAATGTATTATTTTTTGTCTAATGAATATCTATAAAAATATTTAATAGAGCAACCCTAAGGAACAATCCTAGTATGTTGCCGTATCTGGCTAACCCGTAGAACACTTATAAATCAACCCTAAGTCATAGCGCGTCTTATTAAATTTATTAATACATTTTTGTACTATGTATTATTTTTTGTCTAATGAATATCTATATAAATATTCAATAGAGCAACCGTAAGGAACAATCCTAGTATGTTGCCGTATCCGGCTAACCCGTAGAACACTTATAAATCAACCCTAAGTCATAGCGCGTCTTATTAAATTTATTAATACTTTTTTGTACAATGTATTATTTATTGTCTAATGAATATCTCTATAAAAATTCAATAGAGCAACCCTAAGGAACAATCCTAGTATGTTGCCGTATCCGGCTAACCCGTATAACACTTATAAATCAACCCTAAGTCATAGCGCGTCTTATTAAATTTATTAATACTTTTTTGTACTATGTATTATTTTTTGTCTAATGAATATCTATATAAATATTCAATAGAGCAACACTAAGGAACAATCCTAGTATGTTGCCGTATCCAGCTAACCCGTAGAACACTTATAAATCAACCCTAAGTCATAGCGCGTCTTATTAAATTTATTAATACTTTTTTGTACAATGTATTATTTTTTGTCTAATGAATATCTATATAAATATTCAATAGAGCAACCCTAAGGAACAATCCTAGTATGTTGCCGTATCCGGCTAACCCGTAGAACACTTATAAATCAACCCTAAGTCATAGCGCGTCTTATTAAATTTATTAATACTTTTTTGTACAATGTATTATTTTTTGTCTAATAAATATCTCTATAAAAATTCAATAGAGCAACCCTAAGGAACAATCCTAGTATGTTGCCGTATCCGGCTAACCCGTAGAACACTTATAAATCAACCCTAAGTCATAGCGCGTCTTATTAAATTTATTAATACTTTTTTGTACTATGTATTATTTTTTGTGTAATAAATATCTATATAAATATTCAATAGAGCAACCCTAAGGAACAATCCTAGTATGTTGCCGTATCCGGCTAACCCGTAGAACACTTATAAATCAACCCTAAGTCATAGCGCGTCTTATTAAATTTATTAATACTTTTTTGTACAATGTATTATTTTTTGTCTAATGAATATCTCTATAAATATTCAATAGAGCAACCCTAAGGAACAATCCTAGTATGTTGCCGTAACCGGCTAACCCGTAGAACACTTATATATCAACCCTAAGTCATAGCGCGTCTTATTAAATTTATTAATACTTTTTTGTACAATGTATTATTTTTTGTCTAATGAATATCTCTATAAATATTCAATAAAACAACCCTAAGGAACAATCCTAGTATGTTGCCGTATCCGGCTAACCCGTAGAACACTTATAAATCAACCCTAAGTCATAGCGCGTCTTATTAAATTTATTAATACTTTTTTGTACTATGTATTATTTTTTGTCTAATGAATATCTCTATAAATATTCAATAGAGCAACCCTAAGGAACAATCCTAGTATGTTGCCGTATCCGGCTAACCCGTAGAACACTTATAAATCAACCCTAAGTCATAGCGCGTCTTATTAAATTTATTAATACTTTTTTGTACTATGTATTATTTTTTGTCTAATGAATATCTCTATAAATATTCAATAGAGCAACCCTAAGGAACAATCCTAGTATGTTGCCGTATCCGGCTAACCCGTAGAACACTTATAAATCAACCCTAAGTCATAGCGCGTCTTATTAAATTTATTAATACTTTTTTGTACTATGTATTATTTTTTGTCTAATGAATATATCTATAAATATTCAATAGAGCAACCCTAAGGAACAATCCTAGTATGTTGCCGTATCCGGCTAACCCGTAGAACACTTATAAATCAACCCTAAGTCATAGCGCGTCTTATTAAATTTATTAATACTTTTTTGTACTATGTATTATTTTTTGTCTAATGAATATCTCTATAAATATTCAATAGAGCAACCCTAAGGAACAATCCTAGTATGTTGCCGTATCCGGCTAACCCGTAGAACACTTATAAATCAACCCTAAGTCATAGCGCGTCTTATTAAATTTATTAATACTTTTTTGTACTATGTATTATTTTTTGTCTAATGAATATCTCTATAAATATTCAATAGAGCAACCCTAAGGAACAATCCTAGTATGTTGCCGTATCCGGCTAACCCGTAGAACACTTATAAATCAACCCTAAGTCATAGCGCGTCTTATTAAATTTATTAATACTTTTTTGTACTATGTATTATTTTTTGTCTAATAAATATCTCTATAAATATTCAATAGAGCAACCCTAAGGAACAATCCTAGTATGTTGCCGTATCCGGCTAACCCGTAGAACACTTATATATCAACCCTAAGTCATAGCGCGTCTTATTAAATTTGTTAATACTTTTTTGTACAATGTATTATTTTTTGTCTAATGAATATCTTTATAAATATTCAATAGAGCAACCCTAAGGAACAATCCTAGTATGTTGCCGTATCCGGCTAACCCGTAGAACACTTATAAATCAACCCTAAGTCATAGCGCGTCTTATTAAATTTATTAATACTTTTTTGTACTATGTATTATTTTTTGTCTAATGAATATCTCTATAAATATTCAATAGATCAACCCTAAGGAACAATCCTAGTATGTTGCCGTATCCGGCTAACCCGTAGAACACTTATAAATCAACCCTAAGTCATAGCGCGTCTTATTAAATTTATTAATACTTTTTTGTACTATGTATTATTTTTTGTCTAATGAATATCTCTATAAATATTCAATAGAGCAACCCTAAGAAACAATCCTAGTATGTTGCCGTATCCGGCTAACCCGTAGAACACTTATAAATCAACCCTAAGTCATAGCGCGTCTTATTAAATTTATTAATACTTTTTTGTACTATGTATTATTTTTTGTCTAATGAATATCTCTATAAATATTCAATAGAGCAACCCTAAGGAACAATCCTAGTATGTTGCCGTATCCGGCTAACCCGTAGAACACTTATAAATCAACCCTAAGTCATAGCGCGTCTTATTAAATTTATTAATACTTTTTTGTACTATGTATTATTTTTTGTCTAATGAATATCTCTATAAATATTCAATAAAGCAACCCTAAGGAACAATCCTAGTATGTTGCCGTATCCGGCTAACCCGTAGAACACTTATAAATCAACCCTAAGTCATAGCGCGTCTTATTAAATTTATTAATACTTTTTTGTACTATGTATTATTTTTTGTCTAATGAATATATCTATAAATATTCAATAGAGCAACCCTAAGGAACAATCCTAGTATGTTGCCGTATCCGGCTAACCCGTAGAACACTTATAAATCAACCCTAAGTCATAGCGCGTCTTATTAAATTTATTAATACTTTTTTGTACTATGTATTATTTTTTGTCTAATAAATATCTCTATAAATATTCAATAGAGCAACCCTAAGGAACAATCCTAGTATGTTGCCGTATCCGGCTAACCCGTAGAACACTTATAAATCAACCCTAAGTCATAGCGCGTCTTATTAAATTTATTAATACTTTTTTGTACTATGTATTATTTTTTGTCTAATGAATATCTCTATAAATATTCAATAGAGCAACCCTAAGGAACAATCCTAGTATGTTGCCGTATCCGGCTAACCCGTAGAACACTTATATATCAACCCTAAGTCATAGCGCGTCTTATTAAATTTATTAATACTTTTTTGTAAAATGTATTATTTTTTGTCTAATGAATATCTCTATAAATATTCAATAGAGCAACCCTAAGGAACAATCCTAGTATGTTGCCGTATCCGGCTAACCCGTAGAACACTTATAAATCAACCCTAAGTCATAGCGCGTCTTATTAAATTTATTAATACTTTTTTGTACTATGTATTATTTTTTGTCTAATGAATATCTCTATAAATATTCAATAGAGCAACCCTAAGGAACAATCCTAGTATGTTGCCGTATCCGGCTAACCCGTATAACACTTATAAATCAACCCTAAGTCATAGCGCGTCTTATTAAATTTATTAATACTTTTTTGTACTATGTATTATTTTTTGTCTAATGAATATCTCTATAAATATTCAATAGAGCAACCCTAAGGAACAATCCTAGTATGTTGCCGTATCCGGCTAACCCGTAGAACACTTATAAATCAACCCTAAGTCATAGCGCGTCTTATTAAATTTATTAATACTTTTTTGTACTATGTATTATTTTTTGTCTAATGAATATCTCTATAAATATTCAATAGAGCAACCCTAAGGAACAATCCTAGTATGTTGCCGTATCCGGCTAACCCGTAGAACACTTATAAATCAACCCTAAGTCATAGCGCGTCTTATTAAATTTATTAATACTTTTTTGTACTATGTATTATTTTTTGTCTAATGAATATCTCTATAAATATTCAATAGAGCAACCCTAAGGAACAATCCTAGTATGTTGTCGTATCCGGCTAACCCGTAGAACACTTATAAATCAACCCTAAGTCATAGCGCGTCTTATTAAATTTATTAATACTTTTTTGTACTATGTATTATTTTTTGTCTAATGAATATCTCTATAAATATTCAATAGAGCAACCCTAAGGAACAATCCTAGTATGTTGCCGTATCCGGCTAACCCGTAGAACACTTATAAATCAACCCTAAGTCATAGCGCGTCTTATTAAATTTATTAATACTTTTTTGTATTATGTATTATTTTTTGTCTAATGAATATCTCTATAAATATTCAATAGAGCAACCCTAAGGAACAATCCTAGTATGTTGCCGTATCCGGCTAACCCGTAGAACACTTATAAATCAACCCTAAGTCATAGCGCGTCTTATTAAATTTATTAATACTTTTTTGTACTATTTATTATTTTTTGTCTAATGAATATCTCTATAAATATTCAATAGAGCAACCCTAAGGAACAATCCTAGTATGTTGCCGTATCCGGCTAACCCGTAGAACACTTATAAATCAACCCTAAGTCATAGCGCGTCTTATTAAATTTATTAATACTTTTTTGTACTATGTATTATTTTTTGTCTAATGAATATCTCTATAAATATTCAATAGAGCAACCCTAAGGAACAATCCTAGTATGTTGCCGTATCCGGCTAACCCGTAGAACACTTATAAATCAACCCTAAGTCATAGCGCGTCTTATTAAATTTATTAATACTTTTTTGTACTATGTATTATTTTTTGTCTAATGAATATCTCTATAAATATTCAATAGAACAACCCTAAGGAACAATCCTAGTATGTTGCCGTATCCGGCTAACCCGTAGAACACTTATAAATCAACCCTAAGTCATAGCGCGTCTTATTAAATTTATTAATACTTTTTTGTACTATGTATTATATTTGTCTAATAAATATCTCTATAAATATTCAATAGAGCAACCCTAAAGAACAATCCTAGTATGTTGCCGTATCCGGCTAACCCGTAGAACACTTATAAATCAACCCTAAGTCATAGCGCGTCTTATTAAATTTATTAATACTTTTTTGTACTATGTATTATTTTTTGTGTAATGAATATCTATATAAATATTTAATAGAGCAACCCTAAGGAACAATCCTAGTATGTTGCCGTATCCGGCTAACCCGTAGAACACTTATAAATCAACCCTAAGTCATAGCGCGTCTTATTAAATTTATTAATACTTTTTTGTACTATGTATTATTTTTTGTCTAAAGAATATCTCTATAAATATTCAATAGAGCAACCCTAAGGAACAATCCTAGTATGTTGCCGTATCCGGCTAACCCGTAGAACACTTATAAATCAACCCTAAGTCATAGCGCGTCTTATTAAATTTATTAATACTTTTTTGTACTATGTATTATTTTTTGTCTAATGAATATCTCTATAAATATTCAATAGAGCAACCCTAAGGAACAATCCTAGCATGTTGCCGTATCCGGCTAACCCGTAGAACACTTATAAATCAACCCTAAGTCATAGCGCGTCTTATTAAATTTATTAATACTTTTTTGTACTATGTATTATTTTTTGTCTAATAAATATCTCTATAAATATTCAATAGAGCAACCCTAAGGAACAATCCTAGTATGTTGCCGTATCCGGCTAACCCGTAGAACACTTATAAATCAACCCTAAGTCATAGCGCGTCTTATTAAATTTATTAATACTTTTTTGTACTATGTATTATTTTTTGTCTAATGAATATCTCTATAAATATTCAATAGAGCAACCCTAAGGAACAATCCTAGCATGTTGCCGTATCCGGCTAACCCGTAGAACACTTATAAATCAACCCTAAGTCATAGCGCGTCTTATTAAATTTATTAATACTTTTTTGTACTATGTATTATTTTTTGTCTAATAAATATCTCTATAAATATTCAATAGAGCAACCCTAAGGAACAATCTTAGTATGTTGCCGTATCCGGCTAACCCGTAGAACACTTATAAATCAACCCTAAGTCATAGCGCGTCTTATTAAATTTATTAATACTTTTTTGTACTATGTATTATTTTTTGTCTAATGAATATCTCTATAAATATTCAATAGAGCAACCCTAAGGAACAATCCTAGTATGTTGCCGTATCGGGCTAACCCGTAGAACACTTATAAATCAACCCTAAGTTATAGCGCGTCTTATTAAATTTATTAATACTTTTATGTACTATGTATTATTTTTTGTCTAATGAATATCTCTATAAATATTGAATAGAGCAACCCTAAGGAACAATCCTAGTATGTTGCCGTATCCGGCTAGCCCGTAGAACACTTATAAATCAACCCTAAGTCATAGCGCGTCTTATTAGATTTATTGATACTTTTTTGTACTATGTATTATTTTTTGTCTAATGAATATCTCTATAAATATTGAATAGAGCAACCCTAAGGAACAATCCTAGTATGTTGCCGTATCCGGCTAACCCGTAGAACACTTATAAATCAACCCTAAGTCATAGCGCGTCTTATTAAATTTATTAATACTTTTTTGTACTATGTATTATTTTTTGTCTAATGAATATCTCTATAAATATTCAATAGAGCAACCCTAAGGAACAATCCTAGTATGTTGCCGTATCCGGCTAACCCGTAGAACACTTATAAATCAACCCTAAGTCATAGCGCGTCTTATTAAATTTATTAATACTTTTTTGTACTATGTATTATTTTTTGTCTAATGAATATCTCTATAAATATTCAATAGAGCAACCCTAAGGAACAATCCTAGTATGTTTTGTATCCGGCTAACCCGTAGAACACTTATAAATCAACCCTAAGTCATAGCGCGTCTTATTAAATTTATTAATACTTTTTTGTACTATGTATTATTTTTTGTCTAATGAATATCTCTATAAATATTCAATAGAGCAACCCTAAGGAACAATCCTAGTATGTTGCCGTATCCGGCTAACCCGTAGAACACTTATAAATCAACCCTAAGTCATAGCGCGTCTTATTAAATTTATTAATACTTTTTTGTATTATGTATTATTTTTTGTCTAATGAATATCTCTATAAATATTCAATAGAGCAACCCTAAGGAACAATCCTAGTATGTTGCCGTATCCGGCTAACCCGTAGAACACTTATAAATCAACCCTAAGTCATAGCGCGTCTTATTAAATTTATTAATACTTTTTTGTACTATGTATTATTTTTTGTCTAATAAATATCTCTATAAATATTCAATAGAGCAACCCTAAGGAACAATCCTAGTATGTTGCCGTATCCGGCTAACCCGTAGAACACTTATAAATCAACCCTAAGTCATAGCGCGTCTTATTAAATTTATTAATACTTTTTTGTACTATGTATTATTTTTTGTCTAATAAATATCTCTATAAATATTCAATAGAGCAACCCTAAGGAACAATCTTAGTATGTTGCCGTATCCGGCTAACCCGTAGAACACTTATAAATCAACCCTAAGTCATAGCGCGTCTTATTAAATTTATTAATACTTTTTTGTACTATGTATTATTTTTTGTCTAATGAATATCTCTATAAATATTCAATAGAGCAACCCTAAGGAACAATCCTAGTATGTTGCCGTATCCGGCTAACCCGTAGAACACTTATAAATCAACCCTAAGTCATAGCGCGTCTTATTAAATTTATTAATACTTTTATGTACTATGTATTATTTTTTGTCTAATGAATATCTCTATAAATATTGAATAGAGCAACCCTAAGGAACAATCCTAGTATGTTGCCGTATCCGGCTAGCCCGTAGAACACTTATAAATCAACCCTAAGTCATAGCGCGTCTTATTAGATTTATTGATACTTTTTTGTACTATGTATTATTTTTTGTCTAATGAATATCTCTATAAATATTGAATAGAGCAACCCTAAGGAACAATCCTAGTATGTTGCCGTATCCGGCTAACCCGTAGAACACTTATAAATCAACCCTAAGTCATAGCGCGTCTTATTAAATTTATTAATACTTTTTTGTACTATGTATTATTTTTTGTCTAATGAATATCTCTATAAATATTCAATAGAGCAACCCTAAGGAACAATCCTAGTATGTTGCCGTATCCGGCTAACCCGTAGAACACTTATAAATCAACCCTAAGTCATAGCGCGTCTTATTAAATTTATTAATACTTTTTTGTACTATGTATTATTTTTTGTCTAATGAATATCTCTATAAATATTCAATAGAGCAACCCTAAGGAACAATCCTAGTATGTTTTGTATCCGGCTAACCCGTAGAACACTTATAAATCAACCCTAAGTCATAGCGCGTCTTATTAAATTTATTAATACTTTTTTGTACTATGTATTATTTTTTGTCTAATGAATATCTCTATAAATATTCAATAGAGCAACCCTAAGGAACAATCCTAGTATGTTGCCGTATCCGGCTAACCCGTAGAACACTTATAAATCAACCCTAAGTCATAGCGCGTCTTATTAAATTTATTAATACTTTTTTGTATTATGTATTATTTTTTGTCTAATGAATATCTCTATAAATATTCAATAGAGCAACCCTAAGGAACAATCCTAGTATGTTGCCGTATCCGGCTAACCCGTAGAACACTTATAAATCAACCCTAAGCCATAGCGCGTCTTATTAAATTTATTAATACTTTTTTGTACTATTTATTATTTTTTGTCTAATGAATATCTCTATAAATATTCAATAGAGCAACCCTAAGGAACAATCCTAGTATGTTGCCGTATCCGGCTAACCCGTAGAACACTTATAAATCAACCCTAAGTCATAGCGCGTCTTATTAAATTTATTAATACTTTTTTGTACAATGTATTATTTTTTGTCTAATGAATATTTCTATAAATATTCAATAGAGCAACCCTAAGGAACAATCCTAGTATGTTGCCGTATCCGGCTAACCCGTAGAACACTTATAAATCAACCCTAAGTCATAGCGCGTCTTATTAAATTTATTAATACTTTTTTGTACTATGTATTATTTTTTGTCTAATAAATATCTCTATAAATATTCAATAGAGCAACCCTAAGGAACAATCCTAGTATGTTGCCGTATCCGGCTAACCCGTAGAACACTTATAAATCAACCCTAAGTCATAGCGCGTCTTATTAAATTTATTAATACTTTTTTGTACTATGTATTATTTTTTGTCTAATGAATATCTCTATAAATATTCAATAGAGCAACCCTAAAGAACAATCCTAGTATGTTGCCGTATCCGGCTAACCCGTAGAACACTTATAAATCAACCCTAAGTCATAGCGCGTCTTATTAAATTTATTAATACTTTTTTGTACTATGTATTATTTTTTGTCTAATAAATATCTCTATAAATATTCAATAGAGCAACCCTAAGGAACAATCCTAGTATGTTGCCGTATCCGGCTAACCCGTAGAACACTTATAAATCAACCCTAAGTCATAGCGCGTCTTATTAAATTTATTAATACTTTTTTGTACTATGTATTATTTTTTGTCTAATAAATATCTCTATAAATATTCAATAGAGCAACCCTAAGGAACAATCTTAGTATGTTGCCGTATCCGGCTAACCCGTAGAACACTTATAAATCAACCCTAAGTCATAGCGCGTCTTATTAAATTTATTAATACTTTTTTGTACTATGTATTATTTTTTGTCTAATGAATATCTCTATAAATATTCAATAGAGCAACCCTAAGGAACAATCCTAGTATGTTGCCGTATCCGGCTAACCCGTAGAACACTTATAAATCAACCCTAAGTCATAGCGCGTCTTATTAAATTTATTAATACTTTTATGTACTATGTATTATTTTTTGTCTAATGAATATCTCTATAAATATTGAATAGAGCAACCCTAAGGAACAATCCTAGTTGCCGTATCCGGCTAGCCCGTAGAACACTTATAAATCAACCCTAAGTCATAGCGCGTCTTATTAGATTTATTGATACTTTTTTGTACTATGTATTATTTTTTGTCTAATGAATATCTCTATAAATATTGAATAGAGCAACCCTAAGGAACAATCCTAGTATGTTGCCGTATCCAGCTAACCCGTAGAACACTTATAAATCAACCCTAAGTCATAGCGCGTCTTATTAAATTTATTAATACTTTTTTGTACTATGTATTATTTTTTGTCTAATGAATATCTCTATAAATATTCAATAGAACAACCCTAAGGAACAATCCTAGTATGTTGCCGTATCCGGCTAACCCGTAGAACACTTATAAATCAACCCTAAGTCATAGCGCGTCTTATTAAATTTATTAATACTTTTTTGTACTATGTATTATTTTTTGTCTAATGAATATCTCTATAATTATTCAATAGAGCAACCCTAAGGAACAATCCTAGTATGTTTTGTATCCGGCTAACCCGTAGAACACTTATAAATCAACCCTAAGTCATAGCGCGTCTTATTAAATTTATTAATACTTTTTTGTACTATGTATTATTTTTTGTCTAATGAATATATCTATAAATATTCAATAGAGCAACCCTAAGGAACAATCCTAGTATGTTGCCGTATCCAGCTAACCCGTAGAACACTTATAAATCAACCCTAAGTCATAGCGCGTCTTATTAAATTTATTAATACTTTTTTGTACTATGTATTATTTTTTGTCTAATAAATATCTCTATAAATATTCAATAGAGCAACCCTAAGGAACAATCCTAGTATGTTGCCGTATCCGGCTAACCCGCAGAACACTTATAAATCAACCCTAAGTCATAGCGCGTCTTATTAAATTTATTAATACTTTTTTGTACTATGTATTATTTTTTGTCTAATGAATATCTCTATAAATATTCAATAGAGCAACCCTAAGGAACAATCCTAGTATGTTGCCGTATCCGGCTAACCCGTATAACACTTATAAATCAACCCTAAGTCATAGCGCGTCTTATTAAATTTATTAATACTTTTTTGTACTATGTATTATTTTTTGTCTAATAAATATCTCTATAAATATTCAATAGAGCAACCCTAAGGAACAATCCTAGTATGTTGCCGTATCCGGCTAACCCGCAGAACACTTATAAATCAACCCTAAGTCATAGCGCGTCTTATTAAATTTATTAATACTTTTTTGTACTATGTATTATTTTTTGTCTAATAAATATCTCTATAAATATTCAATAGAGCAACCCTAAGGAACAATCTTAGTATGTTGCCGTATCCGGCTAACCCGTAGAACACTTATAAATCAACCCTAAGTCATAGCGCGTCTTATTAAATTTATTAATACTTTTTTGTACTATGTATTATTTTTTGTCTAATGAATATCTCTATAAATATTCAATAGAGCAACCCTAAGGAACAATCCTAGTATGTTTCCGTATCCGGCTAAACCGTAGAACACTTATAAATCAACCCTAAGTCATAGCGCGTCTTATTAAATTTATTAATACTTTTATGTACTATGTATTATTTTTTGTCTAATGAATATCTCTATAAATATTGAATAGAGCAACCCTAAGGAACAATCCTAGTATGTTGCCGTATCCGGCTAGCCCGTAGAACACTTATAAATCAACCCTAAGTCATAGCGCGTCTTATTAGATTTATTGATACTTTTTTGTACTATGTATTATTTTTTGTCTAATGAATATCTCTATAAATATTGAATAGAGCAACCCTAAGAAACAATCCTAGTATGTTGCCGTATCCGGCTAACCCGTAGAACACTTATAAATCAACCCTAAGTCATAGCGCGTCTTATTAAATTTATTTATACTTTTTTGTACTATGTATTATTTTTTGTCTAATGAATATCTCTATAAATATTCAATAGAGCAACCCTAAGGAACAATCCTAGTATGTTGCCGTATCCGGCTAACCCGTAGAACACTTATAAATCAACCCTAAGTCATAGCGCGTCTTATTAAATTTATTAATACTTTTTTGTACTATGTATTATTTTTTGTCTAATAAATATCTCTATAAATATTCAATAGAGCAACCCTAAGGAACAATCCTAGTATGTTGCCGTATCCGGCTAACCCGTAGAACACTTATAAATCAACCCTAAGTCATAGCCCGTCTTATTAAATTTATTAATACTTTTTTGTACTATGTATTATTTTTTGTCTTATAAATATCTCTATAAATATTCAATAGAGCAACCCTAAGGAACAATCCTAGTATGTTGCCGTATCCGGCTAACCCATAGAACACTTATAAATCAACCCTAAGTCATAGCCCGTCTTATTAAATTTATTAATACTTTTTTGTACTATGTATTATTTTTTGTCTATTGAATATCTCTATAAATATTCAATAGAGCAACCCTAAGGAACAATCCTAGTATGTTGCCGTATCCGGCTAACCCGTAGAACACTTATAAATCAACCCTAAGTCATAGCGCGTCTTATTAAATTTATTAATACTTTTTTGTACTATGTATTATTTTTTGTCTAATGAATATCTCTATAAATATTCAATAGAGCAACCCTAAGGAACAATCTTAGTATGTTGCCGTATCCGGCTAACCCGTAGAACACTTATAAATCAACCCTAAGTCATAGCGCGTCTTATTAAATTTATTAATACTTTTTTGTACTATGTATTATTTTTTGTCTAATAAATATCTCTATAAATATTCAATAGAGCAACCCTAAGGAACAATCCTAGTATGTTGACGTATCCGGCTAACCCGTAGAACACTTATAAATCAACCCTAAGTCATAGCGCGTCTTATTAAATTTATTAATACTTTTTTGTACTATGTATTATTTTTTGGCTAATGAATATCTCTATAAATATTCAATAGAGCAACCCTAAGGAACAATCCTAGTATGTTGCCGTATCCAAATAACCCGTAGAACACTTATAAATCAACCCTAAGTCATAGCGCGTCTTATTAAATTTATTAATACTTTTTTGTACTATGTATTATTTTTTGTCTAATGAATATCTCTATAAATATTCAATAGAGCAACCCTAAGGAACAATCCTAGTATGTTGCCGTATCCGGCTAACCCGTAGAACACTTATAAATCAACCCTGTCATAGCGCGTCTTATTAAATTTATTAATACTTTTTTGTACAATGTATTATTTTTTGTCTAATAAATATCTCTATAAATATTTAATAGAGCAACCCTAATGAACAATCCTAGTATGTTGCCGTATCCGGCTAACTCGTAGAACACTTATAAATCAACCCTGTCATAGCGCGTCTTATTAAATTTATTAATACTTTTTTGTACTATGTATTATTTTTTGTCTAATGAATATCTCTATAAATATTCAATAGAGCAACCCTAAGGAACAATCCTAGTATGTTGCCGTATCCGGCTAACCCGTAGAACACTTATAAATCAACCCTAAGTCATAGCGCGTCTTATTAAATTTATTAATACTTTTTTGTACTATGTATTATTTTTTGTCTAATGAATATCTCTATAAATATTTAATAGAGCAACCCGAAGGAACAATCCTATTTTGTTGCCGTATCCGGCTAACCCGTAGAACACTTATAAATCAACCCTAAGTCATAGCGCGTCTTATTAAATTTATTAATACTTTTTTGTACTATGTATTTTTTTTGTCTAATGAATATCTCTATAAATATTCAATAGAGCAACCCTAAGGAACAATCCTAGTATGTTGCCGTATCCGGCTAACCCGTAGAACACTTATAAATCAACCCTAAGTCATAGCGCGTCTTATTAAATTTATTAATACTTTTTTGTACTATGTATTATTTTTTGTCTAATGAATATCTCTATAAATATTCAATAGAGCAACCCTAAGGAACAATCCTAGTATGTTGCCGTATCCGGCTAACCCGTAGAACACTTATAAATCAACCCTAAGTCATAGCGCGTCTTATTAAATTTATTAATACTTTTTTGTACAATGTATTATTTTTTGTCTAATGAATATCTCTATAAATATTCAATAGAGCAACCCTAAGGAACAATCCTAGTACGTTGCCGTATCCGGCTAACCCGTAGAACACTTATAAATCAACCCTAAGTCATAGCGCGTCTTATTAAATTTATTAATACTTTTTTGTACTATGTATTATTTATTGTCTAATGAATATCTATATAAATATTCAATAGAGCAACCCTAAGGAACAATCCTAGTATGTTGCCGTATCCGGCTAACCCGTAGAACACTTATAAATCAACCCTAAGTCATAGCGCGTCTTATTAAATTAATTAATACTTTTTTGTACTATGTATTATTTTTTGTCTAATGAATATCTCTATAAATATTCAATAGAGCAACCTTAAGGAACAATCCTAGTATGTTGCCGTATCCGGCTAACCCGTAGAACACTTATAAATCAACCCTAAGTCATAGCGCGTCTTATTAAATTTATTAATACTTTTTTGTACTATGTATTATTTTCTGTCTAATGAATATCTCTATAAATATTCAATAGAGCAACCCTAAGGAACAATCCTAGTATGTTTCCGTATCCGGCTAACCCGTAGAACACTTATAAATCAACCCTAAGTCATAGCGCGTCTTATTAAATTTATTAATACTTTTTTGTACTATGTATTATTTTTTGTCTAATGAATATCTCTATAAATATTCAATAGAGCAACCCTAAGGAACAATCCTAGTATGTTGCCGTATCCGGCTAACCCGTAGAACACTTATAAATCAACCCTGTCATAGCGCGTCTTATTAAATTTATTAATACTTTTTGTACTATGTATTATTTTTTGTCTAATGAATATCTCTATAAATATTCAATAGAGCAACCCTAAGGAACAATCCTAGTATGTTGCCGTATCCGGCTAACCCGTAGAACACATATAAATCAACCCTAAGTCATAGCGCGTCTTATTAAATTTATTAATACTTTTTTGTACTATTTACTATTTTTTGTCTAATGAATAT
Organism: Harpalus rubripes; assembly: GCA_963082715.1. Classification (NCBI taxonomy): domain Eukaryota; kingdom Metazoa; phylum Arthropoda; class Insecta; order Coleoptera; family Carabidae; genus Harpalus; species Harpalus rubripes. The sequence goes on from OY720458.1 coordinate 57,490,550, forward strand.
CTCTATAAATAATCAATAGAGCAACCCTAAGGAACAATCCTAGTATGTTGCCGTATACGGCTAACCCGTAGAACACGTATATAAATCAACCCTAAGTCATAGCGCGTCTTATTAAATTTATTAAAACTTTTTGTACTATGTATTATTTTTTGTCTAATGAATATCTCTATAAATATTCAATAGAGCAACCCTAAGGAACAATCCTAGTATGTTGCCGTATCCGGCTAACCCGTAGAACACATATAAATCAACCCTAAGTCATAGCGCGTCTTATTAAATTTATTAATACTTTTTTGTACTATGTATTATTTTTTGTCTAATGAATATCTCTATAAATATTCAATAGAGCAACCCTAAGGAACAATCCTAGTATGTTGCTGTATCCGGCTAACCCGTAGAACACTTATAAATCAACCCTAAGTCATAGCGCGTCTTATTAAATTTATTAATACTTTTTTGTACAATGTATTATTTTTTTGTCTAATGAATATCTCTATAAATATTCAATAGAGCAACTCTAAGGAACAATCCTAGTATGTTGCCGAATCCGGCTAACCCGTAGAACACTTATAAATCAACCCTAAGTCATAGCGCGTCTTATTAAATTTATTAATACTTTTTTGTACTATGTATTATTTTTTGTTTAATGAATATCTATATTAATATTCAATAGAGCAACCCTAAGGAACAATCCTAGTATGTTGCCGTATCCGGCTAACCCGTAGAACACTTATAAATCAACCCTAAGTCATAGCGCGTCTTATTAAATTTATTAATACTTTTTTGTACAATGTATTATTTTTTGTCTAATGAATATCTCTATAAATATTCAATAGAGCAACCCTAAGGAACAATCCTAGTATGTTGCCGTATCCGGCTAACCCGTAGAACACTTATAAATGAACCATAAGTCATAGCGCGTCTTATTAAATTTATTAATACTTTTTTGTACAAAGTATTATTTTTTGTCTAATGAATATCTCTATAAATATTCAATAGAGCAACCCTAAGGAACAATCCTAGTATGTTGCCGTATCCGGCTAACCCGTAGAACACTTATAAATCAACCCTAAGTCATAGCGCGTCTTATTAAATTTATTAATACTTTTTTGTACTATGTATTATTTTTTGTCTAATGAATATCTCTATAAATATTCAATAGAGCAACCCTAAGGAACAATCCTAGTATGTTGCCGTATCCGGCTAACCCGTAGAACACTTATAAATCAACCCTGTCATAGCGCGTCTTATTAAATTTATTAATACTTTTTGTACTATGTATTATTTTTTGTCTAATGAATATCTCTATAAATATTCAATAGAGCAACCCTAAGGAACAATCCTAGTATGTTGCCGTATCCGGCTAACCCGTAGAACACATATAAATCAACCCTAAGTCATAGCGCGTCTTATTAAATTTATTAATACTTTTTTGTACTATGTACTATTTTTTGTCTAATGAATATCTCTATAAATAATCAATAGAGCAACCCTAAGGAACAATCCTAGTATGTTGCCGTATACGGCTAACCCGTAGAACACTTATAAATCAACCCTAAGTCATAGCGCGTCTTATTAAATTTATTAATACTTTTTGTACTATGTATTTTTTTTTGTCTAATGAATATCTCTATAAATATTCAATAGAGCAACCCTATGGAACAATCCTAGTATGTTGCCGTATCCGGCTAACCCGTAGAACACTTATAAATGAACCCTAAGTCATAGCGCGTCTTATTAAATTTATTAATACTTTTTTGTACAATGTATTATTTTTTGTCTAATGAATATCTCTATAAATATTCAATAGAGCAACCCTAAGGAACAATCCTAGTATGTTGCCGTATCCGGCTAACCCGTAGAACACTTATAAATCAACCCTAAGTCATAGCGCGTCTTATTAAATTTATTAATACTTTTTTGTACTATGTATTATTTTTGTCTAATAAATATCTCTACAAATATTCAATAGAGCAACCCTAAGGAACAATCCTAGTATGTTGCCGTATCCGGCTAACCCGTAGAACACTTATAAATCAACCCTAAGTCATAGCGCGTCTTATTAAATTTATTAATACTTTTTTCTACTATGTATTATTTTTTGTCTAATGAATATCTCTATAAATATTCAATAGAGCAACCCTAAAGAACAATCCTAGTATGTTGCCGTATCCGGCTAACCCGTAGAACACTTATAAATCAACCCTAAGTCATAGCGCGACTTAATAAATTTATTAATACTTTTTTGTACAATGTATTATTTTTTGTCTAATGAATATCTCTATAAATATTCAATAGAGCAACCCTAAGGAACAATCCTAGTATGTTGCCGTATCCGGCTAACCCGTAGAACACTTATAAATCAACCCTAAGTCATAGCGCGTCTTATTAAATTTATTAATACTTTTTTGTACTATGTATTATTTTTGTCTAATGAATATCTCTATAAATATTCAATAGAGCAACCCTAAGGAACAATCCTAGTATGTTGCCGTATCCGGCTAACCCGTAGAACACTTATAAATCAACCCTAAGTCATAGCGCGTCTTATTAAATTTATTAATACTTTTTTGTACTATGTATTATTTTTTGTCTAATGAATATCTCTATAAATATTCAATAGAGCAACCCTAAGGAACAATCCTAGTATGTTGCCGTATCCGGCTAACCCGTAGAACACTTATAAATCAACCCTAAGTCATAGCGCGTCTTATTAAATTTATTAATACTTTTTTGTACTATGTATTATTTTTTGTCTAATGAATATCTCTATAAATATTCAATAGAGCAACCCTAAGGAACATTCCTAGTATGTTGCCGTATCCGGCTAACCCGTAGAACACTTATAAATCAACCCTATGTCATAGCGCGTCTTATTAAATTTATTAATACTTTTTTGTACTATGTATTATTTTTTGTCTAATGAATATCTCTATAAATATTCAATAGAGCAACCCTAAGGAACAATCTTAGTATGTTGCCGTATCCGGCTAACCCGTAGAACACTTATAAATCAACCCTAAGTCATAGCGCGTCTTATTAAATTTATTAATACTTTTTTGTACTATGTATTATTTTTTGTCTAATGAATATCTCTATAAATATTCAATAGAGAAACCCTAAGGAACAATCCTAGTATGTTGCCGTATCCGGCTAACCCGTAGAACACTTATAAATCAACCCTAAGTCATAGCGCGTCTTATTAAATTTATTAATACTTTTTTGTACTATGTATTATTTTTTGTCTAATGAATATCTCTATAAATATTCAATAGAGCAACCCTAAGGAACAATCCTAGTATGTTGCCGTATCCGGCTAACCCGTAGAACACTTATAAATCAACCCTGTCATAGCGCGTCTTATTAAATTTATTAATACTTTTTGTACTATGTATTATTTTTTGTCTACTGAATATCTCTATAAATATTCAATAGAGCAACCCTAAGGAACAATCCTAGTATGTTGCCGTATCCGGCTAACCCGTAGAACACATATAAATCAACCCTAAGTCATAGCGCGTCTTATTAAATTTATTAATACTTTTTTGTACTATGTACTATTTTTTGTCTAATGAATATCTCTATAAATAATCAATAGAGCAACCCTAAGGAACAATCCTAGTATGTTGCCGTATACGGCTAACCCGTAGAACACGTATATAAATCAACCCTAAGTCATAGCGCGTCTTATTAAATTTATTAATACTTTTTGTACTATGTATTATTTTTTGTCTAATGAATATCTCTATAAATATTCAATAGAGCAACCCTAAGGAACAATCCTAGTATGTTGCCGTATCCGGCTAACCCGTAGAACACATATAAATCAACCCTAAGTCATAGCGCGTCTTATTAAATTTATTAATACTTTTTTGTACTATGTATTATTTTTTGTCTAATGAATATCTCTATAAATATTCAATAGAGCAACCCTAAGGAACAATCCTAGTATGTTGCTGTATCCGGCTAACCCGTAGAACACTTATAAATCAACCCTAAGTCATAGCGCGTCTTATTAAATTTATTAATACTTTTTTGTACAATGTATTATTCTTTTGTCTAATGAATATCTCTATAAATATTCAATAGAGCAACTCTAAGGAACAATCCTAGTATGTTGCCGAATCCGGCTAACCCGTAGAACACTTATAAATCAACCCTAAGTCATAGCGCGTCTTATTAAATTTATTAATACTTTTTTGTACTATGTATTATTTTTTGTTTAATGAATATCTATATTAATATTCAATAGAGCAACCCTAAGGAACAATCCTAGTATGTTGCCGTATCCGGCTAACCCGTAGAACACTTATAAATCAACCATAAGTCATAGCGCGTCTTATTAAATTTATTAATACTTTTTTGTACAATGTATTATTTTTTGTCTAATGAATATCTCTATAAATATTCAATAGAGCAACCCTAAGGAACAATCCTAGTATGTTGCCGTATCCGGCTAACCCGTAGAACACTTATAGATGAACCATAAGTCATAGCGCGTCTTATTAAATTTATTAATACTTTTTTGTACAATGTATTATTTTTTGTCTAATGAATATCTCTATAAATATTCAATAGAGCAACCCTAAGGAACAATCCTAGTATGTTGCCGTATCCGGCTAACCCGTAGAACACTTATAAATCAACCCTAAGTCATAGCGCGTCTTATTAAATTTATTAATACTTTTTTGTACTATGTATTATTTTTTGTCTAATGAATATCTCTATAAATATTCAATAGAGCAACCCTAAGGAACAATCCTAGTATGTTGCCGTATCCGGCTAACCCGTAGAACACTTATAAATCAACCCTGTCATAGCGCGTCTTATTAAATTTATTAATACTTTTTGTACTATGTATTATTTTTTGTCTAATAAATATCTCTATAAATATTCAATAGAGCAACCCTAAGGAACAATCCTAGTATGTTGCCGTATCCGGCTAACCCGTAGAACACATATAAATCAACCCTAAGTCATAGCGCGTCTTATTAAATTTATTAATACTTTTTTGTACTATGTACTATTTTTTGTCTAATGAATATCTCTATAAATAATCAATAGAGCAACCCTAAGGAACAATCCTAGTATGTTGCCGTATACGGCTAACCCGTAGAACACTTATAAATCAACCCTAAGTCATAGCGCGTCTTATTAAATTTATTAATACTTTTTGTACTATGTATTATTTTTTGTCTAATGAATATCTCTATAAATATTCAATAGAGCAACCCTAAGGAACAATCGTAGTATGTTGCCGTATCCGGCTAACCCGTAGAACACATATAAATCAACCCTAAGTCATAGCGCGTCTTATTAAATTTATTAATACTTTTTTGTACTATGTATTATTTTTTGTCTAATGAATATCTCTATAAATATTCAATAGAGCAACCCTAAGGAACAATCCTAGTATGTTGCCGTATCCGGCTAACCCGTAGAACACTTATAAATCAACCCTAAGTCATAGCGCGTCTTATTAAATTTATTAATACTTTTTTGTACAATGTATTATTTTTTTGTCTAATGAATATCTCTATAAATATTCAATAGAGCAACCCTAAGGAACAATCCTAGTATGTTGCCGAATCCGGCTAACCCGTAGAACACTTATAAATCAACCCTAAGTCATAGCGCGTCTTATTAAATTTATTAATACTTTTTTGTACTATGTATTATTTTTTGTTTAATGAATATCTATATAAATATTCAATAGAGCAACCCTAAGGAACAATCCTAGTATGTTGCCGTATCCGGCTAACCCGTAGAACACTTATAAATCAACCCTAAGTCATAGCGCGTCTTATTAAATTTATTAATACTTTTTTGTACAATGTATTATTTTTTGTCTAATGAATATCTCTATAAATATTCAATAGAGCAACCCTAAGGAACATTCCTAGTATGTTGCCGTATCCGGCTAACCCGTAGAACACTTATAAATGAACCCTAAGTCATAGCGCGTCTTATTAAATTTATTAATACTTTTTTGTACAATGTATTATTTTTTGTCTAATGAATATCTCTATAAATATTCAATAGAGCAACCCTAAGGAACAATCCTAGTATGTTGCCGTATCCGGCTAACCCGTAGAACACTTATAAATCAACCCTAAGTCATAGCGCGTCTTATTAAATTTATTAATACTTTTTTGTACTATGTATTATTTTTTGTCTAATAAATATCTCTACAAATATTCAATAGAGCAACCCTAAGGAACAATCCTAGTATGTTGCCGTATCCGGCTAACCCGTAGAACACTTATAAATCAACCCTAAGTCATAGCGCGTCTTATTAAATTTATTAATACTTTTTTGTACTATGTATTATTTTTTGTCTAATGAATATCTCTATAAATATTCAATAGAGCAACCCTAAGGAACAATCCTAGTATGTTGCCGTATCCGGCTAACCCGTAGAACACTTATAAATCAACCCTAAGTCATAGCGCGACTTAATAAATTTATTAATACTTTTTTGTACAATGTATTATTTTTTGTCTAATGAATATCTCTATAAATATTCAATAGAGCAACCCTAAGGAACAATCCTAGTATGTTGCCGTATCCGGCTAACCCGTAGAACACTTATAAATCAACCCTAAGTCATAGCGCGTCTTATTAAATTTATTAATACTTTTTTGTACTATGTATTATTTTTGTCTAATGAATATCTCTATAAATATTCAATAGAGCAACCCTAAGGAACAATCCTAGTATGTTGCCGTATCCGGCTAACCCGTAGAACACTTATAAATCAACCCTAAGTCATAGCGCGTCTTATTAAATTTATTAATACTTTTTTGTACTATGTATTATTTTTTGTCTAATGAATATCTCTATAAATATTCAATAGAGCAACCCTAAGGAACAATTCTAGTATGTTGCCGTATCCGGCTAACCTGTAGAACACTTATAAATCAACCCTAAGTCATAGCGCGTCTTATTAAATTTATTAATACTTTTTTGTACTATGTATTATTTTTTGTCTAATGAATATCTCTATAAATATTCAATAGAGCAACCCTAAGGAACAATCCTAGTATGTTGCCGTATCCGGCTAACCCGTAGAACACTTATAAATCAACCCTATGTCATAGCGCGTCTTATTAAATTTATTAATACTTTTTTGTACTATGTATTATTTTTTGTCTAATGAATATCTCTATAATTATTCAATAGAGCAACCCTAAGGAACAATCCTAGTATGTTGCCGTATCCGGCTAACCCGTAGAACACTTATAAATCAACCCTAAGTCATAGCGCGTCTTATTAAATTTATTAATACTTTTTTGTACTATGTATTATTTTTTGTCTAATGAATATCTCTATAAATATTCAATAGAGCAACCCTAAGGAACAATCCTAGTATGTTGCCGTATCCGGCTAACCCGTAGAACACTTATAAATCAACCCTAAGTCATAGCGCGTCTTATTAAATTTATTAATACTTTTTTGTACTATGTATTATTTTTTGTCTAATAAATATCTCTATAAATATTCAATAGAGCAACCCTAAGGAACAATCTTAGTATGTTGCCGTATCCGGCTAACCCGTAGAACACTTATAAATCAACCCTAAGTCATAGCGCGTCTTATTAAATTTATTAATACTTTTTTGTACTATGTATTATTTTTTGTCTAATGAATATCTCTATAAATATTCAATAGAGCAACCCTAAGGAACAATCCTAGTATGTTGCCGTATCCGGCTAACCCGTAGAACACTTATAAATCAACCCTAAGTCATAGCGCGTCTTATTAAATTTATTAATACTTTTTTGTACTATGTATTATTTTTTGTCTAATGAATATCTCTATAAATATTCAATAGAGCAACCCTAAGGAACAATCCTAGTATGTTGCCGTATCCGGCTAACCCGTAGAACACTTATAAATCAACCCTAAGTCATAGCGCGTCTTATTAAATTTATTAATACTTTTTTGTACTATGTATTATTTTTTGTCTAATAAATATCTCTATAAATATTCAATAGAGCAACCCTAAGGAACAATCCTAGTATGTTGCCGTATCCGGCTAACCCGTAGAACACTTATAAATCAACCCTAAGTCATAGCGCGTCTTATTAAATTTATTAATACTTTTTTGTACTATGTATTATTTTTTGTCTAATGAATATCTCTATAAATATTCAATAGAGCAACCCTAAGGAATAATCCTAGTATGTTGCCGTATCCGGCTAACCCGTAGAACACTTATAAATCAACCCTAAGTCATAGCCCGTCTTACTAAATTTATTAATACTTTTTTGTACTATGTATTATTTTTTGTCTAATGAATATCTCTATAAATATTCAATAGAGCAACCCTAAGGAACAATCCTAGTATGTTGCCGTATCCGGCTAACCCGTAGAACACTTATAAATCAACCCTAAGTCATAGCGCGTCTTATTAAATTTATTAATACTTTTTTGTACTATGTATTATTTTTTGTCTAATAAATATCTCTATAAATATTCAATAGAGCAACCCTAAGGAACAATCTTAGTATGTTGCCGTATCCGGCTAACCCGTAGAACACTTATAAATCAACCCTAAGTCATAGCGCGTCTTATTAAATTTATTAATACTTTTTTGTACTATGTATTATTTTTTGTCTAATAAATATCTCTATAAATATTCAATAGAGCAACCCTAAGGAACAATCCTAGTATGTTGCCGTATCCGGCTAACCCGTAGAACACTTATAAATCAACCCTAAGTCATAGCGCGTCTTATTAAATTTATTAATACTTTTTTGTACTATGTATTATTTTTTGTCTAATGAATATCTCTATAAATATTCAATAGAGCAACCCTAAGGAACAAACCTAGTATGTTGCCGTATCCGGCTAACCCGTAGAACACTTATAAATCAACCCTAAGTCATAGCGCGTCTTATTAAATTTATTAATACTTTTTTGTACTATGTATTATTTTTTGTCTAATGAATATCTCTATAAATATTCAATAGAGCAACCCTAAGGAACAATCCTAGTATGTTGCCGTATCCGGCTAACCCGTAGAACACTTATAAATCAACCCTAAGTCATAGCGCGTCTTATTAAATTTATTAATACTTTTTTGTACTATGTATTATTTTTTGTCTAATGAATATCTCTATAAATATTCAATAGAGCAACCCTAAGGAATAATCCTAGTATGTTGCCGTATCCGGCTAACCCGTAGAACACTTATAAATCAACCCTAAGTCATAGCCCGTCTTACTAAATTTATTAATACTTTTTTGTACTATGTATTATTTTTTGTCTAATGAATATCTCTATAAATATTCAATAGAGCAACCCTAAGGAACAATCCTAGTATGTTGCCGTATCCGGCTAACCCGTAGAACACTTATAAATCAACCCTAAGTCATAGCGCGTCTTATTAAATTTATTAATACTTTTTTGTACTATGTATTATTTTTTGTCTAATAAATATCTCTATAAATATTCAATAGAGCAACCCTAAGGAACAATCTTAGTATGTTGCCGTATCCGGCTAACCCGTAGAACACTTATAAATCAACCCTAAGTCATAGCGCGTCTTATTAAATTTATTAATACTTTTTTGTACTATGTATTATTTTTTGTCTAATGAATATCTCTATAAATATTCAATAGAGCAACCCTAAGGAACAATCCTAGTATGTTGCCGTATCCGGCTAACCCGTAGAACACTTATAAATCAACCCTAAGTCATAGCGCGTCTTATTAAATTTATTAATACTTTTTTGTACTATGTATTATTTTTTGTCTAATGAATATCTCTATAAATATTCAATAGAGCAACCCTAAGGAACAATCCTAGTATGTTGCCGTATCCGGCTAACCCGTAGAACACTTATAAATCAACCCTAAGTCATAGCGCGTCTTATTAAATTTATTAATACTTTTTTGTACTATGTATTATTTTTTGTCTAATGAATATCTCTATAAATATTCAATAGAGCAACCCTAAGGAATAATCCTAGTATGTTGCCGTATCCGGCTAACCCGTAGAACACTTATAAATCAACCCTAAGTCATAGCCCGTCTTACTAAATTTATTAATACTTTTTTGTACTATGTATTATTTTTTGTCTAATGAATATCTCTATAAATATTCAATAGAGCAACCCTAAGGAACAATCCTAGTATGTTGCCGTATCCGGCTAACCCGTAGAACACTTATAAATCAACCCTAAGTCATAGCGCGTCTTATTAAATTTATTAATACTTTTTTGTACTATGTATTATTTTTTGTCTAATAAATATCTCTATAAATATTCAATAGAGCAACCCTAAGGAACAATCTTAGTATGTTGCCGTATCCGGATAACCCGTAGAACACTTATAAATCAACCCTAAGTCATAGCGCGTCTTATTAAATTTATTAATACTTTTTTGTACTATGTATTATTTTTTGTCTAATGAATATCTCTATAAATATTTAATAGAGCAACCCTAAGGAACAATCCTAGTATGTTGCCGTATCCGGCTAACCCGTAGAACACTTATAAATCAACCCTAAGTCATAGCGCGTCTTATTAAATTTATTAATACTTTTTTGTACTATGTATTATTTTTTGTCTAATGAATATCTCTATAAATATTCAATAGAGCAACCCTAAGGAACAATCCTAGTATGTTGCCGTATCCGGCTAACCCGTAGAACACTTATAAATCAACCCTAAGTCATAGCGCGTCTTATTAAATTTATTAATACTTTTTTGTACTATGTATTATTTTTTGTCTAATGAATATCTCTATAAATATTCAATAGAGCAACCCTAAGGAACAATCCTAGTATGTTGCCGTATCCGGCTAACCCGTAGAACACTTATAAATCAACCCTAAGTCATAGCGCGTCTTATTAAATTTATTAATACTTTTTTGTACTATGTATTATTTTTTGTCTAATGAATATCTCTATAAATATTCAATAGAGCAACCCTAAGGAATAATCCTAGTATGTTGCCGTATCCGGCTAACCCGTAGAACACTTATAAATCAACCCTAAGTCATAGCCCGTCTTACTAAATTTATTAATACTTTTTTGTACTATGTATTATTTTTTGTCTAATGAATATCTCTATAAATATTCAATAAAGCAACCCTAAGGAACAATCCTAGTATGTTGCCGTATCCGGCTAACCCGTAGAACACTTATAAATCAACCCTAAGTCATAGCGCGTCTTATTAAATTTATTAATACTTTTTTGTACTATGTATTATTTTTTGTCTAATAAATATCTCTATAAATATTCAATAGAGCAACCCTAAGGAACAATCTTAGTATGTTGCCGTATCCGGCTAAACCGTAGAACACTTATAAATCAACCCTAAGTCATAGCGCGTCTTATTAAATTTATTAATACTTTTTTGTACTATGTATTATTTTTTGTCTAATGAATATCTCTATAAATATTCAATAGAGCAACCCTAAGGAACAATCCTAGTATGTTGCCGTATCCGGCTAACCCGTAGAACACTTATAAATCAACCCTAAGTCATAGCGCGTCTTATTAAATTTATTAATACTTTTTTGTACTATGTATTATTTTTTGTCTAATGAATATCTCTATAAATATTCAATAGAGCAACCCTAAGGAACAATCCTAGTATGTTGCCGTATCCGGCTAACCCGTAGAACACTTATAAATCAACCCTAAGTCATAGCGCGTCTTATTAAATTTATTAATACTTTTTTGTACTATGTATTATTTTTTGTCTAATGAATATCTCTATAAATATTCAATAGAGCAACCCTAAGGAACAATCTTAGTATGTTGCCGTATCCGGCTAACCCGTAGAACACTTATAAATCAACCCTAAGTCATAGCGCGTCTTATTAAATTTATTAATACTTTTTTGTACTATGTATTATTTTTTGTCTAATGAATATCTCTATAAATATTCAATAGAGCAACCCTAAGGAACAATCCTAGTATGTTGCCGTATCCGGCTAACCCGTAGAACACTTATAAATCAACCCTAAGTCATAGCGCGTCTTATTAAATTTAAAAATACTTTTTTGTACTATGTATTATTTTTTGTCTAATGAATATCTCTATAAATATTCAATAGAGCAACCCTAAGGAACAATCCTAGTATGTTGCCGTATCCGGCTAACCCGTAGAACACTTATAAATCAACCCTAAGTCATAGCGCGTCTTATTAAATTTATTAATACTTTTTTGTACTATGTATTATTTTTTGTCTAATGAATATCTCTATAAATATTCAATAGAGCAACCCTAAGGAACAATCCTAGTATGTTGCCGTATCCGGCTAACCCGTAGAACACTTATAAATCAACCCTAAGTCATAGCGCGTCTTATTAAATTTATTAATACTTTTTTGTACTATGTATTATTTTTTGTCTAATGAATATCTCTTTAAATATTCAATAGAGCAATCCTAAGGAACAATCCTAGTATGTTGCCGTATCCGGCTAACCCGTAGAACACTTATAAATCAACCCTAAGTCATAGCGCGTCTTATTAAATTTATTAATACTTTTTTGTACTATGTATTATTTTTTGTCTAATGAATATCTCTATAAATATTCAATAGAGCAACCCTAAGGAACAATCCTAGTATGTTGCCGTATCCGGCTAACCCGTAGAACACTTATAAATCAACCCTAAGTCATAGCGCGTCTTATTAAATTTATTAATACTTTTTTGTACTATGTATTATTTTTTGTCTAATGAATATCTCTATAAATATTCAATAAAGTAACCCTAAGGAACAATCCTAGTATGTTGCCGTATCCGGCTAACCCGTAGAACACTTATAAATCAACCCTAAGTCATAGCGCGTCTTATTAAATTTATTAATACTTTTTTGTACTATGTATTATTTTTTGTCTAATGAATATCTCTATAAATATTCAATAGAGCAACCCTAAGGAACAATCCTAGTATGTTGCCGTATCCGGCTAACCCGTAGAACACTTATAAATCAACCCTAAGTCATAGCGCGTCTTATTAAATTTATTAATACTTTTTTGTACTATGTATTATTTTTTGTCTAATGAATATCTCTATAAATATTCAATAGAGCAACCCTAAGGAACAATCCTAGTATGTTGCCGTATCCGGCTAATTCGTAGAACACTTATAAATCAACCCTAAGTCATAGCGCGTCTTATTAAATTTATTAATACTTTTTTGTACAAAGTATTATTTTTTGTCTAATGAATATCTCTTTAAATATTCAATAGAGCAACCCTAAGGAACAATCCTAGTATGTTGCCGTATCCGGCTAACCCGTAGAACACTTATAAATCAACCCTAAGTCATAGCGCGTCTTATTAAATTTATTAATACTTTTTTCTACTATGTATTATTTTTTGTCTAATGAATATCTCTAGAAATATTCAATAGAGCAATCCTAAAGAACAATCCTAGTATGTTGCCGTATCCAGCTAACCCGTAGAACACTTATAAATCAACCCTAAGTCATAGCGCGTCTTATTAAATTTATTAATACTTTTTTGTACTATGTATTATTCTTTGTCTAATAAATATCTCAATAAATATTCAATTGAGCAACCCTAAGGAACAATCCTAGTATGTTTCCGTATCCGGCTAACCCGTAGAACACTTATAAATCAACCCTAAGTCATAGCGCGTCTTATTAAATTTATTAATACTTTTTTGTACTATGTATTATTTTTTGTCTAATGAATATCTCTAAAAATATTCAATAGAGCAACCCTAAGGAACAATCCTAGTATGTTGCCGTATCCGGCTAACCCGTAGAACACTTATAAATCAACCCTAAGTCATAGCACGTCTTATTAAATTTATTAATACTTTTTTGTACTATGTTTTATTTTTTGTCTAATGAATATCTCTATAAATATTCAATAGAGCAACTCTAAGAAACAATCCTAGTATGTTGCCGTATCCGGCTAACCCGTAGAACACTTATAAATCAACCCTAAGTCATAGCGCGTCTTATTAAATTTATTAATACTTTTTTGTACTATGTATTATTTTTTGTCTAATGAATATCTCTATAAATATTCAATAAAGTAACCCTAAGGAACAATCCTAGTATGTTGCCGTATCCGGCTAACCCGTAGAACACTTATAAATCAACCCTAAGTCATAGCGCGTCTTATTAAATTTATTAATACTTTTTTGTACTATGTATTATTTTTTGTCTAATGAATATCTCTATAAATATTCAATAGAGCAACCCTAAGGAACAATCCTAGTATGTTGCCGTATCCGGCTAACCCGTAGAACACTTATAAATCAACCCTAAGTCATAGCGCGTCTTATTAAATTTATTAATACTTTTTTGTACTATGTATTATTTTTTGTCTAATGAATATCTCTATAAATATTCAATAGAGCAACCCTAAGGAATAATCCTAGTATGTTGCCGTATCCGGCTAACCCGTAGAACACTTATAAATCAACCCTAAGTCATAGCGCGTCTTATTAAATTTATTAATACTTTTTTGTACAAAGTATTATTTTTTGTCTAATGAATATCTCTTTAAATATTCAATAGAGCAACCCTAAGGAACAATCCTAGTATGTTGCCGTATCCGGCTAACCCGTAGAACACTTATAAATCAACCCTAAGTCATAGCGCGTCTTATTAAATTTATTAATACTTTTTTCTACTATGTATTATTTTTTGTCTAATGAATATCTCTATAAATACTCAATAGAGCAACCCTAAAGAACAATCCTAGTATGTTGCCGTATCCAGCTAACCCGTAGAACACTTATAAATCAACCCTAAGTCATAGCGCGTCTTATTAAATTTATTAATACTTTTTTGTACTATGTATTATTTTTTGTCTAATGAATATCTCAATAAATATTCAATAGAGCAAACCTAAGGAACAATCCTAGTATGTTGCCGTATCCGGCTAACCCGTAGAACACTTATAAATCAACCCTAAGTCATAGCGCGTGTTATTAAATTTATTAATACTTTTTTGTACTATGTATTATTTTTTGTCTAATGAATATCTCTATAAATATTCAATAGAGCAACCCTAAGGAACAATCCTAGTATGTTGCCGTATCCGGCTAACCCGTAGAACACTTATAAATCAACCCTAAGTCATAGCCCGTCTTACTAAATTTATTAATACTTTTTTGTACTATGTATTATTTTTTGTCTAATGAATATCTCTATAAATATTCAATAGAGCAACCCTAAGGAACAATCCTAGTATGTTGCCGTATCCGGCTAACCCGTAGAACACTTATAAATCAACCCTAAGTCATAGCGCGTCTTATTAAATTTATTAATACTTTTTTGTACTATGTATTATTTTTTGTCTAATAAATATCTCTATAAATATTCAATAGAGCAACCCTAAGGAACAATCTTAGTATGTTGCCGTATCCGGCTAACCCGTAGAACACTTATAAATCAACCCTAAGTCATAGCGCGTCTTATTAAATTTATTAATACTTTTTTGTACTATGTATTATTTTTTGTCTAATGAATATCTCTATAAATATTCAATAGAGCAACCCTAAGGAACAATCCTAGTATGTTGCCGTATCCGGCTAACCCGTAGAACACTTATAAATCAACCCTAAGTCATAGCGCGTCTTATTAAATTTATTAATACTTTTTTGTACTATGTATTATTTTTTGTCTAATGAATATCTCTATAAATATTCAATAGAGCAACCCTAAGGAACAATCCTAGTATGTTGCCGTATCCGGCTAACCCGTAGAACACTTATAAATCAACCCTAAGTCATAGCGCGTCTTATTAAATTTATTAATACTTTTTTGTACTATGTATTATTTTTTGTCTAATGAATATCTCTATAAATATTCAATAGAGCAACCCTAAGGAATAATCCTAGTATGTTGCCGTATCCGGCTAACCCGTAGAACACTTATAAATCAACCCTAAGTCATAGCCCGTCTTACTAAATTTATTAATACTTTTTTGTACTATGTATTATTTTTTGTCTAATGAATATCTCTATAAATATTCAATAGAGCAACCCTAAGGAACAATCCTAGTATGTTGCCGTATCCGGCTAACCCGTAGAACACTTATAAATCAACCCTAAGTCATAGCGCGTCTTATTAAATTTATTAATACTTTTTTGTACTATGTATTATTTTTTGTCTAATAAATATCTCTATAAATATTCAATAGAGCAACCCTAAGGAACAATCTTAGTATGTTGCCGTATCCGGCTAACCCGTAGAACACTTATAAATCAACCCTAAGTCATAGCGCGTCTTATTAAATTTATTAATACTTTTTTGTACTATGTATTATTTTTTGTCTAATGAATATCTCTATAAATATTTAATAGAGCAACCCTAAGGAACAATCCTAGTATGTTGCCGTATCCGGCTAACCCGTAGAGCACTTATAAATCAACCCTAAGTCATAGCGCGTCTTATTAAATTTATTAATACTTTTTTGTACTATGTATTATTTTTTGTCTAATGAATATCTCTATAAATATTCAATAGAGCAACCCTAAGGAACAATCCTAGTATGTTGCCGTATCCGGCTAACCCGTAGAACACTTATAAATCAACCCTAAGTCATAGCGCGTCTTATTAAATTTATTAATACTTTTTTGTACTATGTATTATTTTTTGTCTAATGAATATCTCTATAAATATTCAATAGAGCAACCCTAAGGAACAATCCTAGTATGTTGCCGTATCCGGCTAACCCGTAGAACACTTATAAATCAACCCTAAGTCATAGCGCGTCTTATTAAATTTATTAATACTTTTTTGTACTATGTATTATTTTTTGTCTAATGAATATCTCTATAAATATTCAATAGAGCAACCCTAAGGAATAATCCTAGTATGTTGCCGTATCCGGCTAACCCGTAGAACACTTATAAATCAACCCTAAGTCATAGCCCGTCTTACTAAATTTATTAATACTTTTTTGTACTATGTATTATTTTTTGTCTAATGAATATCTCTATAAATATTCAATAAAGCAACCCTAAGGAACAATCCTAGTATGTTGCCGTATCCGGCTAACCCGTAGAACACTTATAAATCAACCCTAAGTCATAGCGCGTCTTATTAAATTTATTAATACTTTTTTGTACTATGTATTATTTTTTGTCTAATAAATATCTCTATAAATATTCAATAGAGCAACCCTAAGGAACAATCTTAGTATGTTGCCGTATCCGGCTAACCCGTAGAACACTTATAAATCAACCCTAAGTCATAGCGCGTCTTATTAAATTTATTAATACTTTTTTGTACTATGTATTATTTTTTGTCTAATGAATATCTCTATAAATATTCAATAGAGCAACCCTAAGGAACAATCCTAGTATGTTGCCGTATCCGGCTAACCCGTAGAACACTTATAAATCAACCCTAAGTCATAGCGCGTCTTATTAAATTTATTAATACTTTTTTGTACTATGTATTATTTTTTGTCTAATGAATATCTCTATAAATATTCAATAGAGCAACCCTAAGAAACAATCCTAGTATGTTGCCGTATCCGGCTAACCCGTAGAACACTTATAAATCAACCCTAAGTCATAGCGCGTCTTATTAAATTTATTAATACTTTTTTGTACTATGTATTATTTTTTGTCTAATGAATATCTCTATAAATATTCAATAGAGCAACCCTAAGGAACAATCTTAGTATGTTGCCGTATCCGGCTAACCCGTAGAACACTTATAAATCAACCCTAAGTCATAGCGCGTCTTATTAAATTTATTAATACTTTTTTGTACTATGTATTATTTTTTGTCTAATGAATATCTCTATAAATATTCAATAGAGCAACCCTAAGGAACAATCCTAGTATGTTGCCGTATCCGGCTAACCCGTAGAACACTTATAAATCAACCCTAAGTCATAGCGCGTCTTATTAAATTTAAAAATACTTTTTTGTACTATGTATTATTTTTTGTCTAATGAATATCTCTATAAATATTCAATAGAGCAACCCTAAGGAACAATCCTAGTATGTTGCCGTATCCGGCTAACCCGTAGAACACTTATAAATCAACCCTAAGTCATAGCGCGTCTTATTAAATTTATTAATACTTTTTTGTACTATGTATTATTTTTTGTCTAATGAATATCTCTATAAATATTCAATAGAGCAACCCTAAGGAACAATCCTAGTATGTTGCCGTATCCGGCTAACCCGTAGAACACTTATAAATCAACCCTAAGTCATAGCGCGTCTTATTAAATTTATTAATACTTTTTTGTACTATGTATTATTTTTTGTCTAATGAATATCTCTTTAAATATTCAATAGAGCAATCCTAAGGAACAATCCTAGTATGTTGCCGTATCCGGCTAACCCGTAGAACACTTATAAATCAACCCTAAGTCATAGCGCGTCTTATTAAATTTATTAATACTTTTTTGTACTATGTATTATTTTTTGTCTAATGAATATCTCTATAAATATTCAATAGAGCAACCCTAAGGAACAATCCTAGTATGTTGCCGTATCCGACTAACCCGTAGAACACTTATAAATCAACCCTAAGTCATAGCGCGTCTTATTAAATTTATTAATACTTTTTTGTACTATGTATTATTTTTTGTCTAATGAATATCTCTATAAATATTCAATAAAGTAACCCTAAGGAACAATCCTAGTATGTTGCCGTATCCGGCTAACCCGTAGAATACTTATAAATCAACCCTAAGTCATAGCGCGTCTTATTAAATTTATTAATACTTTTTTGTACTATGTATTATTTTTTGTCTAATGAATATCTCTATAAATATTCAATAGAGCAACCCTAAGGAACAATTCTAGTATGTTGCCGTATCCGGCTAACTCGTAGAACACTTATAAATCAACCCTAAGTCATAGCCCGTCTTATTAAATTTATTAATACTTTTTTGTACTATGTATTATTTTTTGTCTAATGAATATCTCTATAAATATTCAATAGAGCAACCCTAAGGAACAATTCTAGTATGTTGCCGTATCCGGCTAACCCGTAGAACACTTATAAATCAACCCTAAGTCATAGCGCGTCTTATTAAATTTATTAATACTTTTTTGTACTATGTATTATTTTTTGTCTAATGAATATCTCTATAAATATTCAATAGAGCAACCCTAAGGAACAATTCTAGTATGTTGCCGTATCCGGCTAACTCGTAGAACACTTATAAATCAACCCTAAGTCATAGCCCGTCTTATTAAATTTATTAATACTTTTTTGTACTATGTATTATTTTTTGTCTAATGAATATCTCTATAAATATTCAATAGAGCAACCCTAAGGAACAATTCTAGTATGTTGCCGTATCCGGCTAACTCGTAGAACACTTATAAATCAACCCTAAGTCATAGCCCGTCTTATTAAATTTATTAATACTTTTTTGTACTATGTATTATTTTTTGTCTAATGAATATCTCTATAAATATTCAATAGAGCAACCCTAAGGAACAATTCTAGTATGTTGCCGTATCCGGCTAACCCGTAGAACACTTATAAATCAACCCTAAGTCATAGCGCGTCTTATTAAATTTATTAATACTTTTTTGTACTATGTATTATTTTTTGTCTAATGAATATCTCTATAAATATTCAATAGAGCAACCCTAAGGAACAATCCTAGTATGTTGCCGTATCCGGCTAACCCGTAGAACACTTATAAATCAACCCTAAGTCATAGCGCGTCTTATTAAATTTATTAATACTTTTTTGTACTATGTATTATTTTTTGTCTAATGAATATCTCTATAAATATTCAATAGAGCAACCCTAAGGAACAATTCTAGTATGTTGCCGTATCCGGCTAACTCGTAGAACACTTATAAATCAACCCTAAGTCATAGCCCGTCTTATTAAATTTATTAATACTTTTTTGTACTATGTATTATTTTTTGTCTAATGAATATCTCTATAAATATTCAATAGAGCAACCCTAAGGAACAATCCTAGTACGTTGCCGTATCCGGCTAACCCGTAGAACACTTATAAATCAACCCTAAGTCATAGCGCGTCTTATTAAATTTATTAATACTTTTTTGTACTATGTATTATTTTTTGTCTAATGAATATCTCTATAAATATTCAATAGAGCAACCCTAAGGAACAATCCTAGTATGTTGCCGTATCCGGCTAATTCGTAGAACACTTATAAATCAACCCTAAGTCATAGCGCGTCTTATTAAATTTATTAATACTTTTTTGTACAAAGTATTATTTTTTGTCTAATGAATATCTCTTTAAATATTCAATAGAGCAACCCTAAGGAACAATCCTAGTATGTTGCCGTATCCGGCTAACCCGTAGAACACTTATAAATCAACCCTAAGTCATAGCGCGTCTTATTAAATTTATTAATACTTTTTTCTACTATGTATTATTTTTTGTCTAATGAATATCTCTAGAAATATTCAATAGAGCAATCCTAAAGAACAATCCTAGTATGTTGCCGTATCCAGCTAACCCGTAGAACACTTATAAATCAACCCTAAGTCATAGCGCGTCTTATTAAATTTATTAATACTTTTTTGTACTATGTATTATTCTTTGTCTAATAAATATCTCAATAAATATTCAATTGAGCAACCCTAAGGAACAATCCTAGTATGTTTCCGTATCCGGCTAACCCGTAGAACACTTATAAATCAACCCTAAGTCATAGCGCGTCTTATTAAATTTATTAATACTTTTTTGTACTATGTATTATTTTTTGTCTAATGAATATCTCTATAAATATTCAATAGAGCAACCCTAAGGAACAATCCTAGTATGTTGCCGTATCCGGCTAACCCGTAGAACACTTATAAATCAACCCTAAGTCATAGCACGTCTTATTAAATTTATTAATACTTTTTTGTACTATGTTTTATTTTTTGTCTAATGAATATCTCTATAAATATTCAATAGAGCAACTCTAAGGAACAATCCTAGTATGTTGCCGTATTCGGCTAACCCGTAGAACACTTATAAATCAACCCTAAGTCATAGCCCGTCTTATTAAATTTATTAATACTTTTTTGTACTATGTATTATTTTTTGTCTAATGAATATCTCTATAAATATTCAATAGAGCGACCCTAAGGAATAATCCTAGTATGTTGCCGTATCCGGCTAACCCGTAGAACACTTATAAATCAACCCTAAGTCATAGCGCGTCTTATTAAATTTATTAATACTTTTTTGTACTATGTATTATTTTTTGTCTAATGAATATCTCTATAAATATTCAATAGAGCAACCCTAAGGAACAATTCTAGTATGTTGCCGTATCCGGCTAACTCGTAGAACACTTATAAATCAACCCTAAGTCATAGCCCGTCTTATTAAATTTATTAATACTTTTTTGTACTATGTATTATTTTTTGTCTAATGAATATCTCTATAAATATTCAATAGAGCAACCCTAAGGAACAATCCTAGTATGTTGCCGTATCCGGCTAACCCGTAGAACACTTATAAATCAACCCTAAGTCATAGCGCGTCTTATTAAATTTATTAATACTTTTTTGTACTATGTATTATTTTTTGTCTAATGAATATCTCTATAAATATTCAATAGAGCAACCCTAAGGAACAATCCTAGTATGTTGCCGTATCCGGCTAACCCGTAGAACACTTATAAATCAACCCTAAGTCATAGCGCGTCTTATTAAATTTATTAATACTTTTTTGTACTATGTATTATTTTTTGTCTAATAAATATCTCTTTAAATATTCAATAGAGCAACCCTAAGGAACAATCCTAGTATGTTGCCGTATCCGGCTAACCCGTAGAACACTTATAAATCAACCCTAAGTCATAGCGCGTCTTATTAAATTTATTAATACTTTTTTGTACTATGTATTATTTTTTGTCTAATGAATATCTCTATAAATATTCAATAGAGCAACCCTAAGGAACAATCCTAGTATGTTGCCGTATCCGGCTAACCCGTAGAACACTTATAAATCAACCCTAAGTCATAGCGCGTCTTATTAAATTTATTAATACTTTTTTGTACTATGTATTATTTTTTGTCTAATGAATATCTCTATAAATATTCAATAAAGTAACCCTAAGGAACAATCCTAGTATGTTGCCGTATCCGGCTAACCCGTAGAACACTTATAAATCAACCCTAAGTCATAGCGCGTCTTATTAAATTTATTAATACTTTTTTGTACTATGTATTATTTTTTGTCTAATGAATATCTCTATAAATATTCAATAGAGCAACCCTAAGGAACAATCCTAGTATGTTGCCGTATCCATCTAACCCGTAGAACACTTATAAATCAACCCTAAGTCATAGCGCGTCTTATTAAATTTATTAATACTTTTTTGTACTATGTATTATTTTTTGTCTAATGAATATCTCTATAAATATTCAATAGAGCAACCCTAAGGAATAATCCTAGTATGTTGCCGTATCCGGCTAACCCGTAGAACACTTATAAATCAACCCTAAGTCATAGCGCGTCTTATTAAATTTATTAATACTTTTTTGTACAAAGTATTATTTTTTGTCTAATGAATATCTCTTTAAATATTCAATAGAGCAACCCTAAGGAACAATCCTAGTATGTTGCCGTATCCGGCTAACCCGTAGAACACTTATAAATCAACCCTAAGTCATAGCGCGTCTTATTAAATTTATTAATACTTTTTTCTACTATGTATTATTTTTTGTCTAATGAATATCTCTATAAATATTCAATAGAGCAACCCTAAAGAACAATCCTAGTATGTTGCCGTATCCAGCTAACCCGTAGAACACTTATAAATCAACCCTAAGTCATAGCGCGTCTTATTAAATTTATTAATACTTTTTTGTACTATGTATTATTTTTTGTCTAATGAATATCTCTATAAATATTCAATAGAGCAACCCTAAGGAACAATCCTAGTATGTTGCCGTATCCGGCTAACCCGTAGAACACTTATAAATCAACCCTAAGTCATAGCGCGTCTTATTAAATTTATTAATACTTTTTTGTACTATGTATTATTTTTTGTCTAATGAATATCTCTATAAATATTCAATAGAGCAACCCTAAGGAACAATCCTAGTATGTTGCCGTATCCGGCTAACCCGTAGAACACTTATAAATCAACCCTAAGTCATAGCGCGTCTTATTAAATTTATTAATACTTTTTTGTACTATGTATTAGTTTTTGTCTAATGAATATCTCAATAAATATTCAATAGAGCAACCCTAAGGAACAATCCTAGTATGTTGCCGTATCCGGCTAACCCGTAGAACACTTATAAATCAACCCTAAGTCATAGCGCGTCTTATTAAATTTATTAATACTTTTTTGTACTATGTATTATTTTTTGTCTAATGAATATCTCTATAAATATTCAATAGAGCAACCCTAAGGAACAATCCTAGTATGTTGCCGTATCCGGCTAACCCGTAGAACACTTATAAATCAACCCTAAGTCATAGCGCGTCTTATTAAATTTATTAATACTTTTTTGTACTATGTATTATTTTTTGTCTAATGAATATATCTATAAATATTCAATAGAGCAACCCTAAGGAACAATCCTAGTATGTTGCCGTATCCGGCTAACCCGTAGAACACTTATAAATCAACCCTAAGTCATAGCACGTCTTATTAAATTTATTAATACTTTTTTGTACTATGTTTTATTTTTTGTCTAATGAATATCTCTATAAATATTCAATAGAGCAACTCTAAGGAACAATCCTAGTATGTTGCCGTATCCGGCTAACCCGTAGAACACTTATAAATTAACCCTAAGTCATAGCCCGTCTTATTAAATTTATTAATACTTTTTTGTACTATGTATTATTTTTTGTCTAATGAATATCTCTATAAATATTCAATAGAGCGACCCTAAGGAACAATCCTAGTATGTTGCCGTATCCGGCTAACCCGTAGAACACTTATAAATCAACCCTAAGTCATAGCGCGTCTTATTAAATTTATTAATACTTTTTTGTACTATGTATTATTTTTTGTCTAATGAATATCTCTATAAATATTCAATAGAGCAACCCTAAGGAACAATCCTAGTATGTTGCCGTATCCGGCTAACCCGTAGAACACTTATAAATCAACACTAAGTCATAGCGCGTCTTATTAAATTTATTAATACTTTTTTGTACTATGTATTATTTTTTGTCTAATGAATATCTCTATAAATATTCAATAGAGCAACCCTAAGGAACAATCCTAGTATGTTGCCGAATCCGGCTAACCCGTAGAACACTTATAAATCAACCCTAAGTCATAGCCCGTCTTAATAAATTTATTAATACTTTCTTTTTTGTACTATGTATTATTTTTTGTCTAATGAATATCTCTAAAAATATTCAATAGAGCAACCCTAAGGAACAATCCTAGTATGTTGCCGTATCCGGCTAACCCGTAGAACACTTATAAATCAACCCTAAGTCATAGCCCGTCTTATTAAATTTATTAATACTTTTTTGTACTATGTATTATTTTTTGTCTAATGAATATCTCTATAAATATTCAATAGAGCAACCCTAAGGAACAATCCTAGTATGTTACCGTATCCGGCTAACCCGTAGAACACTTATAAATCAACCCTAAGTCATAGCGCGTCTTATTAAATTTATTAATACTTTTTTGTACTATGTATTATTTTTTGTCTAATGAATATCTCTATAAATATTCAATAGAGCAACCCTAAGGAACAATCCTAGTATGTTGCCGTATCCGGCTAACCCGTAGAACACTTATAAATCAACCCTAAGTCATAGCGCGTCTTCTTAAATTTATTAATACTTTTTTGTACTATGTATTATTTTTTGTCTAATGAATATCTCTATAAATATTCAATAGAGCAACCCTAAGGAACAATCCTAGTATGTTGCCGTATCCGGCTAACCCGTAGAACACTTATAAATCAACCCTAAGTCATAGCCCGTCTTATTAAATTTATTAATACTTTTTTGTACTATGTATTATTTTTTGTCTAATGAATATCTCTATAAATATTCAATAGAGCTACCCTAAGGAACAATCCTAGTATGTTGCCGTATCCGGCTAACCCGTAGAACACTTATAAATCAACCCTAAGTCATAGCCCGTCTTATTAAATTTATTAATACTTTTTTGTACTATGTATTATTTTTTGTCTAATGAATATCTCTATAAATATTCAATAGAGCAACCCTAAGGAACAATCCTAGTATGTTGCCGTATCCGGCTAACCCGTAGAACACTTATAAATCAACCCTAAGTCATAGCGCGTCTTATTAAATTTATTAATACTTTTTTGTACTATGTATTATTTTTTGTCTAATGAATATCTTTATAAATATTCAATAGAGCAACCCTAGGGAACAATCCTAGTATGTTGCCGTACCCGGCTAACCCGTAGAACACTTATAAATCAACCCTAAGTCATAGCGCGTCTTATTAAATTTATTAATACTTTTTTGTACTATGTATTATTTTTTTTCTAATGAATATCTCTATAAATATTCAATAGAGCAACCCTAAGGAACAATCCTAGTATGTTGCCGTATCTGGCTAACCCGTAGAACACTTATAAATCAACCCTAAGTCATAGCGCGTCTTATTAAATTTATTAATACTTTTTTGTACTATGTAATATTTTTTGTCTAATTAATATCTCTCTTAATATTCAATAGAGCAACCCTAAGGAACAATCCTAGTATGTTGCCGTATCCGGCTAACCCGTAGAACACTTATAAATCAACCCTAAGTCATAGCGCGTCTTATTAAATTTATTAATACTTTTTTGTACTATGTATTATTTTTTGTCTAATGAGTATCTCTATAAATATTCAATAGAGCAACCCTAAGGAACAATCCTAGTATGTTGCCGTATTCGGCTTACCCGTAGAACACTTATAAATCAACCCTAAGTCATAGCGCGTCTTATTAAATTTATTAATACTTTTTTGTACTATGTATTATTTTTTGTCTAATGAATATCTCTATAAATATTCAATAGAGCAACCCTAAGGAACAATCCTAGTATGTTGCCGTATCCGGCTAACCCGTAGAACACTTATAAATCAACCCTAAGTCATAGCGCGTCTTATTAAATTTATTAATACTTTTTTGTACTATGTATTATTTTTTGTCTAATGAATATATCTATAAATATTCAATAGAGCAACCCTAAGGAACAATCCTAGTATGTTGCCGTATCCGGCTAACCCGTAGAACACTTATAAATCAACCCTAAGTCATAGCACGTCTTATTAAATTTATTAATACTTTTTTGTACTATGTTTTATTTTTTGTCTAATGAATATCTCTATAAATATTCAATAGAGCAACTCTAAGGAACAATCCTAGTATGTTGCCGTATCCGGCTAACCCGTAGAACACTTATAAATTAACCCTAAGTCATAGCCCGTCTTATTAAATTTATTAATACTTTTTTGTACTATGTATTATTTTTTGTCTAATGAATATCTCTATAAATATTCAATAGAGCGACCCTAAGGAACAATCCTAGTATGTTGCCGTATCCGGCTAACCCGTAGAACACTTATAAATCAACCCTAAGTCATAGCGCGTCTTATTAAATTTATTAATACTTTTTTGTACTATGTATTATTTTTTGTCTAATGAATATCTCTATAAATATTCAATAGAGCAACCCTAAGGAACAATCCTAGTATGTTGCCGTATCCGGCTAACCCGTAGAACACTTATAAATCAACACTAAGTCATAGCGCGTCTTATTAAATTTATTAATACTTTTTTGTACTATGTATTATTTTTTGTCTAATGAATATCTCTATAAATATTCAATAGAGCAACCCTAAGGAACAATCCTAGTATGTTGCCGAATCCGGCTAACCCGTAGAACACTTATAAATCAACCCTAAGTCATAGCCCGTCTTAATAAATTTATTAATACTTTCTTTTTTGTACTATGTATTATTTTTTGTCTAATGAATATCTCTAAAAATATTCAATAGAGCAACCCTAAGGAACAATCCTAGTATGTTGCCGTATCCGGCTAACCCGTAGAACACTTATAAATCAACCCTAAGTCATAGCCCGTCTTATTAAATTTATTAATACTTTTTTGTACTATGTATTATTTTTTGTCTAATGAATATCTCTATAAATATTCAATAGAGCAACCCTAAGGAACAATCCTAGTATGTTACCGTATCCGGCTAACCCGTAGAACACTTATAAATCAACCCTAAGTCATAGCGCGTCTTATTAAATTTATTAATACTTTTTTGTACTATGTATTATTTTTTGTCTAATAAATATCTCTATAAATATTCAATAGAGCAACCCTAAGGAACAATCCTAGTATGTTGCCGTATCCGGCTAACCCGTAGAACACTTATAAATCAACCCTAAGTCATAGCGCGTCTTCTTAAATTTATTAATACTTTTTTGTACTATGTATTATTTTTTGTCTAATGAATATCTCTATAAATATTCAATAGAGCAACCCTAAGGAACAATCCTAGTATGTTGCCGTATCCGGCTAACCCGTAGAACACTTATAAATCAACCCTAAGTCATAGCCCGTCTTATTAAATTTATTAATACTTTTTTGTACTATGTATTATTTTTTGTCTAATGAATATCTCTATAAATATTCAATAGAGCTACCCTAAGGAACAATCCTAGTATGTTGCCGTATCCGGCTAACCCGTAGAACACTTATAAATCAACCCTAAGTCATAGCCCGTCTTATTAAATTTATTAATACTTTTTTGTACTATGTATTATTTTTTGTCTAATGAATATCTCTATAAATATTCAATAGAGCAACCCTAAGGAACAATCCTAGTATGTTTCCGTATCCGGCTAACCCGTAGAACACTTATAAATCAACCCTAAGTCATAGCGCGTCTTATTAAATTTATTAATACTTTTTTGTACTATGTATTATTTTTTGTCTAATGAATATCTTTATAAATATTCAATAGAGCAACCCTAGGGAACAATCCTAGTATGTTGCCGTACCCGGCTAACCCGTAGAACACTTATAAATCAACCCTAAGTCATAGCGCGTCTTATTAAATTTATTAATACTTTTTTGTACTATGTATTATTTTTTTTCTAATGAATATCTCTATAAATATTCAATAGAGCAACCCTAAGGAACAATCCTAGTATGTTGCCGTATCTGGCTAACCCGTAGAACACTTATAAATCAACCCTAAGTCATAGCGCGTCTTATTAAATTTATTAATACTTTTTTGTACTATGTAATATTTTTTGTCTAATTAATATCTCTCTTAATATTCAATAGAGCAACCCTAAGGAACAATCCTAGTATGTTGCCGTATCCGGCTAACCCGTAGAACACTTATAAATCAACCCTAAGTCATAGCGCGTCTTATTAAATTTATTAATACTTTTTTGTACTATGTATTATTTTTTGTCTAATGAGTATCTCTATAAATATTCAATAGAGCAACCCTAAGGAACAATCCTAGTATGTTGCCGTATTCGGCTAACCCGTAGAACACTTATAAATCAACCCTAAGTCATAGCGCGTCTTATTAAATTTATTAATACTTTTTTGTACTATGTATTATTTTTTGTCTAATGAATATCTCTATAAATATTCAATAAAGCAACCCTAAGGAACAATCCTAGTATGTTGCCGTATCCGGCTAACCCGTAGAACACTTATAAATCAACCCTAAGTCATAGCGCGTCTTATTAAATTTATTAATACTTTTTTGTACTATGTATTATTTTTTGTCTAATGAATATCTCTATAAATATTCAATAGAGCAACCCTAAGGAACAATCCTAGTATGTTGCCGTATCCGGCTAACCCGTAGAACACTTATAAATCAACCCTAAGTCATAGCCCGTCTTATTAAATTTATTAATACTTTTTTGTACTACGTATTATTTTTTGTCTAATGAATATCTCTATAAATATTCAATAGAGCAACCCTAAGGAACAATCCTAGTATGTTACCGTATCCGGCTAACCCGTAGAACACTTATAAATCAACCCTAAGTCATAGCGCCTCTTATTAAATTTATTAATACTTTTTTGTACTATGTATTATTTTTTGTCTAATGAATATCTCTATAAATATTCAATAGAGCAACCCTAAGGAACAATCCTAGTATGTTGCCGTATCCGGCTAACCCGTAGAACACTTATAAATCAACCCGAAGTCATAGCGCGTCTTATTAAATTTATTAATACTTTTTTGTACTATGTATTATTTTTTGTCTAATGAATATCTCTATAAATATTCAATAGAGCAACCCTAAGGAACAATCCTAGTATGTTGCCGTATCCGGCTAACCTGTAGAACACTTATAAATCAACCCTAAGTCATAGCGCGTCTTATTAAATTTATTAATGCTTTTTTGTACTATGTATTATTTTTTGTCTAATGAATATCTCTATAAATATTTAATAGAGCAACCCTAAGGAACAATCCTAGTATGTTGCCGTATCCGGCTAACCCGTAGAACACTTATAAATCAACCCTAAGTCATAGCGCGTCTTATTAAATTTATTAATACTTTTTTGTACTATGTATTATTTTTTGTCTAATGAATATCTCTATAAATATTCAATAGAGCAACCCTAAGGAACAATATTAGTATGTTGCCGTATCCGGCTAACCCGTAGAACACTTATAAATCAACCCTAAGTCATAGCGCGTCTTATTAAATTTATTAATACTTTTTTGTACTATGTATTATTTTTTGTCTAATGAATATCTCTATAAATATTTAATAGAGCAACCCTAAGGAACAATCCTAGTATGTTGCCGTATCCGGCTAACCCGTAGAACACTTATAAATCAACCCTAAGTCATAGCGCGTCTTATTAAATTTATTTATACTTTTTTGTACTATGTATTATTTTTTGTCTAATGAATATCTCTATAAATATTCAATAGAGCAACCCTAAGGAACAATCCTAGTATGTTCCCGTATCCAGCTAACCCGTAGAACACTTATAAATCAACCCTAAGTCATAGCGCGTCTTATTAAATTTATTAATACTTTTTTGTACTATGTATTATTTTTTGTCTAATGAATATCTCTATAAATATTCAATAGAGCAAACCTAAGGAACAATCCTAGTATGTTGCCGTATCCGGCTAACCCGTAGAACACTTATAAATCAACCCTAAGTCATAGCCCGTCTTATTAAATTTATTAATACTTTTTTGTACTACGTATTATTTTTTGTCTAATGAATATCTCTATAAATATTCAATAGAGCAACCCTAAGGAACAATCCTAGTATGTTGCCGTATCCGGCTAACCCGTAGAACACTTATAAATCAACCCTAAGTCATAGCGCGTCTTATTAAATTTATTAATACTTTTTTGTACTATGTATTATTTTTTGTCTAATGAATATCTCTATAAATATTCAATAGAGCAACCCTAAGGAACAATCCTAGTATGTTGCCGTATCCGGGTAACCCGTAGAACACTTATAAATCAACCCTAAGTCATAGCGCGTCTTATTAAATTTATTAATACTTTTTTGTACTATGTATTATTTTTTGTCTAATGAATATCTCTATAAATATTCAATAGAGCAACCCTAAGGAACAATCCTAGTATGTTGCCGTATCCGGCTAACCCGTAGAACACTTATAAATCAACCCTAAGTCATAGCGCGTCTTATTAAATTTATTAATACTTTTTTGTACTATGTATTATTTTTTGTCTAATGAATATCTCTATAAATATTCAATAGAGCAACCCTAAGGAACAATCCTAGTATGTTGCCGTATCCGGCTAACCCGTAGAACACTTATAAATCAACCCTAAGTCATAGCGCGTCTTATTAAATTTATTAATACTTTTTTGTACTATGTATTATTTTTTGTCTAATGAATATCTCTATAAATATTTATTTATTTATTTATTAGAAGAAAGTACACCACAGGACATGCCTAAATGATACATATACAGTTATAAGTTTAAACAATTGTACATTACATACAAAAGTAATAAAATAGCATACAAAAAGTAATAAAATAAAGATATAGGAAATGACTATACCTAATAATAAAATTAATAATACATAAAATTACAATTTCATAAAATTACAAACGTTTTAAGGTTTTTTTGAGTTGTTTTAATGTAATACAAAAAATATCGATGTGTTCAGGTAATTCGTTGTAACTTTTAACTAAACGATTGATTACAGAATTTTGACCATATGTTGTTTTGCTATACCGTGGTTGAAGTGCGTTCGAAAACCTTGTATTGTGTTTAGGTGTGATCAGATTAAGATGGTAGAGGATCTCTGGGGCATCAATATGCCCTGTTAATACTTTACAAGTAAACAATAATTGTGCTTTATTTCTCCTAGCAGCAAGTGTCTCGAAATTTAACATTTTTAATCTGTTTTCATACGTATAATCAGCTCTATTAATGTGTAATTTATAAAAAATGAAATTTATAATTTTCTTTTGTACTGATTCTAATCTCTTAATGACATTTATGTGATAAGGGAACCAAATTATTGCGCAGTATTCAAAATGACTTCGGATGAGCGAGTTGTATAACAAAATTATTGTGTTGATATTTGTAAAGTCCTTACATTGTCTCACAACAAAGCCACACATTCGATTGGCCGTTTTTGAAATATGATCTATATGTGATTTAAAATTTAATTTATAATCGAAAATAACCCCTAAATCTCGAATAGATGTTACATTCTCGAGTTCTATTTTATTTATTGAGTAATTATATTGAATTAAATTTTTCTTTTTATGAAATCTAATATATTTACATTTTGATGTATTTAATGACAATAAATTGTTTTTACACCACAGTTCGAGAGCTTCTAAATCCTTTTGCAGAAGTAAAGCATCAGTCATGTCTTTAATAATTGAGAAAAGCTTCAAGTCATCAGCAAAAAGCAAACATTTTGCATTAGCAAAGATTTTTGGCAAATCATTTACAAAAAGTGAAAACAATAAGGGTGCTAAATGCGATCCTTGCGGAACCCCTGATGTTACTGAAAAACTCTTAGATACGAAATTTTTTACTTTTACAGCTTGATTTCTTGAATCTAAATAAGATTTAAGCCACTTTAAGAGAGAACCTGAGATTCCATAAGCTTCTAATTTTTGTAGTAATATCGAGTGATTGACAAGATCAAATGCTTTTTTAAAATCAGTATAAATTGAGTCTACTTGATGGCCCAAATCAAAAGCTCTCGATATATAATCTGAATAAATAATTAAATTAGTACTAGTTGATTTACTTGCTATAAAGCCATGCTGCTCCGGACAAATTGTATTTTTAAATATATTAGATAATATTTCTGTTATAATAGATTCGAAAACTTTAGAAATTATGTTTAGACCTGAAATTGGTCGATAATTGCATATATCATTTTTCTTGCCAGATTTTAATATGGGTGTGATATATGACTCTTTCCATATATTTGGAAAAATACCTAAATTTAGCGACATGTTGAAAATCAATGTAAGGGGAAAAGCTAGTGATGGACTGCAATATTTAATAAAATATGATGGAATTTTGTCGGGACCGGCACTTTTATTTGGATCTAGTGAGCTTAATTTTTCAAAAACTGTATCGTTATCAAGTGTTATGCTATTAATGTTTATATTACTTGCGATATTATTTTCAATGAAAGGTGTACTATTATTATCAGTATTGGTATAGACCGAGCTAAAATAATCAGCAAACATGTTTGCTATTTCGAGACCGTCACTGGAGCATGCATTGTTAAAATTCATTTTTGTGGGTATACCATTAGTTTCCTTTTTAGAATTAACAAAATTCCAAAACGATTTTATATTGGAAGATATATTATTTTCAGTTGTTATCACAAAAATTTTATGATCTTCGAAAATGGCTCTTTTACATTGTGATCTAAGACTCTTATATCTATTCCTATATTCTATATTATCAGTAAATTTAAATTTCTTATAAAATTTATTTTTCGCTTTCAATAATGATTTTGTGTTTTTTGAGAACCATTTAGGATATTTATTATTATTACTATTATTATACTGTTTTGGTATAAATATATTTATAGCCGTATATAGAATATCATAGAAAATTGTTAATAAATTATTAAAATCTACTGTTTCGTTTTCAATAATTTGATACCAGTTTATTGTGCATAGAAAATCATTTATTAAATCATAATTTCCTTTTCTGAAGTTATATTTCCAATGAGATGTATCATGTAGATTGTCATCAGTTTCATTTGCCGTTAATTTAATAATTAATGGAGGATGATGAGTATCTATATTAGAGAGATATTCGTCTGCTGGCGTAACAACTACATTTTCAGTACAATTTGAAAACACTAAGTCTAAACATTTGTTATTGCGATTTTTTACATGATTGAATTGTTTTAAATCTAAATAATTAAATATATCAATAATAAGTGTAACGTTACCATCGCACAGGTTATTTGGTTCATAGAAACTTTCAACGGGCTTCCAGGTTAGTGTCGGGAGGTTGTAGTCGCCGGCTATGCAAATAGGACTGTTTGGTCGTCGTTCCATTACGGTTTCAACTGAGTGGGCGTGGGATTCATACACTGAATTTGGTGATGCAGGTGGAATGTAGACAGCGCCAAAAATATATTCGGTATTGCCCAGCAATACACTGACAAATAACTCCTCCATGTCTGAGATCGGTATCGAAATAAGAGATGAGGGAAAATTGCAACGAACAGCAACTAAGACTCCTCCGCCACTTAATTTATTGCTAGTATGTTTATCTCTGTCTTTTCTGTAAACTACATAGTTTGAATGAAATAATTCACTATCATAAATATCATTTTGTAAAAAAGTTTCTGTCAATATAATAATATCGTATTCTACGTTCATGGTAGCGAGCAAAAGTTCGTTTGTTTTCGTTCGAAGGCCACGCACATTTTGATAATAAACATTAATATTTTTAAAGTTGTTTACAGAAGACTTGACATTGTTATAGTCTACGTTAGCGTCTATGTTGTTACTGTGTTTGCAGTGGGAATCATTAAAAAATTATTAGTTGATGATGGTTTAGATTTAGATTTAGAATAGAATTTGTTAATTAGAATACCGTTTGGCCAGTTTGACGGATTTAAAATAGTTTTACTGTGAACGTTAGGGAAACTTAATTTAAACGATGAGTACGTATTATATTTCGGTTTTAACGAACTGCAGACACAGTTCAATATATTTAAAGATTTTAAATGTTCCTGGATTTGTTCGGGTTTTACTTCAGGTGCCAAGCGAGAAATAAATACATGATCGTATTTGGGAGCAACAACTAAATTAGAGTTGTTAATTTGTTGCGAGCCTGCACCATATATTACTCTTGACTTTCTTTGTTCATTATTTGATATTACTTTCTCTTGAGTGACTTGTGGACGGATAGGGTTTGAAGATGATTTACTTCTTAATTTATCCGCGTACATTTGTTTAACATTAGAATTAGAGTTTAAATTTTCAGTATTGTTAGAATTTTGACTCGGATTAATACTACTATCGACATCTTTTGGGGATTTTTTATCATTATTTGTTTTATTTACTTGTGCCGATAAGCTTGGCGCTACTTGTTCTGTTGTATTCTTAATTAAATTGTTTACTGGTTTTGTGTTTGTCGATAAGGTAGAGTTAATCGAGTTTAAATTTTGATTTATATTATTTAAATTTTGTTTTAAAAATTTAATCTCACTATATAGTTTACCGATGATAGATTCCTGATTTTTAAATAGTTCTCCAAAATTTTCCAATATACCTTGAATGTTATTTGCATCACTTAAGTCAGAATTTGACGGCTGACTTGCCTTAAGACAGTTATTGCAAAACCATCTTATATTCTCGTTGCCAGTGATGCAGTTGAATTCACTTTTTTTCACAGAAGCACAGGAGTAGTGGAACACTTTGTGACACTTTCCCGAGCAAGATATACTATTATTTTCACTTGATATTATTTTTTCATTACATTCAGCGCATGCTGTGCTTAACTTGTCAGCCATGTTGCCATCATTCAATAGAGCAACCCTAAGGAACAATCCTAGTTTGTTGCCGTATCCGGCTAACTCGTAGAACACTTATAAATCAACCCTAAGTCATAGCGCGTCTTATTAAATTTATTAATACTTTTTTGCACTATGTATTATTTTTTGTCTAATGAATATCTATATAAATATTCAATAGAGCAACCCTAAGGAACAATCCTAGTATGTTGCCGTATCCGGCTAACCCGTAGAACACTTATAAATCAACCCTAAGTCATAGCACGTCTTATTAAATTTATTAATACTTTTTTGTACTATGTATTATTTTTTGTCTAATGAATATCTCTATAAATATTCAATAGAGCAACCCTAAGGAACAATCCTAGTATGTTGCCGTATCCGGCTAACCCGTAGAACATTTATAAATCAACCCTAAGTCATAGCGCGTCTTATTAAATTTATTTATACTTTTTTGTACTATGTATTATTTTTTGTCTAATGAATATCTCTATAAATATTCAATAGAGCAACCCTAAGGAACAATCCTAGTATGTTCCCGTATCCAGCTAAACCGTAGAACACTTATAAATCAACCCTAAGTCATAGCGCGTTTTATTAAATTTATTAATACTTTTTTGTACTATGTATTATTTTTTGTCTAATGAATATCTCTATAAATATTCAATAGAGCAAACCTAAGGAACAATCCTAGTATGTTGCCGTATCCGGCTAACCCGTAGAACACTTATAAATCAACCCTAAGTCATAGCCCGTCTTATTAAATTTATTAATACTTTTTTGTACTACGTATTATTTTTTGTCTAATGAATATCTCTATAAATATTCAATAGAGCAACCCTAAGGAACAATCCTAGTATGTTGCCGTATCCGGCTAACCCGTAGAACACTTATAAATCAACCCTAAGTCATAGCGCGTCTTATTAAATTTATTAATACTTTTTTGTACTATGTATTATTTTTTGTCTAATGAATATCTCTATAAATATTCAATAGAGCAACCCTAAGGAACAATCCTAGTATGTTGCCGTATCCGGCTAACCCGTAGAACACTTATAAATCAACCCTAAGTCATAGCGCGTCTTATTAAATTTATTAATACTTTTTTGTACTATGTATTATTTTTTGTCTAATGAATATCTCTATAAATATTTAATAGAGCAACCCTAAGGAACAATCCTAGTTTGTTGCCGTATCCGGCTAACCCGTAGAACACTTATAAATCAACCCTAAGTCATAGCGCGTCTTATTAAATTAATTAATACTTTTTTGTACTATGTATTATTTTTTGTCTAATGAATATCTCTATAAATATTCAATAGAGCAACCCTAAGGAACAATCCTAGTTTGTTCCCGTATCCGGCTAACTCGTAGAACACTTATAAATCAACCCTAAGTCATAGCGCGTCTTATTAAATTTATTAATACTTTTTTGTACTATGTATTATTTTTTGTCTAATGAATATCTCTATAAATATTTAATAGAGCAACCCTAAGGAACAATCCTAGTATGTTGCCGTATCCGGCTAACCCGTAGAACACTTATAAATCAACCCTAAGTCATAGCGCGTCTTATTAAATTTATTAATACTTTTTTGTACTATGTATTATTTTTTGTCTAATGAATATCTCTATAAATATTCAATAGAGCAACCCTAAGGAACAATCCTAGTATGTTGCCGTATCCGGCTAACCCGTAGAACACTTATAAATCAACCCTAAGTCATAGCGCGTCTTATTAAATTTATTAATACTTTTTTGTACTATGTATTATTTTTTGTCTAATGAATATCTCTATAAATATTCAATAGAGCAACCCTAAGGAACAATCCTAGTATGTTGTTGTATCCGGCTAACCCGTAGAACACTTATAAATCAACCCTAAGTCATAGCGCGTCTTATTAAATTTATTAATTTTTTTTTGTACTATGTATTATTTTTTGTCTAATGAATATCTCTATAAATATTCAATAGAGCAACCCTAAGGAACAATCCTAGTATGTTGCCGTATCCGGCTAACCCGTAGAACACTTATAAATCAACCCTAAGTCATAGCGCGTCTTATTAAATTTATTAATACTTTTTTGTACTATGTATTATTTTTTGTCTAATGAATATCTCTATAAATATTCAATAGAGCAACCCTAAGGAACAATCCTAGTATGTTGCCGTATCCGGCTAACCCGTAGAACACTTATAAATCAACCCTAAGTCATAGCGCGTCTTATTAAATTTATTAATACTTTTTTGTACTATGTATTATTTTTTGTCTAATGAATATCGCTATAAATATTCAATAAAGCAACCCTAAGGAACAATCCTAGTATGTTGCCGTATCCGGCTAACCCGTAGAACACTTATAAATCAACCCTAAGTCATAGCGCGTCTTATTAAATTTATTAATACTTTTTTGTACTATGTATTATTTTTTGTCTAATGAATATCTCTATAAATATTCAATAGAGCAACCCTAAGGAACAATCCTAGTATGTTGCCGTATCCGGCTAACCCGTAGAACACTTATAAATCAACCCTAAGTCATAGCCCGTCTTATTAAATTTATTAATACTTTTTTGTACTACGTATTATTTTTTGTCTAATGAATATCTCTATAAATATTCAATAGAGCAACCCTAGGGAACAATCCTAGTATGTTGCCGTATCCGGCTAACCCGTAGAACACTTATAAATCAACCCTAAGTCATAGCGCGTCTTATTAAATTTATTAATACTTTTTTGTACTATGTATTATTTTTTGTCTAATGAATATCTCTATAAATATTCAATAGAGCAACCCTAAGGAACAATCCTAGTATGTTGCCGTATCCGGCTAACCCGTAGAACACTTATAAATCAACCCTAAGTCATAGTGCGTCTTATTAAATTTATTAATACTTTTTTGTACTATGTATTATTTTTTGTCTAATGAATATCTCTATAAATATTCAATAGAGCAACCCTAAGGAACAATCCTAGTATGTTGCCGTATCCGGCTAACCCGTAGAACACTTATAAATCAACCCTAAGTCATAGCACGTCTTATTAAATTTATTAATACTTTTTTGTACTATGTATTATTTTTTGTCTAATGAATATCTCTATAAATATTCAATAGAGCAACCCTAAGGAACAATCCTAGTATGTTGCCGTATCCGGCTAACCCGTAGAACATTTATAAATCAACCCTAAGTCATAGCGCGTCTTATTAAATTTATTTATACTTTTTTGTACTATGTATTATTTTTTGTCTAATGAATATCTCTATAAATATTCAATAGAGCAACCCTAAGGAACAATCCTAGTATGTTCCCGTATCCAGCTAAACCGTAGAACACTTATAAATCAACCCTAAGTCATAGCGCGTTTTATTAAATTTATTAATACTTTTTTGTACTATGTATTATTTTTTGTCTAATGAATATCTCTATAAATATTCAATAGAGCAAACCTAAGGAACAATCCTAGTATGTTGCCGTATCCGGCTAACCCGTAGAACACTTATAAATCAACCCTAAGTCATAGCCCGTCTTATTAAATTTATTAATACTTTTTTGTACTACGTATTATTTTTTGTCTAATGAATATCTCTATAAATATTCAATAGAGCAACCCTAAGGAACAATCCTAGTATGTTGCCGTATCCGGCTAACCCGTAGAACACTTATAAATCAACCCTAAGTCATAGCGCGTCTTATTAAATTTATTAATACTTTTTTGTACTATGTATTATTTTTTGTCTAATGAATATCTCTATAAATATTCAATAGAGCAACCCTAAGGAACAATCCTAGTATGTTGCCGTATCCGGCTAACCCGTAGAACACTTATAAATCAACCCTAAGTCATAGCGCGTCTTATTAAATTTATTAATACTTTTTTGTACTATGTATTATTTTTTGTCTAATGAATATCTCTATAAATATTTAATAGAGCAACCCTAAGGAACAATCCTAGTTTGTTGCCGTATCCGGCTAACCCGTAGAACACTTATAAATCAACCCTAAGTCATAGCGCGTCTTATTAAATTTATTAATACTTTTTTGTACTATGTATTATTTTTTGTCTAATGAATATCTCTATAAATATTCAATAGAGCAACCCTAAGGAACAATCCTAGTTTGTTCCCGTATCCGGCTAACTCGTAGAACACTTATAAATCAACCCTAAGTCATAGCGCGTCTTATTAAATTTATTAATACTTTTTTGTACTATGTATTATTTTTTGTCTAATGAATATCTCTATAAATATTTAATAGAGCAACCCTAAGGAACAATCCAAGTATGTTGCCGTATCCGGCTAACCCGTAGAACACTTATAAATCAACCCTAAGTCATAGCGCGTCTTATTAAATTTATTAATACTTTTTTGTACTATGTATTATTTTTTGTCTAATGAATATCTCTATAAATATTCAATAGAGCAACCCTAAGGAACAATCCTAGTATGTTGCCGTATCCGGCTAACCCGTAGAACACTTATAAATCAACCCTAAGTCATAGCGCGTCTTATTAAATTTATTAATACTTTTTTGTACTATGTATTATTTTTTGTCTAATGAATATCTCTATAAATATTCAATAGAGCAACCCTAAGGAACAATCCTAGTATGTTGTTGTATCCGGCTAACCCGTAGAACACTTATAAATCAACCCTAAGTCATAGCGCGTCTTATTAAATTTATTAATTTTTTTTTGTACTATGTATTATTTTTTGTCTAATGAATATCTCTATAAATATTCAATAGAGCAACCCTAAGGAACAATCCTAGTATGTTGCCGTATCCGGCTAACCCGTAGAACACTTATAAATCAACCCTAAGTCATAGCGCGTCTTATTAAATTTATTAATACTTTTTTGTACTATGTATTATTTTTTGTCTAATGAATATCTCTATAAATATTCAATAGAGCAACCCTAAGGAACAATCCTAGTATGTTGCCGTATCCGGCTAACCCGTAGAACACTTATAAATCAACCCTAAGTCATAGCGCGTCTTATTAAATTTATTAATACTTTTTTGTACTATGTATTATTTTTTGTCTAATGAATATCGCTATAAATATTCAATAAAGCAACCCTAAGGAACAATCCTAGTATGTTGCCGTATCCGGCTAACCCGTAGAACACTTATAAATCAACCCTAAGTCATAGCGCGTCTTATTAAATTTATTAATACTTTTTTGTACTATGTATTATTTTTTGTCTAATGAATATCTCTATAAATATTCAATAGAGCAACCCTAAGGAACAATCCTAGTATGTTGCCGTATCCGGCTAACCCGTAGAACACTTATAAATCAACCCTAAGTCATAGCCCGTCTTATTAAATTTATTAATACTTTTTTGTACTACGTATTATTTTTTGTCTAATGAATATCTCTATAAATATTCAATAGAGCAACCCTAGGGAACAATCCTAGTATGTTGCCGTATCCGGCTAACCCGTAGAACACTTATAAATCAACCCTAAGTCATAGCGCGTCTTATTAAATTTATTAATACTTTTTTGTACTATGTATTATTTTTTGTCTAATGAATATCTCTATAAATATTCAATAGAGCAACCCTAAGGAACAATCCTAGTATGTTGCCGTATCCGGCTAACCCGTAGAACACTTATAAATCAACCCTAAGTCATAGTGCGTCTTATTAAATTTATTAATACTTTTTTGTACTATGTATTATTTTTTGTCTAATGAATATCTCTATAAATATTCAATAGAGCAACCCTAAGGAACAATCCTAGTATGTTGCCGTATCCGGCTAACCCGTAGAACACTTATAAATCAACCCTAAGTCATAGCGCGTCTTATTAAATTTATTAATACTTTTTTGTACTATGTATTATTTTTTGTCTAATGAATATCTCTATAAATATTCAATAAAGCAACCCTAAGGAACAATCCTAGTATGTTGCCGTATCCGGCTAACCCGTAGAACACTTATAAATCAACCCTAAGTCATAGCGCGTCTTATTAAATTTATTAATACTTTTTTGTACTATTTATTATTTTTTGTCTAATGAATATCTCTATAAATATTCAATAGAGCAACCCTAAGGAACAATCCTAGTATGTTGCCGTATCCGGCTAACCCGTAGAACACTTATAAATCAACCCTAAGTCATAGCGCGTCTTATTAAATTTATTAATACTTTTTTGTACTATGTATTATTTTTTGTCTAATGAATATCTCTATAAATATTTAATAGAGCAACCCTAAGGAACAATCCTAGTATGTTGCCGTATCCGGCTAACCCGTAGAACACTTATAAATCAACCCTAAGTCATAGCGCGTCTTATTAAATTTATTAATACTTTTTTGTACTATGTATTATTTTTTGTCTAATGAATATCTCTATAAATATTCAATAGAGCAACCCTAAAGAACAATCCTAGTATGTTCCCGTATCCGGCTAACTCGTAGAACACTTATAAATCAACCCTAAGTCATAGCGCGTCTTATTAAATTTATTAATACTTTTTTGTACTATGTATTATTTTTTGTCTAATGAATATCTCTATAAATATTCAATAGAGCAACCCTAAGGAACAATCCTAGTATGTTGCCGTATCCGGCTAACCCGTAGAACACTTATAAATCAACCCTAAGTCATAGCCCGTCTTATTAAATTTATTAATACTTTTTTGTACTACGTATTATTTTTTGTCTAATGAATATCTCTATAAATATTCAATAGAGCAACCCTAAGGAACAATCCTAGTATGTTGCCGTATCCGGCTAACCCGTAGAACACTTATAAATCAACCCTAAGTCATAGCGCGTCTTATTAAATTTATTAATACTTTTTTGTACTATGTGTTATTTTTTGTCTAATAAATATCTCTATAAATATTCAATAGAGCAACCCTAAGGAACAATCCTAGTATGTTGCCGTATCCGGCTAACCCGTAGAACACTTATAAATCAACCCTAAGTCATAGCGCGTCTTATTAAATTTATTAATACTTTTTTGTACTATGTATTATTTTTTGTCTAATAAATATCTCTATAAATATTCAATAGAGCAACCCTAAGGAACAATCCTAGTATGTTGCCGTATCCGGCTAACCCGTAGAACACTTATAAATCAACCCTAAGTCATAGCGCGTCTTATTAAATTTATTAATACTTTTTTGTACTATGTATTATTTTTTGTCTAATGAATATCACTATAAATATTCAATAAAGCAACCCTAAGGAACAATCCTAGTATGTTGCCGTATCCGGCTAACCCGT
Source organism: Harpalus rubripes (assembly GCA_963082715.1). Taxonomy (NCBI): domain Eukaryota; kingdom Metazoa; phylum Arthropoda; class Insecta; order Coleoptera; family Carabidae; genus Harpalus; species Harpalus rubripes. The sequence goes on from OY720458.1 coordinate 57,532,718, forward strand.
AGAACACTTATAAATCAACCCTAAGTCATAGCGCGTCTTATTAAATTTATTAATACTTTTTTGTACTATGTATTATTTTTTGTCTAATGAATATCTCTATAAATATTCAATAGAGCAACCCTAAGGAACAATCCTAGTATGTTGCCGTATCCGGCTAACCCGTAGAACACTTATAAATCAACCCTAAGTCATAGCGCGTCTTATTAAATTTATTAATACTTTTTTGTACTATGTATTATTTTTTGTCTAATGAATATCTCTATAAATATTCAATAGAGCAACCCTAAGGAACAATCCTAGTATGTTGCCGTATCCGGCTAACTCGTAGAACACTTATAAATCAACCCTAAGTCATAGCGCGTCTTATTAAATTTATTAATACTTTTTTGTACTATGTATTATTTTTTGTCTAATGAATATCGCTATAAATATTCAATAAAGCAACCCTAAGGAACAATCCTAGTATGTTGCCGTATCCGGCTAACCCGTAGAACACTTATAAATCAACCCTAAGTCATAGCGCGTCTTATTAAATTTATTAATACTTTTTTGTACTATGTATTATTTTTTGTCTAATGAATATCTCTATAAATATTCAATAGAGCAACCCTAAGGAACAATCCTAGTATGTTGCCGTATCCGGCTAACCCGTAGAACACATAAATCAACCCTAAGTCATAGCCCGTCTTATTAAATTTATTAATACTTTTTTGTACTACGTATTATTTTTTGTCTAATGAATATCTCTATAAATATTCAATAGAGCAACCCTTAGGAACAATCCTAGTATGTTGCCGTATCCGGCTAACCCGTAGAACACTTATAAATCAACCCTAAGTCATAGCGCGTCTTATTAAATTTATTAATACTTTTTTGTACTATGTGTTATTTTTTGTCTAATAAATATCTCTATAAATATTCAATAGAGCAACCCTTAGGAACAATCCTAGTATGTTGCCGTATCCGGCTAACCCGTAGAACACTTATAAATCAACCCTAAGTCATAGCGCGTCTTATTAAATTTATTAATACTTTTTTGTACTATGTATTATTTTTTGTCTAATAAATATCTCTATAAATATTCAATAGAGCAACCCTAAGGAACAATCCTAGTATGTTGCCGTATTCGGCTAACCCGTAGAACACTCATAAATCAACCCTAAGTCATAGCGCGTCTTATTAAATTTATTAATACTTTTTTGTACTATGTATTATTTTTTGTCTAATGAATATCTCTATAAATATTCAATAGAGCAACCCTAAGGAACAATCCTAGTATGTTGCCGTATCCGGCTAACCCGTAGAACACTTATAAATCAACCCTAAGTCATAGCGCGTCTTATTAAATTTATTAATACTTTTTTGTACTATGTATTATTTTTTGTCTAATGAATATCTCTATAAATATTTAATAGAGCAACCCTAAGGAACAATCCTAGTATGTTGCCGTATCCGGCTAACCCGTAGAACACTTATAAATCAACCCTAAGTCATAGCGCGTCTTATTAAATTTATTTATACTTTTTTGTACTATGTATTATTTTTTGTCTAATGAATATCTCTATAAATATTCAATAAAGCAACCCTAAGGAACAATCCTAGTATGTTCCCGTATCCAGCAAACCCGTAGAACACTTATAAATCAACCCTAAGTCATAGCGCGTCTTATTAAATTTATTAATACTTTTTTGTACTATGTATTATTTTTTGTCTAATGAATATCTCTATAAATATTCAATAGAGCAAACCTAAGGAACAATCCTAGTATGTTGCCGTATCCGGCTAACCCGTAGAACACTTATAAATCAACCCTAAGTCATAGCCCGTCTTATTAAATTTATTAATACTTTTTTGTACTACGTATTATTTTTTGTCTAATGAATATCTCTATAAATATTCAATAGAGCAACCCTAAGGAACAATCCTAGTATGTTGCCGTATCCGGCTAACCCGTAGAACACTTATAAATCAACCCTAAGTCATAGCGCGTCTTATTAAATTTATTAATACTTTTTTGTACTATGTATTATTTTTTGTCTAATGAATATCTCTATAAATATTCAATAGAGCAACCCTAAAGAACAATCCTAGTATGTTGCCGTATCCGGCTAACCCGTAGAACACTTATAAATCAACCCTAAGTCATAGCGCGTCTTATTAAATTTATTAATACTTTTTTGTACTATGTATTATTTTTTGTCTAATGAATATCTCTATAAATATTCAATAGAGCAACCCTAAGGAACAATCCTAGTATGTTGCCGTATCCGGCTAACCCGTAGAACACTTATAAATCAACCCTAAATCATAGCGCGTCTTATTAAATTTATTAATACTTTTTTGTACTATGTATTATTTTTTGTCTAATGAATATCTCTATAAATATTCAATAGAGCAATCCTAAGGAACAATCCTAGTATGTTGCCGTATCCGGCTAACCCGTAGAACACTTATAAATCAACCCTAAGTCATAGCGCGTCTTATTAAATTTATTAATACTTTTTTGTACTATGTATTATTTTTTGTCTAATGAATATCTCTATAAATATTCAATAGAGCAACCCTAAGGAACAATCCTAGTTTGTTGCCGTATCCGGCTAACTCGTAGAACACTTATAAATCAACCCTAAGTCATAGCGCGTCTTATTAAATTTATTAATACTTTTTTGTACTATGTATTATTTTTTGTCTAATGAATATCTATATAAATATTCAATAGAGCAACCCTAAGGAACAATCCTAGTATGTTGCCGTATCCGGCTAACCCGTAGAACACTTATAAATCAACCCTAAGTCATAGCGCGTCTTATTAAATTTATTAATACTTTTTTGTACTATGTATTATTTTTTGTCTAATGAATATCTCTATAAATATTCAATAGAGCAACCCTAAGGAACAATCCTAGTATGTTGCCGTATCCGGTTAACCCGTAGAACACTTATAAATCAACCCTAAGTCATAGCGCGTCTTATTAAATTTATTTATACTTTTTTGTACTATGTATTATTTTTTGTCTAATGAATATCTCTATAAATATTCAATAGAGCAACCCTAAGGAACAATCCTAGTATGTTCCCGTATCCAGCTAAACCGTAGAACACTTATAAATCAACCCTAAGTCATAGCGCGTCTTATTAAATTTATTAATACTTTTTTGTACTATGTATTATTTTTTGTCTAATGAATATCTCTATAAATATTCAATAGAGCAAACCTAAGGAACAATCCTAGTATGTTGCCGTATTCGGCTAACTCGTAGAACACTTATAAATCAACCCTAAGTCATAGCCCGTCTTATTAAATTTATTAATACTTTTTTGTACTACGTATTATTTTTTGTCTAATGAATATCTCTATAAATATTCAATACAGCAACCCTAAGGAACAATCCTAGTATGTTGCCGTATCCGGCTAACCCGTAGAACACTTATAAATCAACCCTAAGTCATAGCGCGTCTTATTAAATTTATTAATACTTTTTTGTACTATGTATTATTTTTTGTCTAATGAATATCTCTATAAATATTCAATAGAGCAACCCTAAGGAACAATCCTAGTATGTTGCCGTATCCGGCTAACCCGTAGAACACTTATAAATCAACCCTAAGTCATAGCGCGTCTTATTAAATTTATTAATACTTTTTTGTACTATGTATTATTTTTTGTCTAATGAATATCTCTATAAATATTCAATAAACCAACCCTAAGGAACAATCCTAGTATGTTGCCGTATCCGGCTAACCCGTAGAACACTTATAAATCAACCCTAAGTCATAGCGCGTCTTATTAAATTTATTAATACTTTTTTGTACTATGTATTATTTTTTGTCTAATGAATATCTCTATAAATATTCAATAGAGCAACCCTAAGGAACAATCCTAGTATGTTGCCGTATCCGGCTAACCCGTAGAACACTTATAAATCAACCCTAAGTCATAGCGCGTCTTATTAAATTTATTAATACTTTTTTGTACTATGTATTATTTTTTGTCTAAAGAATATCTCTATAAATGTTCAATAGAGCAACCCTAAGGAACAATCCTAGTTTGTTGCCGTATCCGGCTAACTCGTAGAACACTTATAAATCAACCCTAAGTCATAGCGCGTCTTATTAAATTTATTAATACTTTTTTGTACTATGTATTATTTTTTGTCTAATGAATATCTCTATAAATATTCAATAGAGCAACCCTAAGGAACAATCCTAGTATGTTGCCGTATCCGGTTAACCCGTAGAACACTTATAAATCAACCCTAAGTCATAGCGCGTCTTATTAAATTTATTTATACTTTTTTGTACTATGTATTATTTTTTGTCTAATGAATATCTCTATTAATATTCAATAGAGCAACCCTAAGGAACAATCCTAGTATGTTCCCGTATCCAGCTAAACCGTAGAACACTTATAAATCAACCCTAAGTCATAGCGCGTCTTATTAAATTTATTAATACTTTTTTGTACTATGTATTATTTTTTGTCTAATGAATATCTCTATAAATATTCAATAGAGCAAACCTAAGGAACAATCCTAGTATGTTGCCGTATCCGGCTAACTCGTAGAACACTTATAAATCAACCCTAAGTCATAGCCCGTCTTATTAAATTTATTAATACTTTTTTGTACTACGTATTATTTTTTGTCTAATGAATATCTCTATAAATATTCAATACAGCAACCCTAAGGAACAATCCTAGTATGTTGCCGTATCCGGCTAACCCGTAGAACACTTATAAATCAACCCTAAGTCATAGCGCGTCTTATTAAATTTATTAATACTTTTTTGTACTATGTATTATTTTTTGTCTAATGAATATCTCTATAAATATTCAATAGAGCAACCCTAAGGAACAATCCTAGTATGTTGCCGTATCCGGCTAACCCGTAGAACACTTATAAATCAACCCTAAGTCATAGCGCGTCTTATTAAATTTATTAATACTTTTTTGTACTATGTATTATTTTTTGTCTAATGAATATCTCTATAAATATTCAATAGAGCAACCCTAAGGAACAATCCTAGTATGTTGCCGTATCCGGCTAACCCGTAGAACACTTATAAATCAACCCTAAGTCATAGCGCGTCTTATTAAATTTATTAATACTTTTTTGTACTATGTATTATTTTTTGTCTAATGAATATCTCTATAAATATTTAATAGAGCAACCCTAAGGAACAATCCTAGTATGTTGCCGTATCCGGCTAACCCGTAGAACACTTATAAATCAACCCTAAGTCATAGCGCGTCTTATTAAATTTATTAATACTTTTTTGTACTATGTATTATTTTTTGTCTAAAGAATATCTCTATAAATGTTCAATAGAGCAACCCTAAGGAACAATCCTAGTTTGTTGCCGTATCCGGCTAACTCGTAGAACACTTATAAATCAACCCTAAGTCATAGCGCGTCTTATTAAATTTATTAATACTTTTTTGTACTATGTATTATTTTTTGTCTAATGAATATCTCTATAAATATTCAATAGAGCAACCCTAAGGAACAATCCTAGTATGTTGCCGTATCCGGCTAACCCGTAGAACACTTATAAATCAACCCTAAGTCATAGCGCGTCTTATTAAATTTATTAATACTTTTTTGTACTATGTATTATTTTTTGTCTAATGAATATCTCTATAAATATTTAATAGAGCAACCCTAAGGAACAATCCTAGTATGTTGCCGTATCCGGCTAACCCGTAGAACACTTATAAATCAACCCTAAGTCATAGCGCGTCTTATTAAATTTATTAATACTTTTTTGTACTATGTATTATTTTTTGTCTAATGAATATCTCTATAAATATTCAATAGAGCAACCCTAAGGAACAATCCTAGTATGTTGCCGTATCCGGCTAACCCGTAGAACACTTATAAATCAACCCTAAGTCATAGCGCGTCTTATTAAATTTATTAATACTTTTTTGTACTATGTATTATTTTTTGTCTAATGAATATCTCTATAAATATTCAATAGAGCAACCCTAAGGAACAATCCTAGTATGTTGCCGTATCCGGCTAACCCGTAGAACACTTATAAATCAACCCTAAGTCATAGCGCGTCTTATTAAATTTATTAATACTTTTTTGTACTATGTATTATTTTTTGTCTAATGAATATCTCTATAAATATTCAATAGAGCAACCCTAAGGAACAATCCTAGTATGTTGCCGTATCCGGCTAACCCGTAGAACACTTATAAATCAACCCTAAGTCATAGCGCGTCTTTTTAAATTTATTAATTTTTTTTTGTACTATGTATTATTTTTTGTCTAATGAATATCTCTATAAATATTCAATAGAGCAACCCTAAGGAACAATCCTAGTATGTTGCCGTATCCGGCTAACCCGTAGAACACTTATAAATCAACCCTAAGTCATAGCGCGTCTTATTAAATTTATTAATACTTTTTTGTACTATGTATTATTTTTTGTCTAATGAATATCTCTATAAATATTCAATAGAGCAACCCTAAGGAACAATCCTAGTATGTTGCCGTATCCGGCTAACTCGTAGAACACTTATAAATCAACCCTAAGTCATAGCGCGTCTTATTAAATTTATTAATACTTTTTTGTACTATGTATTATTTTTTGTCTAATGAATATCGCTATAAATATTCAATAAAGCAACCCTAAGGAACAATCCTAGTATGTTGCCGTATCCGGCTAACCCGTAGAACACTTATAAATCAACCCTAAGTCATAGCGCGTCTTATTAAATTTATTAATACTTTTTTGTACTATGTATTATTTTTTGTCTAATGAATATCTCTATAAATATTCAATAGAGCAACCCTAAGGAACAATCCTAGTATGTTGCCGTATCCGGCTAACCCGTAGAACACTTATAAATCAACCCTAAGTCATAGCCCGTCTTATTAAATTTATTAATACTTTTTTGTACTATGTATTATTTTTTGTCTAATGAATATCTCTATAAATATTCAATAAAGCAACCCTAAGGAACAATCCTAGTATGTTGCCGTATCCGGCTAACCCGTAGAACACTTATAAATCAACCCTAAGTCATAGCGCGTCTTATTAAATTTATTAATACTTTTTTGTACTATGTATTATTTTTTGTCTAATGAATATCTCTATAAATATTCAATAGAGCAACCCTAAGGAACAATCCTAGTATGTTGCCGTATCCGGCTAACCCGTAGAACACTTATAAATCAACCCTAAGTCATAGCGCGTCTTATTAAATTTATTAATACTTTTTTGTACTATGTATTATTTTTTGTCTAATGAATATCTCTATAAATATTCAATAGAGCAACCCTAAGGAACAATCCTAGTATGTTGCCGTATCCGGCTAACCCGTAGAACACTTATAAATCAACCCTAAGTCATAGCGCGTCTTTTTAAATTTATTAATTTTTTTTTGTACTATGTATTATTTTTTGTCTAATGAATATCTCTATAAATATTCAATAGAGCAACCCTAAGGAACAATCCTAGTATGTTGCCGTATCCGGCTAACCCGTAGAACACTTATAAATCAACCCTAAGTCATAGCGCGTCTTATTAAATTTATTAATACTTTTTTGTACTATGTATTATTTTTTGTCTAATGAATATCTCTATAAATATTCAATAGAGCAACCCTAAGGAACAATCCTAGTATGTTGCCGTATCCGGCTAACTCGTAGAACACTTATAAATCAACCCTAAGTCATAGCGCGTCTTATTAAATTTATTAATACTTTTTTGTACTATGTATTATTTTTTGTCTAATGAATATCGCTATAAATATTCAATAAAGCAACCCTAAGGAACAATCCTAGTATGTTGCCGTATCCGGCTAACCCGTAGAACACTTATAAATCAACCCTAAGTCATAGCGCGTCTTATTAAATTTATTAATACTTTTTTGTACTATGTATTATTTTTTGTCTAATGAATATCTCTATAAATATTCAATAGAGCAACCCTAAGGAACAATCCTAGTATGTTGCCGTATCCGGCTAACCCGTAGAACACTTATAAATCAACCCTAAGTCATAGCCCGTCTTATTAAATTTATTAATACTTTTTTGTACTATGTATTATTTTTTGTCTAATGAATATCTCTATAAATATTCAATAGAGCAACCCTAAGGAACAATCCTAGTATGTTGCCGTATCCGGCTAACCCGTAGAACACTTATAAATCAACCCTAAGTCATAGCGCGTCTTATTAAATTTATTAATACTTGTTTCTACTATGTATTATTTTTTGTCTAATGAATATCTCTATAAATATTCAATAGAGCAACCCTAAGGAACAATCCTAGGATGTTGCCGTATCCGGCTAACCCGTAGAACACTTATAAATCAACCCTAAGTCATAGCGCGTCTTATTAAATTTATTAATACTTTTTTGTACAAAGTATTATTTTTTGTCTAATGAATATCTCTATAAATATTCAATAGAGCAACCCTAAGGAACAATCCTAGTATGTTGCCGCATCCGGCTAACCCGTAGAACACTTATAAATCAACCCTAAGTCATAGCGCGTCTTATTAAATTTATTAATACTTTTTTGTACTATGTATTATTTTTTGTCTAATGAATATCTCTATAAATATTCAATAGAGCAACCCTAAGGAACAATCCTAGTATGTTGCCGTATCCGGCTAACCCGTAGAACACTTATAAATCAACCCTAAGTCATAGCGCGTCTTATTAAATTTATTAATACTTTTTTGTACTATGTATTATTTTTTGTCTAATAAATATCTCTATAAATATTTAATAGAGCAACCCTAAGGAACAATCTTAGTATGTTGCCGTATCCGGCTAACCCGTAGAACACTTATAAATCAACCCTAAGTCATAGCGCGTCTTATTAAATTTATTAATACTTTTTTGTACTATGTATTATTTTTTGTCTAATGAATATCTCTATAAATATTCAATAGAGCAACCCTAAGGAACAATCCTAGTATGTTGCCGTATCCGGCTAACCCGTAGAACACTTATAAATCAACCCTAAGTCATAGCGCGTCTTATTAAATTTATTAATACTTTTTTGTACTATGTATTATTTTTTGTCTAATGAATATCTCTATAAATATTCAATAGAGCAACCCTAAGGAACAATCCTAGTATGTTGCCGTATCCGGCTAACCCGTAGAACACTTATAAATCAACCCTAAGTCATAGCGCGTCTTATTAAATTTATTTATACTTGTTTCTACTATGTATTATTTTTTGTCTAATGAATATCTCTATAAATATTCAATAGAGCAACCCTAAGGAACAATCCTAGTATGTTGCCGTATCCGGCTAACCCGTAGAACACTTATAAATCAACCCTAAGTCATAGCGCGTCTTATTAAATTTATTAATACTTTTTTGTACTATGTATTATTTTTTGTCTAATGAATAACTCTATATATATTCAATAGAGCAACCCTAAGGAACAATCCTAGTATGTTGCCGTATCCGGCTAACCCGTAGAACACTTATAAATCAACCCTAAGTCATAGCGCGTCTTATTAAATTTATTAATACTTTTTTGTACTATGTATTATTTTTTGTCTAATAAATATCTCTATAAATAGTTAATAGAGCAACCCTAAGGAACAATCTTAGTATGTTGCTGTATCCGGCTAACCCGTAGAACACTTATAAATCAACCCTAAGTCATAGCGCGTCTTATTAAATTTATTAATACTTTTTTGTACTATGTATTATTTTTTGTCTAATGAATATCTCTATAAATATTCAATAGAGCAACCCTAAGGAACAATCCTAGTATGTTGCCGTATCCGGCTAACCCGTAGAACACTTATAAATCAACCCTAAGTCATAGCGCGTCTTATTAAATTTATTAATACTTTTTTGTACTATGTATTATTTTTTGTCTAATGAATATCTCTATAAATATTCAATAGAGCAACCCTAAGGAACAATCCTAGTATGTTGCCGTATCCGGCTAACCCGTAGAACACTTATAAATCAACCCTAAGTCATAGCGCGTCTTATTAAATTTATTAATACTTGTTTCTACTATGTATTATTTTTTGTCTAATGAATATCTCTATAAATATTCAATAGAGCAACCCTAAGGAACAATCCTAGTATGTTGCCGTATCCGGCTAACCCGTAGAACACTTATAAATCAACCCTAAGTCATAGCGCGTCTTATTAAATTTATTAATACTTTTTTGTACTATGTATTATTTTTTGTCTAATGAATATCTCTATAAATATTCAATAGAGCAACCCTAAGGAACAATCCTAGTATGTTGCCGTATCCGGCTAACCCGTAGAACACTTATAAATCAACCCTAAGTCATAGCGCGTCTTATTAAATTTATTAATACTTTTTTGTACTATGTATTATTTTTTGTCTAATGAATATCTCTATAAATATTCAATAGAGCAACCCTAAGGAACAATCCTAGTATGTTGCCGTATCCGGCTAACCCGTAGAACACTTATAAATCAACCCTAAGTCATAGCGCGTCTTATTAAATTTATTAATACTTTTTTGTACAAAGTATTATTTTTTGTCTAATGAATATCTCTATAAATATTCAATAGAGCAACCCTAAGGAACAATCCTAGTATGTTGCCGTATCCGGCTAACCCGTAGAACACTTATAAATCAACCCTAAGTCATAGCGCGTCTTATTAAATTTATTAATACTTTTTTCTACTATGTATTATTTTTTGTCTAATGAATATCTCTATAAATATTCAATAGAGCAACCCTAAAGAACAATCCTAGTATGTTGCCGTATCCGGCTAACCCGTAGAACACTTATAAATCAACCCTAAGTCATAGCGCGTCTTATTAAATTTATTTATACTTTTTTGTACTATGTATTATTTTTTGTCTAATAAATATCTCTATAAATGTTCAATAGAGCAACCCTAAGGAACAATCCTAGTATGTTGCCGTATCCGGCTAACCCGTAGAACACTTATAAATCAACCCTAAGTCATAGCGCGTCTTATTAAATTTATTAATACTTTTTTGTACTATGTATTATTTTTTGTCTAATGAATATCTCTATAAATATTCAATAGAGCAACCCTAAGAAACAATCCTAGTATGTTGCCGTATCCGGCTAACTCGTAGAACACTTATAAATCAACCCTAAGTCATAGCCCGTCTTATTAAATTTATTAATACTTTTTTGTACTATGTATTATTTTTTGTCTAATGAATATCTCTATAAATATTCAATAGAGCAACCCTAAGGAACAATCCTAGTATGTTGCCGTATCAGGCTAACCCGTAGAACACTTATAAATCAACCCTAAGTCATAGCCCGTCTTATTAAATTTATTAATACTTTTTTGTACTATGTATTATTTTTTGTCTAATGAATATCTCCATAAATATTCAATAGAGCAACCCTAAGGAACAATCCTAGTATGTTGCCGTATCCGGCTAACCCGTAGAACACTTATAAATCAACCCTAAGTCATAGCGCGTCTTATTAAATTTATTAATACTTTTTTGTACTATGTATTATTTTTTGCCTAATGAATATCTCTATAAATATTCAATAGAGCAACCCTAAGGAACAATCCTAGTATGTTGCCGTATCCGGCTAACCCGTAGAACACTTATAAATCAACCCTAAGTCATAGCGCGTCTTATTAAATTTATTAATACTTTTTTGTACTATGTATTATTTTTTGTCTAATAAATATCTCCATAAATATTCAATAGAGCAACCCTAAGGAACAATCCTAGTATGTTGCCGTATCCGGCTAACCCGTAGAACACTTATAAATCAACCCTAAGTCATAGCGCGTCTTATTAAATTTATTAATACTTTTTTGTACTATGTATTATTTTTTGTCTAATAAATATCTCTATAAATATTCAATAGAGCAACCCTAAGGAACAATCCTAGTATGTTGTTGTATCCGGCTAACCCGTAGAACACTAATAAATCAACCCTAAGTCATAGCGCGTCTTATTAAATTTATTAATACTTTTTTGTACTATGTATTATTTTTGTCTAATGAATATCTCTATAAATATTCAATAGAGCAACCCTAAGGAACAATCCTAGTATGTTGCCGTATCCGGCTAACCCGTAGAACACTTATAAATCAACCCTAAGTCATAGCGCGTCTTATTAAATTTATTAATACTTTTTTGTACTATGTATTATTTTTTGTCTAATGAATATCTCTATAAATATTCAATAGAGCAACCCTAAGGAACAATCCTAGTATGTTGCCGTATCCGGCTAACCCGTAGAACACTTATAAATCAACCCTAAGTCATAGCGCGTCTTATTAAATTTATTAATACTTTTTTGTACAAAGTATTATTTTTTGTCTAATGAATATCTCAATAAATATTCAATAGAGCAACCCTAAGGAACAATCCTAGTATGTTGCCGTATCCGGCTAACCCGTAGAACACTTATAAATCAACCCTAAGTCATAGCGCGTCTTATTAAATTTATTAATACTTTTTTCTACTATGTATTATTTTTTGTCTAATGAATATCTCTATAAATATTCAATAGAGCAACCCTAAAGAACAATCCTAGTATGTTGCCGTATCCGGCTAACCCGTAGAACACTTATAAATCAACCCTAAGTCATAGCGCGTCTTATTAAATTTATTAATACTTTTTTGTACTATGTATTATTTTTTGTCTAATGAATATCTCTATAAATATTCAATAGAGCAACCCTAAGGAACAATCCTAGTATGTTGCCGTATCCGGCTAACCCGTAGAACACTTATAAATCAACCCTAAGTCATAGCGCGTCTTATTAAATTTATTAATACTTTTTTGTACTATGTATTATTTTTTGTCTAATGAATATCTCTATAAATATTCAATAGAGCAACCCTAAGGAACAATTCTAGTATGTTGCCGTATCCGGCTAACTCGTAGAACACTTATAAATCAACCCTAAGTCATAGCCCGTCTTATTAAATTTATTAATACTTTTTTGTACTATGTATTATTTTTTGTCTAATGAATATCTCTATAAATATTCAATAGAGCAACCCTAAGGAACAATCCTAGTATGTTGCCGTATCCGGCTAACCCGTAGAACACTTATAAATCAACCCTAAGTCATAGCCCGTCTTATTAAATTTATTAATACTTTTTTGTACTATGTATTATTTTTTGTCTAATAAATATCTCCATAAATATTCAATAGAGCAACCCTAAGGAACAATCCTAGTATGTTGCCGTATCCGGCTAACCCGTAGAACACTTATAAATCAACCCTAAGTCATAGCGCGTCTTATTAAATTTATTAATACTTTTTTGTACTATGTATTATTTTTTGTCTAATGAATATCTCTATAAATATTCAATAGAGCAACCCTAAGGAACAATCCTAGTATGTTGTCGTATCCGGCTAACCCGTAGAACACTTATAAATCAACCCTAAGTCATAGCGCGTCTTATTAAATTTATTAATACTTTTTTGTACTATGTATTATTTTTTGTCTAATGAATATCTCCATAAATATTCAATAGAGCAACCCTAAGGAACAATCCTAGTATGTTTCCGTATCCGGCTAACCCGTAGAACACTTATAAATCAACCCTAAGTCATAGCGCGTCTTATTAAATTTATTAATACTTTTTTGTACTATGTATTATTTTTTGTCTAGTGAATATCTCTATAAATATTCAATAGAGCAACCCTAAGGAACAATCCTAGTATGCTGTTGTATCCGGCTAACCCGTAGAACACTAATAAATCAACCCTAAGTCATAGCGCGTCTTATTAAATTTATTAATACTTTTTTGTACTATGTATTATTTTTTGTCTAATGAATATCTCTATAAATATTCAATAGAGCAACCCTAAGGAACAATCCTAGTATGTTGCCGTATCCGGCTAACCCGTAGAACACTTATAAATCAACCCTAAGTCATAGCGCGTCTTATTAAATTTATTAATACTTTTTTGTACTATGTATTATTTTTTGTCTAATGAATATCTCCATAAATATTTAATATAGCAACCCTAAGGAACAATCCTAGTATGTTGCCGTATCCGGCTAACCCGTAGAACACTTATAAATCAACCCTAAGTCATAGCGCGTCTTATTAAATTTATTAATACTTTTTTGTACTATGTATTATTTTTGTCTAATGAATATCTCTATAAATATTCAATAGAGCAACCCTAAGGAACAATCCTAGTATGTTGCCGTATTCGGCTAACCCGTAGAACACTTATAAATCAACCCTAAGTCATAGCCCGTCTTATTAAATTTATTAATACTTTTTTGTACTATGTATTATTTTTTGTCTAATGAATATCACTATAAATATTCAATAGACCAACCCTAAGGAACAATCCTAGTATGTTGCCGTATCCGGCTAACCCGTAGAACACTTATAAATCAACCCTAAGTCATAGCCCGTCTTATTAAATTTATTAATACTTTTTTGTACTATGTATTATTTTTTGTCTAATGAATATCTCTATAAATATTCAATAGAGCAACCCTAAGGAACAATCCTAGTATGTTGCCGTATCCGGCTAACCCGTAGAACACTTATAAATCAACCCTAAGTCATAGCGCGTCTTATTAAATTTATTAATACTTTTTTGTACTATGTATTATTTTTTGTCTAATGAATATCTCTATAAATATTTAATAGAGCAGCCCTAAGGAACAATCCTAGTATGTTGCCGTATCCGGCTAACCCGTAGAACACTTATAAATCAACCCTAAGTCATAGCGCGTCTTATTAAATTTATTAATACTTTTTTGTACTATGTATTATTTTTTGTCTAATGAATATCTCTATAAATATTCAATAGAGCAACCCTAAGGAACAATCCTAGTATGTTGCCGTATCCGGCTAACCCGTAGAACACTTATAAATCAACCCTAAGTCATAGCCCGTCTTATTAAATTATTTAATACTTTTTTGTACTATGTATTATTTTTTGTCTAATGAATATCTCTATAAATATTCAATAGAGCAACCCTAAGGAACAATCCTAGTATGTTGCCGTATCCGGCTAACCCGTAGAACACTTATAAATCAACCTTAAGTCATAGCCCGTCTTATTAAATTTATTAATACTCTTTTGTACTATGTATTATTTTTTGTCTAATGAATATCTCTATAAATATTCAATAGAGCAACCCTAAGGAACAATCCTAGTATGTTGCCGTATCCGGCTAACCCGTAGAACACTTATAAATCAACCCTAAGTCATAGCGCGTCTTATTAAATTTATTAATACTTTTTTGTACTATGTATTATTTTTTGTCTAATGAATATCTCTATAAATATTTAATAGAGCAACCCTAAGGAACAATCCTAGTATGTTGCCGTATCCGGCTAACCCGTAGAACACTTATAAATCAACCCTAAGTCATAGCGCGTCTTATTAAATTTATTAATACTTTTTTGTACTATGTATTATTTTTTGTCTAATGAATATCTCTATAAATATTCAATAAAGCAACCCTAAGGAACAATCCTAGTATGTTGCCGTATCCGGCTAACCCGTAGAACACTTATAAATCAACCCTAAGTCATAGCGCGTCTTATTAAATTTATTAATACTTTTTTGTACTATGTATTATTTTTTGTCTAATGAATATCTCTATAAATATTCAATAGAGCAACCCTAAGGAACAATCCTAGTATGTTGCCGTATCCGGCTAACCCGTAGAACACTTATAAATCAACCCTAAGTCATAGCCCGTCTTATTAAATTTATTAATACTCTTTTGTACTATGTATTATTTTTTGTCTAATGAATATCTCTATAAATATTCAATAGAGCAACCCTAAGAAACAATCCTAGTATGTTGCCGTATCCGGCTAACCCGTAGAACACTTATAAATCAACCCTAAGTCATAGCGCGTCTTATTAAATTTATTAATACTTTTTTGTACTATGTATTATTTTTTGTCTAATGAATATCTCTATAAATATTTAATAGAGCAACCCTAAGGAACAATCCTAGTATGTTGCCGTATCCGGCTAACCCGTAGAACACTTATAAATCAACCCTAAGTCATAGCCCGTCTTATTAAATTTATTAATACTTTTTTGTACTATGTATTATTTTTTGTCTAATAAATATCTCTATAAATATTCAATAGAGCAACCCTAAGGAACAATCCTAGTATGTTGCCGTATCCGGCTAACGCGTAGAACACTTATAAATCAACCCTAAGTCATAGCCCGTCTTATTAAATTTATTAATACTTTTTTGTACTATGTATTATTTTTTGTCTAATGGATATCTCTATAAATATTCAATAAAGCAACCCTAAGGAACAATCCTAGTATGTTGCCGTATCCGGCTAACCCGTAGAACACTTACAAATCAACCCTAAGTCATAGCGCGTCTCATTAAATTTATTAATACTTTTTTGTACTATGTATTATTTTTTGTCTAATGAATATCTCTATAAATATTCAATAGAGCAACCCTAAGGAACAATCCTAGTATATTGCCGTATTTGGCTAACCCGTAGAACACTTATAAATCAACCCTAAGTCATAGCGCGTCTTATTAAATTTATTATAACTTTTTTGTACTATGTATTATTTTTTGTCTAATGAATATCTCTATAAATATTCAATAGAGCAACCCTAAGGAACAATCCTAGTATGTTGCCGTATCCGGCTAACCCGTAGAACACTTATAAATCAACCCTAAGTCATAGCGCGTCTTATTAAATTTATTAATACATTTTTGTACTATGTATTATTTTTTGTCTAATGAATATCTCTATAAATAATCAATAGAGCAACCCTAAGGAACAATCCTAGTATGTTGCCGTATCCGGCTAACCCGTAGAACACTTATAAATCAACCCTAAGTCATAGCGCGTCTTATTAAATTTATTAATACTTTTTGTACTATGTATTATTTTTTGTCTAATGAATATCTCTATAAATATTCAATAGAGCAACCCTAAAGAACAATCCTAGTATGTTGCCGTATCCGGCTAACCCGTAGAACACTTATAAATCAACCCTAAGTCATAGCGCGTCTTATTAAATTTATTAATACTTTTTTGTACTATGTATTATTTTTTGTCTAATGAATATCTCTATAAATATTCAATAGAGCAACCCTAAGGAACAATCCTAGTATGTTGCCGTATCCGGCTAACCCGTAGAACACTTATAAATCAACCCTAAGTCATAGCGCGTCTTATTAAATTTATTAATACTTTTTTGTACTATGTATTATTTTTTGTCTAATGAATATCTCTATAAATATTCAATAGTGCAACCCTAAGGAACAATCCTAGTATGTTGCCGTACCCGGCTAACCCGTAGAACACTTATAAATCAACCCTAAGTCATAGCGCGTCTTATTAAATTTATTAATACTTTTTTGTACTATGTATTATTTTTTGTCTAATAAATATCTCTATAAATATTCAATAGAGCAACCCTAAGGAACAATCCTAGTATGTTGCCGTATCCGGCTAACCCGTAGAACACTTATAAATCAACCCTGAGTCATAGCGCGTCTTATTAAATTTATTAATACTTTTTTGTACTATGTATTATTTTTTGTCTAATGAATATCTCTATAAATATTCAATAGAGCAACCCTAAGGAACAATCCTAGTATGTTGCCGTACCCGGCTAACCCGTAGAACACTTATAAATCAACCCTAAGTCATAGCGCGTCTTATTAAATTTATTAATACTTTTTTGTACTATGTATTATTTTTTGTCTAATGAATATCTCTATAAATATTCAATAGAGCAACCCTAAGGAACAATCCTAGTATGTTGCCGTATCCGGCTAACCCGTAGAACACTTATAAATCAACCCTAAGTCATAGCGCGTCTTATTAAATTTATTAATACGTTTTTGTACTATGTATTATTTTTTGTCTAATGAATATCTCTATAAATATTCAATAGAGAAACCCTAAGGAACAATCCTAGTATGTTGCCGTACCCGGCTAACCCGTAGAACACTTATAAATCAACCCTAAGTCATAGCGCGTCTTATTAAATTTATTAATACTTTTTTGTACTATGTATTATTTTTTGTCTAATGAATATCTCTATAAATATTCAATAGAGCAACCCTAAGGAACAATCCTAGTATGTTGCCGTATCCAACTAACCCGTAGAACACTTATAAATCAACCCTAAGTCATAGCGCGTCTTATTAAATTTATTAATACTTTTTTGTACTATGTATTATTTTTTGTCTAATGAATATCTCAATAAATATTCAATAGAGCAACCCTAAGAAACAATCCTAGTATGTTGCCGTATCCGGCTAACCCGTAGAACACTTATAAATCAACCCTAAGTCATAGCGCGTCTTATTAAATTTATTAATACTTTTTTGTACTATGTATTATTTTTTGTCTAATGAATATCTCTATAAATATTCAATAGAGCAACCCTAAGGAACAATCCTAGTATGTTGCCGTATCCGGCTAACCCGTAGAACACTTATAAATCAACCCTAACTCATAGCGCGTCTTATTAAATTTATTAATACTTTTTGTACTATGTATTATTTTTTGTCTAATGAATATCTCTATAAATATTCAATAGAGCAACCCTAAGGAACAATCCTAGTATGTTGCCGTATCCGGCTAACCCGTAGAACACTTATAAATCAACCCTAAGTCATAGCGCGTCTTATTAAATTTATTAATACTTTTTTGTACTATGTATTATTTTTTGTCTAATGAATATCTCTATAAATATTCAATAGAGCAACCCTAAGGAACAATCCTAGTATGTTGCCGTATCCGGCTAACCCGTAGAACACTTATAAATCAACCCTGAGTCATAGCGCGTCTTATTAAATTTATTAATACTTTTTTGTACTATGTATTATTTTTTGTCTAATGAATATCTCTATAAATATTCAATAGAGCAACCCTAAGGAACAATCCTAGTATGTTGCCGTACCCGGCTAACCCGTAGAACACTTATAAATCAACCCTAAGTCATAGCGCGTCTTATTAAATTTATTAATACTTTTTTGTACTATGTATTATTTTTTGTCTAATGAATATCTCTATAAATATTCAATAGAGCAACCCTAAGGAACAATCCTAGTATGTTGCCGTATCCGGCTAACCCGTAGAACACTTATAAATCAACTCTAAGTCATAGCGCGTCTTA